>JAODLC010000001.1:37050743-37061364 GCA_026781145.1 Hippopotamyrus pictus
CGGGATTACATTGTTGGATTGTTGTTGGATTACATGTGAACCAAATGAACTCATTTGGTTCACATGTAATCCAACAACAATCCAACAATGTAATCCCGAACTTTACTTGAATTTCCAAAACTCACTTAGTCCAAAGAATTTTTTTCAAATACATCCCATGGACTGAGTGAGTTTTGCTGTTCAGTCACGTTATTGCAGAAGAACTCACAGACACATGGCGACCACAGAAACTCCATGATTACACAGAGGTAGGACTGGGATCTGAACCCCCAACCCTGAAGACATGAGGTTACAGTGCGATACACTGAATCACAGAGTCACAAACACTGGTGGTACAATTAAAAAAAATTTGAGAAATTATGGCAATATCTCAAACAATCTTCAATACAAGCCTAGGGTAATAGCTTTCATACTTTTTATATTCCAAAAGTGTATTCTCATTTGGTTTATTTTAGACTTCAGGCTTTTAGAACATTTAGAACTTTTGTGGGCTTCAAATAATCCATTTTGAACCTGCTGAATTTGTATACAGTAAAAAGGGGAAGAAGAGGTCAAGGGAAAGATAATTCAGCATGAGACAGGCCAATGGGAGCTGACACATCTAGGTTGTATCTGCAATAAAAGCTCCATATACTCTGATTCCAGGAGTTATTTTAACTGCTTGCTGAATATGGTAATTCAGTGTCTAAGAAGAGGCTGAACTGGGGAAGTAGCATGGTCAAAACTGGATGCATATTCTAATGTGAAACATGTGACACATATATATTTTTTCCAGTGTATTTTTGAGTAGAGGTTGTTTGTGTAAGTCACCATTTTCTTTTCTTTCCTCTCTCTCTTTTTTATATTTTAAATTCAAAACCGAAGCACAGACTTCTCACTCATTGCTAGTCCAATTCTTTGTGAGCATACAGTATGTTCTATATTGGTGAACTTGCAGTTTGAGCAAATAAGGTCATTCGTTTCTTAATCTAAAAGTGAAAACAGTATTAAAGGTAAGAACTTTCATCATGAACATCACATGTTGGTCATGAACAGTCTTGCAACATGCAATATATAATACGCAGAATATATAATAATAAGCAGATGAAACACAACTAATTAAACAAATGTAGGGAATTAATTAAGGCTAATACACAAGCGAAATGACATCAACATGACCAATCCACACTGAAACATCTAGACTGAGTCAACAAGAAAATAGTTTAGTACCCAAAGCAAGAGAAAGCAGTTGCTTTGACTTTCAGGAGCAGCTAACAAGGTTAGGGTGTTTGAATGTAAAACACCTGCTAAGTCTGAATATTTATCATTGCATATCTTGTATTATTTATAGCTCTAATCAGAGGACCAGGAGGAGCATTCATAAATTCCTCCCAGAAAGCCCTGCCCCAGGAGGGTCTTGGAGCTCCAGTGGTCACAAGAGTGATTCTCCATCTCCTTCTAATAAATCAGCCGAATGGGCTTTCTTAATTACAAAGACATAATGCCAACTCACAGTTTTAACTCCCTCCCACTAGGAGACAAGGCTAGAAGTTAACAATGTGTCAGCATAAATCCTCATCAGGATTTTATCAACCAAATGCAACCAATTTAAAATAAAAATATGTTTGACTCTAGACCAGAGAATTAGACTTAGCAAACCATAAAAAACTGCCAGTTGAACGCCATGATTCCTTCAGATCTTTGTAGGATACTGTCGCATATCATAAATGGCCAGCAAAAAGACGAAACATGTACATTATACGCATTATGCTCTAGTATCACTTAATTCATTGTGCCAAGGTGCATATCAGGAAGTGACTTAATATCCCAAAAATTCTGACTAACTTATCTGCATTCTCCGCAGCAATGAAAAAGGTATTCAATTTTTTTTTTTTTAAATTACATGATGTTTACATATTTCGCATTTCAAAAAAATGTGAAGTTATGCAACAGGGAAATCAGAACTATTCTTAATAGTTCTGTATCAGATGTAATACAAAATTATTCACACACCACTGCTGTTCAGAACAATTTATTACCCTCTTCATAATTAAATGTTCAGTAGCATGATAGAAACTTTCTATAAAAAGAAGGGTTCAGCCTCAAAATACCGATAATGCAATGCATAAAATCAGAACCGCACTGTCCCATACAGAAGTACATTTATTCCTTTAAAGCCTTTCCAGAAATAATGATTTAAATAGCAGATATTATCTCCATGCCCTGTGATGGACTTGCATTCCATCCAGGGAATTTCTTTGGATGGGCTCCAGGCTCACTCTGACCCAGTGCTTTACATGCAGTTTGGATGGATGGATGTATGGATGGATGGATGATGGAGATTGGCAGTTGTGTGGGATTGTGTACCCCCCTCCTTTATCATTGTATATATATGTGACCAAATGTTTTCAGTTGTTTAGACAAAATGTAATATTAAGTGAAACTAACTTGTCTGAAAAAACACATTTTTCACTTACTTAATTAGGATAGTTATCTGAACAACAACAGTCCTGAGTGAAAAAATCTCTGTGCATGAGTAAACTACACCCAAACAACGGGATAGAGTCAGGTGATTGAACACAAACAGGCCTGACTATAACCACCCTTGATCAGTATAATCCTTACTTATTTAGTTCTTTAATATACGCCTATGGTACCTTTGATAAGGCATATATAAAGCTGACACCCTATTATCTGTGCCTAGCTTGAGCACCATTCAGCTATGTAAACAAGCTCTACAGTGGCTCTTTTCTGACAGTGTTATCCGTGCTAACGGTGATGATTCTTCTCCATACAGTAAGAGAAGTCTACAATTAAGTAGAGAATGGTCAGATGAGAAAGTCTGTCACAGCAAGTTCAAATCCACAACCCTACACAAAGGACACCCCAACTGACACGTCACCAAAACAAGTTGAGTGGCATTACAATAAAGCTTGTCTGAAGAAGTTCAATTGACCCCTTAGACTTCCATTGATCCTCTATGAGGGATATCCATCTCATTTAGTTATTTAATTATTCAATTGTTGGAAATCAATAACACATTTAGCACTTTGAAATAACTTACAAACACATAGAATCCATACTGATGTCTCGCTTCCGAAAGCCGAATGGACGTGTTTATGAAATGTGACAAGATTATCATGTCACAAAGGTAACTAGGGTCTATGGATGGAATTTCCTCATTAGAAACATCTGGGTGTCCTCTCTGCAGGTTAAAGGGGATTAGAAAAGGGCATAAAAAGAGGGCACAGTTTGCTATAACTGATTAAGTAATCCCCATTCTGCTGACACTAAGTGTTAATCAGGAGAGACCTGCTGACCCTTCCATTATAAAGAAAACGTAGAAAAAAATGCCCGTCAAAAATTAGTTTTTAATAATGGAGTAACTAGCTTGCTCCCCAATCATCTGTGCTACTTCTCATGTTCCCTTGGGCGGTACCGGGGGTAGGCAGTGCAATCTGAAGATGAGTGACCTGGAACATGGTGGTTTGTGCTGCTGCAGCCAAATGATAGACTCCCATGATGTCAACTCATCAGTTACGGTCAAGTGGCTAGTTAAAGTTAATTATGTTTTAACTGAATGCACAGTGAGGGCACTGCAGATTGAGCATTCATTGAGCAGATATAGCTTAATTTATTATTAGAATTTGAATGATGGATATGTGCATAAGTCCGCAGCACATTGACTGGTTCTTTTCCACCTCAGCCGTGTGCTTAAAAACATATAATGTGCAACTTGTTGTGCATCAGCCCTCCATTACCATGGTAACTACACATTTGCCCTACATGTTTGTACCTAAAGACATTATTTTCACATTTATAAGTCAAAAATATTTATTAGTAGAACTACATTCTTCAGCCTCTGATTAAACTTTTAGTTTCCCTTACTTTTAAATTGTGTTCTACTTCTGCAATTTTTTAATAACGTTACATAAAAAGAAATATTATAATACCACACTGATTTGTTGTTGTGAATCACCTGACTGTCATTATGTAAGTGGTTATAGGAAATTAATAAACTCACGAGTGCTGTGGTATAAGCTTCAACAATTACGAACAATGTTTTATAGCATGGGCATCGGTCAGAACTGCTGTCTTTTCAAGATCTACACATGGGTTTTAGAGCTATGCCAAACAATAAGTGAAAACCACAACATTGAAAAGTAAACCATTAAACATTAGTCATGGAATATAAATATAGATGTTAAGAATGTGGTGATTAGTCATATCCCCACCCATAATTACTGATGTGAAGCAGCTTCTCTCATGCTTGAATAATATGTGTGAGTAATATCTCTGAATATAATATCAGACCAAAAATGTGGTTACCTTTCATACTAAAAGATAAATTGTATTTTATAAGCAGCTTTCACCAATGATACGTGTTGACAATACTGTCACAAAGCACTTATGTAAGTCGCTCTGGCTAAGGGCATCTGCCAAATGCTGTAAATGTAAATGTAAATGTACTGTCCACTTAAAGCTGAAAATTCATGAATGAAGGGGTGCAACCAGCAGTCACCGGATGATACAACCAGGAGTTACTGTGGAAAAAAAGGAACAAAACTATTAATTAGTGAATATCTTGACCAATGAATAAAACTTAAGTTATTTGATTAAATTATATAACAGAGTTAATTGCTAACTGTTAATTGTTGGCACTGTTGTCAAGGCAATGTGTGATTATTCAGCCCAAAAAAGGGTATCAAACTGAACATCTCCCACGTTAGGATAATCATGGGACTGTTAATGAATGATTTGGTAAAAATTCAGTATCACATCTGGAAAATATCTCCCCAGGTGTGTTGGAATAGACTGTAGTGTGTTTACCATCCCTATCAAGATATGGGTAACTTAAAGATAATGATAAAGTATTTTTCGTACCAGTGAAAGGTAACTCATTTCTGAAGTATTTTGTCAAAACAAAAGACGTCCATATTCCCCAGTAAATTAATGTCACCATCTTATGCAATCCTTATGCTTTTTAATTGATAAAAATATTATTATTAATATTATTAGAAATATGACAATGATTAGCACAGTTCTATGTCATAATATCATACAAAAATCAAAACAATAGCGATAATCACAGGTTTGTAGTCTGATACAGCAGATATTTCACACACATGTCACAATTAGGGTGTACTGATACAGGAAAAACAATCACATTGCAATATTTGAAATTTTAGCTATAAATATTGTGCCAATTATGAAACAAATAAAAAAGAGTTGAAAACGGCCAAATGAATTTGTCATTTATCACCAGAGTCTATCAAATTATTCGGTGTTGTTGCCACAAGACACAAAGCAGTGCTGATGAATCACCTGCTTTTGCTCAATATAATCTATATGGAATCCAAAATATTTCCTTTCAGTTGAAGACGAATATTTTGCTCGCTTTTGTCCTTCTTAATCATTTATGTTAAATTTCTCAAAAATGCATCACGCTGCCTATGCAGTGAGTCCAACAGCAAGGATGAGAATGACTATGATTGGCTAGGAGAGCACACACACACAGAGGTCATGCAAAAGCAGCAGTGGTAGACTTTGCAATGATTTTTTAAAGAAATATACAGTATACTACATAAGCAACATAAGGTAACACTTTACTTGAAGCAGTCTACATAAGGGTGGCATGTCCTGTAACCGTCATGAGAATGACATGACACATGTCATGCACATTAATGACACATTACTGATGTTTATTATTGTCATAAACATCACTGTTGTTACAATGCATCATCATAAGTTTTGTTTCTTATGAAACAGAAAAAATGTTTTATTGTAATATGTTGATGGTCAACCCAGCTGACTATCATGGTCCTTACAATACGACAATTAGATGTGCATTATGTTACTATTAAGATTAATAGTGTAGCACCAGCGAGGTCTGCATGTCCCCGCGAGTACTGTAAATAGCCCCTTGTTGTGTTACTCCTAACACTTATTACATTTCCTATTGTTGTGTGTCTGTTTGCCCGTGTCCTGCATAAACCCTGTCCGATCCTGGTGTGTCTGTAGCATTGCATAAATTACCTACCATGTGTGACTTTTACTGTTCGGTGTCTGACCTCCCTGTGTTCCCCTATTACGTTCGGTTCGTTGCTCGTTGCACAAGCCGAGCATATAACGCGTGGGAATTCCTCAGCAACAAACATCGTGCAATACTCCCACTCCGTTCCCAAGGCTGGCAAACGAGTAAACACTGCTTTACATTTGCAAGTTCATACATATACATTTATGGCTCGATTGTCTGTAACATGAATATCACAAATTTAAACAGCTGCAAAACAGCTGTTTATAAGGTTTATGTTTGTATTGTGAGATACAACGGGGAAAGTATTTTGTACCAGACTTTACTCAGAGAATGGTGTGAAGTACTGTTTTCCCTAATTTTGACTTAGTTATCCCGAGAGCATTCACACTGAATTGAGGTGAACCTGATCTCTCACAGCAAACAATCGATTCCTGACATGACACCTCAATACACTTCACCCAGCTTTAACCTTAATTAAACACAATGCAATACTGACTTTTGTGTGGTTCTACTTGTCAGGTTTGACAGGTGATATATTAAGTGTTCTGGTAAGACACATATTTAGATCTTACGCCGTACATTTAATACATTTTAGAAACAAATTGTTTTAGCCTATGAACAGGGCAGGCAAATGTAGTGTTAAGGATATTTTATTTGTTATAGAACTTTTATGAGTCTCTGGTGATGCATTTTCTGGTTAATACTGACTCATTACTGCTGCAGCACAGACACCCTATTAACACACCACGCTGCAAGATCAGGGCATACTAACCAGGTACTCCATCATTATTAAAAATTCTGCCCATGTAAATTCCCTTGTGTAAGACAACATGTCAATTAAATACAGATTTACACAGACCTGCATTCATATTTTGCAAACTGCACCTCGATTACAAGGTCCACAGTTAAGAAATTTGAAACCCTGCTGCAGGGGACAGAAGACCCAGGTAACAAGTGAACATGCACTCAGCCGAACAGGATTCGAACCCCCCACTCCAGAGGGGTCCACCTACCCACCATGCCACCCACATCTATGGAATATTGCATTAACTGTTGTCTTGTCTAAAAGAGTTTTCCTCTTCTGTCTAAAAATGGGAAAATTGGGGAAATAAAGAGGTAGAATATGTGTATGCCCTGAACTTAGAAGGCGAGACTGATATATTAGGACTGTGTAACTATCTGACCATTTACAAGCAGTCAAGGCTTGACTAATTGGACTCAGCTTACACATTTTATATTATTCTCTATATATCACCCAAATAAAAGTAACCAGGTGAGCACAATTCCTTTTGTCATTGAACTGAAATCAGAATCAACCTTATTTGCCAAGGACATTACTATGTAGATTACGTTTGGCATGGTGCAAATGGTCCCGCACAGAGAGCTCTAACAAATCAGCAGACAAAGGCAGCAGGTGAAGAAAGCTAATGTTGTGTAATTCTAGCTTAAAATTACTCCAAAAAGTACAAAAATGTGGACAACCGGCACACAAATTAGCCATAAATGACAGTAAGTGTTCTTTAGACAGGAGTGGGTGGTTAGTGGTTAGAGCAGGTCTGACTGTCCAAGGAATGCCTGGGGAGCAGCCAGACAGGGCAGGGTGAGCGTGGATGATGCGGGGATGATCTGCCTGTTAAATAGGACATTCTGGCTGACGACGTGCTCTATCAATCGGCACAGATCCGAAAGTGTTGTGTATTTGATAAGGCAGATATGCAGCTTACTCTCCGTTTGCTGAGACCAGTGCCTGGCGTGAGCAGCATTCAGCTCTGTAAACGAGCCTTAGAGCGGCTCTTGCAAATTTGTTTGTTAGAGGAATCATGCATGGGCATGATTAGCTGCGTGTTGAATGTGTTACCCCCTCCCCCAGACTTTACACATTAAATTCTGCAAATCAACAAATGTGTTCGGCAATCTACAGCACAAAGGCAGAGCCCGGCTGGTAATATTCTATTTGGGACACTACTGGTGGAATATAAGTTCAGAGGTATAAAAATGAAAGGGGAAATGTTATTAATCTGCTTTTCTTGAGGGCAAAAACCACACCACCTTGTTCTTGTGCATGATACATATTTCCCACCAAAGTACAAAGTATGGTACCTATCTTATTATTGCTCAGCTCATTTTGGCAGTAGTTGGTCAACCAAGTGCTTGGCTAACAGCAGGCCTCGTGGTGGGCAGCACTGCAGCCTCACACCTTCAAGGCTATGGGTCTGATTCCTGTCTCCAGCTGTGTGTTGGCTTGTTTTATTCATGCTTCTGAGCAGCTCATCTTGCAGCATGATTTGATGTCTCTAAATCATGTGGCGTCCGGCAATGGACTGGCTTCCCATCCAGGGTGCTGGATTCCTGTCACAGTGACCCCGTAGTGAATAAGCTGCTATGGAAGGATGGATGGATGTGATGTTATAGCATCAGTAAGGCATGAAAACCACTGTTGCATAAGCAACTAAGTATTACACAGTCCTACATTTGATTGTTTTTGCATTTGAATTGTAAATAAGTTGACAGCCTGGCATGAAAGACCATCAGTAAACAGATCTGCTCTGATTGATGTTAAATAAGACTGAAAGCCTCACTCAGATTTGCTAGATACCCATGAGATAAGAACAACAAGGCCATATTCAGGAAATGCCAGACAAGAAAAAGAGACTAATTGTAATTCTGCTCCTTGGAGGCAATGACCTTTACATTGTCTACTCTCAGAGAACAAGTTTAATTATAAAATCAAGACTACATGATCATAATTCAGAAATCTCTGAAAACTTCACCCACAAAACTAAGACTGACTTTCAACTTGGAAAACTGATAAGTTGTATTTATTTATTTGTGCAATATAGCCCACATATTCTGCAAACTAATTGAACCACAGTATGTACAGTACTGCGCAAAAGTCTTATAAAAGTCATGGAACTATAACATTATGCCAAAGTGTGACAGCTTAGCCATTTCAAAACCTCTTCTAAAATCACCTCAATATTTGCAGCAACCGTTCAAATACACCAATTTATTTTTTGCTTCTGAGTTATTTAACTAATTAATTAATTTATTGGTTTATTTATTGATTGACTGATTAAATAAGCTGGTGCTGAAATATAATGAATACATGGAGGTGCCCCTGAGGAGGGATTTGGGAACTGAAGCAGTTCTTTTCTACACAACCAACAACATATCAGTAACTTTTGGAGAACAGAAGAAATTCTTACTATTATGTAAATTTTAATTTGCATATGTTGTTGTTGTTGTTGTGTGTGTGTGTGGTTTTTTATTTTCCTTTTCTGAGTCAAATTTTCTTTGAGAACCTGAGAATTGGGTACAGTACTATAACTGGTGGCTGAGGTGAACAGAGCTACCTCATACCTGACAGGACCAAATGGTCCTACATCAGGGTGGTCAAGTGTTCCAGAACTGCATTAAAATTGAGACACATCAAAAACTTGAACCAATTATTAAGGAGAATTCATGGATACAATTTTGTTTTTCTAGTACTAAATTTAGAGGTCGCTCAAAAATGCAATTTTCTAACCAAAGCCAGCTTCTGACCAATGGGTGTGCAGCCAGTAGGCTGCTTAGACTTTCTTTTTTAATTATTTTGGCTATATTCGGGTTGAATTTTTGTTACTGGATGGAGTGATTTTCATTTGTAAATTTTCGTTCTATGATGTGGAGTTTACTCTGATTTTATTGGTTTGCTTATATTGTTATTCTGTCTTTTGTTGGAGTGTTTTTTTATTTTTCTTTTTGATTTTTGTATAGAGCAGTATTTGACACTAAGGCACAGCAAAATGTACTACTGTTTTAACCCCGTGTCTTGTCTTCCTGCTTGTGTTTCAGGGCTAGTAGCCTAGAGCTGCAAGAACAGAGTCTTCCCTGCTGGTGGTGGTGAATTTCACTTGTGTGCGTGTGCAGTGCAGATCACTGACATTAACCGTGTGTGCTTGTCTGTGTGTGTGATCACCAGAGTGTGGTGATTCCCTTGTCCATCTGTCAGTCCATGCCCTTTACCTTGTGCAGTCTGCAACATTGGTGCCTTGTCTTGATGTGTTTAGCGTGGAATTACTATTCTCCCTCTAAATGTAATAAAATCATTTTTATCAATTCATGTGTCTGGCCCCCTTCAGTTGACTGGATCTGTGTGCTCATGCACTAGTTATAAGAGATTGTGGGTAATATCATAGTATTTCCCTGGTGAGAAACTTCCCCCAGAGTGGTGTAGTTGGCTGCCCATTGGGTCGGGTAGTGCCGACCGCTTCGTCACAATGGCAATTTGCATATACTCCACAATGTTACAGTATGAGGAGTGATCAAATGAACTGCAACATAATCCCAAAAAACCCAATTCCACTGCATTTCAGCCCTGCCACAAAAGGACCTGCTGACATTTCAGTGATTCTTTCGTTAACACAGGTGAGAGTGTTTATGAGGACAAGGCTGGAGATCACTCTGTCATGCTGATTGAATCAGAATAGCAGACTGGATTTAAAAGGAGGGTGCTGCCTGAAATCATTATTCTTCCTCTGTTAACCGTAGTTATACTACGGGACCGTTGAATGCTTGAATCTGATTGGCTGACGAACGTTCTGAGGTGTGCAATTATTTTCAGGG
>JAODLC010000001.1:37071257-37082882 GCA_026781145.1 Hippopotamyrus pictus
TTCCCACCTGTGTCCAGTTCATTCCACTCTATCCTGTGTATATTAGTCCCCGTCTTCTTGAGTCGAGTGTCAGTCATAGGTGTTTGCCCCGTTCCAGCAATTAAATCCTCGTTTTACTGAACTTCCTGGCTCTCTCGCCTGCTTGCCTGCTCGCTCACCCACCAAACGTAACATATATATATATATATATATACACACATACATACATACAGACACACACACGGATATGAAGGAAAGGTAATTCCATTCATTGCTGATACACTTAATTTGCTATGGTATATTTTTATTGTTTTTAAATTCAGTATAAGGATTCTACTCATGACCCCTTTCCTGCACAATCCTGATGATAAATTCTAATAAAACTGTCTTGGATTGCAACTCACTGATGGAGTTCAGCCAGGCCGGTCTACGGTGGCATTGATGTTGTGCATTATTTAAAATACATTCAAAATGGTCCCAGGAAGACCTGGAACTTACATTCTAATATAGATATTTTCTATTTTCCCCTTCATGTTATACACCAGCATAGGTAGCTGAAGAGGTTATATTAGTGTCTATAATTGAAAACCCTTTTTTGAAAGATTAGCTAGAGTTTATGCTTGTACATTACAGTACAAAGCAAGGTCAGCTCCTTCAATGGCTGGAGAGACTTCAGCTGCCTAAATTTACATCCCGGTTTCCCAATATCTCTACTGCCAGGCTGACGTGACCTTCAGAGTAGCCTCAATGCACCATATAATAGATTCTGCGAGCAGCTTGCAGCCAGTCCCTGCCGGTGAGTACTTGAGCGTGGCTTTCGCTGAACAATTGATCTTTCTGTCAAGGCGAATGTTCAGTGGGCAGCGGGTGGATGCCATGAAACCCTTGATATATTGGAAACATACACATTTAAATACAAGGGCATGAGGAGATAATACACGTGCAGGAGGCGTGACGCGCAGACGTCTTCATCCTTCTGTTATCCAGGTGTGAAAAGCGCAGAACTGCTGAATAAGGATTTTGCATGACCTCTTTCTGCAGAGGGAGACCCCTGGGATTCAGGACTGTTTCCAGGCCAGCCGGGAGGTATTATTCCAGGGAGGAATTGGCTGTTAGGGCTTGTGAACAAGTGCGGAGGTATTAATATCGGGGTTGGGGGATGGTTCTGTAGCTTGTGGGGAGGTTTAATATAGGTTATCACAAGACATAATTTACACTTCATAATCAGGAGCAGGATTTCTATGCAAATGATTACAGCTGGGTAATGTTAATAGTTTAATCCCCATTATCAAAATATCATAATATTATATCCCTAATATCCTATTAATATTACAGACCAACACTCTGTGTGGTCCCTGTATTTTAAACACACGTGTACATCCACACACTATGTATAAATGTCAATAATATGGCCCAAAGACGTATTCTTATCAGATACAGTAAATCCATTTACTCCCTTAAAATCATTTCATTTATTTCATGGATTATTGGTTGGGTTTCTGTGCAGTATTCAGTGTAATTAAAGAAGTATTTCTGTACAGATTAAAGTGGTGAGATATTTCAGAATTTTAATTATATTGTAAAACTACAGGTTTCCCCCACTATTCGAAAGTAAAGCATTCCTATGAAATTTTTCATAAGCCAAAATGGTGTAAAGCAAAGAAGCAATTACCATTACTTCATATGGGAAGAATTACTGAGAGTTCCCAAACCAAAAAAACAACCTACCAAATCATACCAAATTACACATAAAATGTAAAATAGCACTAATATAGAGTAACAACAAGAATAATGTGATAAATATACAGCTTATACAAAGTGTAAATAAAGCATGTATAGTGTATTGTAGTTTCATTTACCAGCATCAGTACAGTCGTGTGTCACAAGGAATTCCTTCTGACAAATGTGTCATTGGGCGATTTCATTATTGGGAGAACATCGTAGAGTGTTGTTACACAAGCCTAGATAGCAAAACCTGCTACACACCTAGGCTATATGGTATAGCCTAAATAACCAAAAGTACTGTATAGTAAACACATAAACCATAACAGTTGTTTATTATCATTATCTGTTTATTATCATTATCAAGTATTATGTACTTTACATAGTTGTATGTGCTATATGTTTAGCACAGTAGGTTTGTTTACAAGAGCATCACTATAAACTCATGAATAATGCATTGTGCTACGACACTATGAGGGCTACAACGCTGCTAAGCGATGGGAATTTTTCAGCTCCGTTATATGTGATCCATTGTTGAACTAAACGTTGTTATGCCACGCACCTAAAATTGATTTTAAATGTGTGTGTGTGTGTGTGTCCTGCAATGGACTACAAAGAGCAAGTTGAGGGAGGCGTAAAAAGAATTTCCCCACGGGGATTAATAAAGTATCAATTATTAATTATTATTATAATTATAATTATTATGGACTGGCATCCCATCTATAATACCTTAGCAAACCACAACAAAAAAATTGTGTCAAACATAATTATTACAATTTGTTAAAGAAATTTTAAGCAGCAGTGAAATGATTCCCCCATAGTGTCCCAAGTTGCCCGTCATCTTACCCAGAAATCGAATGAGGATTTCAGCACTGTGCTTCGGTGGCACCAGGCCTGCTCCAAAATCCTAAAGGACTGGCCTGATAAATGCATACGCATGGATTTTACGCTACACATCAGCTTATGAAGGTTGTTATGGTGACAGGTTTGACATTAGTCATTTTCAACAAGATTGTGAGCTTGGAGAGTGAGTTCTAAATTCATGGCCATGAACACCAATCATCATCAAGTGCCCTTGAGGGAAAGGCCTGGAACCACACAATTCAAAGACGGTAACAAAGTTATCCAAGAGTCAAGATGCTGAGTATCTTAAAACTAACTGTTTAAATATTGTGAGCAATAAAAAAAGTTATGTAAAAATGGAGCAGAGATTCAGCAGTCAAAGATACACAGATCTGCAGGAAATGTCACCAGTCAGTTTGATTTACTGAAATAAATGGATAAAAAATAAAAAGGAGGTGATCACCCAGGTTTAAAGGCTGTCAAACTGTAAAGTTTGCTATGTTGGCTTTGTGTCAGTGGATCTCTCAATTGGATCTCTAGAAAGAGAGATGCACTAGTGCAGAATCCCTTTCTGTCTCCTTCCCTGACTAGCTGACTACTTTCACTGGTCCTGCTGTAAGTACTGAGCTCTGAGTCCTCAACCATCTCCTGCTGTAGTGCTGAAGTGTGGTCACATGCACGCTTCACCTGCCTCACACCAGTCAGAAACAAGCATTAGCCTCATCCCTTTTGGTCAGGAAGATATGGCTTTTTTCACAGAGAGAAGTAAAAAAGCACAAGTTATCGTAATAGACTGATAATAGACTTATGTTATATAAAAGAGTGCTTACACTTTGAATTCACAAATGTGAATATCCACAGTAATATGACCGAATCAGTGGTCAGGCAAAATCAGATCTACAGTGTCTAGGCACAACAAGGAGAGATGTACACAGAGAGGGCAGCTCGATTCAATACCCCTATAAGCAAAGTAGTCTTTTATATTCTGGCTCTCACTGTATTGTGCTGCTATGTGTATAATAGGTAGAATATCGGTTTTACTGATTTCAAGCTGGGTCTCTGTACTTGATATTTTGTTAAATGTAACAAATGTATACAAAACCAAAGTGTTTCAGGTATCCAGATAATATATTTTCTGTTTACATAATACAATAATTTTTATAATTTAAGAACCACACACATCAGAGCTTCCTCAATTCAACATACATCTTATTATTAAAAGGGTCTAGTTTTGGTTGCTTGTGTAGGTTCCATGGGGCAAGTCTTTACTCCAGTCCACACACACACACACACACACACACACACAGGTTTGTAATTATATATTTGTGTGGATTCTCCATTCATTTCTATGGGGAAAACTCTAATCCGAACATGCCAACCTTAACTCCTAACCAGCCCTGACCTTAACCACAATTAACCAAACAAAACATGAGACTTTTGGCATTTGTATTTTTGATTGCATTCACAGATCTTTGTGTGGACCTGAAAAATGGTCCCCACAACGTCAAAAAAACAGGCTTTTATTACATTGTGAGAGATATTTGGTCCCTACAATGTAATATACACCTAACACACACACACACACAGAAATAGGTCCTCAGGAGTTAAGTCCTTTGAGAGTCATCTATTGTTCATCTCCATCTCCTAGTGATTATCACGTCTGTGAGCATGATCCTCCTGCCTCCCCACCTCATATGCCATAAAAATGGAGTAAAATAAAAATTCAGCCCTGTGACTTAATTTTGAGCTGTGATATTGTTTGACAGTTTCCCCTGCGAAGCAACTTATCACTGTGTGAACTGTGGCAGATTCTGGATTTAAATCTCGGAGAACCTTCTGTCCCTCAGAGGACGGCTCAAGGGCATCAGATAATGTTACAGCCATTTATTCTGCAACAAAGCGTGTGTCTGCTAGGAAGAGGATGAATGATATGGACGAGTAAAAATATCTTTGATGCTCTGAATGAACCATGCAGGACAGTATCTCTTACAAAACTTTGAAACTGTTCTCTTTATATTCTGATATATTATATTCAAATCAGTATGAAGACAAACATGTGAACTCATTTTACCAACAGATATTATATATGACTTTGCTCACGCAACAGAACTTATCCAACAATCTCTACCTCACTGTTTGTTTATTTGCATCGAAAAGGAACTGTGAAGTTTGATGGAGAACAGCAAACGTTAAAGTGTCTCTGTAGAGTGTTCCTTCGGGGTAGACAGATATGATAAGAGTGCGCTGTTCTTCCTGGGTTTTCCCAAAAGCAAATGTTGTGACTTGGGTGGGAAACGCGTTTGGAGAAACAGATACTGCTGCTAAACGTGTCCGAGAAATCGCAGATCTATGAGAATAAGCTGTCTAACAGTTCTGTGGAGTGAATGCAGTGGAACTCGCTTCAGCTCTCTTTATCTGAACATATTACAATCCGTCATTTCTGGAACAAAATAAATAAGAAAGTGCTCCTAGGACTGACTGAAAACCACAATGGAAAAAAACATCATGTATATTTAGATATTGACATCTTCATATAATAACCAAATTTACAGTCCATACACTCAGTCGCTGGTTTGGACCACAACATACTCTGATATCAATCACTAAGGCGCCATTTATTCCCAATGTTAATAGCAGACAACCATTGGCAGCTGGGAAGACCTCCTATCACTGCCTGAGATTGTGCACCCATTCTGCGTTCTGAATTCTCAGCTCTGTCCTGCTGTCTACTTTCACCAGACACATGTGAATTAAATCACAGTTCATTTTCCTAAAGGGCCACCCAATCCATTTTCACAGAAATGATTCACTATTGAAACAGCTGGCAAGACTGTCAGGCCATGTAACATAAAGGTGATGGTTGCAGAACACTCATATACTGAGTTAATATGCTAATACTCTGCAATTTTAATAGAATATTTAATATTCTGCCATGTTAATATTCAGTTATTTTAAATATGGAAACTATAATAGTCAATTGGTATTTTACAGATATTTAAATACCTATACTACTCACATTGCATACCAGAACACCTCCCAATTGTAATTGTAATTATCTTTTTTTCAAAAACTCAAATACAGTACCATTTCTCTGAGTCATATTTTATACTTGACAGTAACAGTGAAATTACACCATTGAATGTACAGTATATGGGAAAATATCTCTGACAGAATGCAGTATAGAGAGACTGATGGAGTCTCATGTTGCCTTGAGGATCCTCAGCCAAGTGGGGATGAACGCGAGATCCCAGAGAGGATAGCAGACAGGTAATTACAGTTTCTGATCCTGCAAATTGAAGTTAGTCACTGAGTGCAAAGTCCATCAGATAAAATATACAGAGTACCAAACTGTGAAATATGAGCGAAATTTTAATTTAAGTGAGTTTATTTCACTACATTATGTCAAAGATGCCCTTAAGAAATGGCAATATGAGAAAATCCAGGTCTTTTTAATTGCTTATTTTGTATTATTTAATTTCTGTAACTCGTGCATATGAATAAAATGTATGGAATCCAGTAAATATTCAATCCAAAGAACAGGAATATATTGCACAAATATAGATTAATGAAATTATTTCGCTTAAAAGATCAACAATACCAACTCATTAAAAAAATTTATATGCTAACAGTCTGTAAGTTTTCATTGATATTGTGGATAAACAAGAACTTAAAAAAAAAATATTTGAAAAATTATTTGTGGTAAATATTTTAAACTTTGATGAATATAATTAAATTTGCTCATGCTGAAAATATGCTTCAAAGAATCTATCAGTCTAGCTTCATTGAAACATATGTACTGTATGTGAGGGCCACACTGCCAATAATGGCTGCTTAATGTCAGTGTCAGAAAGAGTGCAATATAAGTTGACATCGTTCAGTCTATTCACCCAGTGTTTCTACTTAATGCAGTATCTGCCTGATTTGCATGGAAAATGTAGATGACAGACAGGCCCTCTGGTCACCTGCTGAGGCAGGGTCAATGAAAAAGGATAACAAAAAAACCAAAACGTGTATTGTTGTGCTATGGCCTGCCAAAGCCCGAGAGAAAGGCATCAGGTAGAAAAGCATTGTCACATCTAGAATAACTGTCTCTAAGAAGCTGTCAATGCAAATATATCAGTCTGGGAAACAATAAAAACAGCATTACCCGAGGCATAAAAAACTTGAGAAAGAAGAAAATGAGAAAAATACAGGGTATGGTAGAAATCTGACAAGCATACATCTAACTGAACAAAACTGAGGGAAGCTAAAGTGAACTCGATGCTGTCGGAATGATAACAATGTATTCCCCAAATGGCCCCGTCACCTGTACCCATCTAATCCCTGCTCCTCCCACACTCTCCAACCTCTACAATCTCTAGCCCCCCCATGCATTCTGCCCACCTTTCAAAAATATTTGCATGACTTATCTCAATGTAATCTGGTTTGCCAGATCTGAGTCTATGGCTGCCTTCTTGTATGTCACTACTAGTTTGAGAAAGATCCATTAAATACTTTTTGAGTTATCACATTAACATGGTTAGGCAGTCCTCTTTGCTACCACTATGTCGGGCTGCTTAAATTTTGGGGTGATTGGTCTCATAATTTGCTAAGTTTCATATTTTTACCTTTGCAATGTGCCTGCAAAGTTTGCGAAAAGATCTGTCAAATACTCTTTGAATTATCATGCTAATGAGATAAGTGTCTGCAGCGGCGGACAGGTCCCAACACCATATGTATTTCCCCAGCAGGGAATATAACTCCATGAATGTCAACATCAAGTAAAACGTGGATGTAGCACATAAAAGAAATCTAACAGAAGCCTATTAGAAGGTGGGAGAAGTAGACCACAGTGGTCAAAAATAGCCACATGGTTTCCTAGGTGATTTATCAGTAGAGCAGTGTTTCAGTGGCGTATTAAGCACAGTAAAACATGGCATTGCCGTAGACCAGTTCCACACCATTAAAGTAATCTAGTGCAGTACGAAACTGTTAATATGGTTGATCATGCAAGTAAAAAACTTGGCCTACATTTGTGACCCACACAGAACAGAACACTCAAATGTAATGAGTCAAAAGTTTGCCTTTATATATTCTACATCCACTCAGTCATCTGCCAACCATTTGCAGGATCACAGTAAGACTATTACAAGATGCCATTCTAAAACAGGGCATTTACTTTCACACATTAAAGTAAATGTGTGAATTCCAATACACGTACAGTAACTGCATGTATATAAAATGCAACAGATAACCAGTCTACTTGGACAAGACCAGCACAAACAAATGCAGAATAAGATAAGATAAGATAGGATGACCTTTGTTGGGTAAATTAGTGAACTTAAAATGACATCCATGATAAATTTGTGGTTGCCATGTGGTTAAAAAAACTGCATTTGTTTTATTGATTGCATTTAACTGATGCAGGAGTATGAGAAACTTTAATAAGTATAATACACAATCAATAAAACAAGGGCACATAGTAATATCTAAAACAGTTTAAAAACAAGAGCAGATGATGATATGATGAGTCAGAAAGAGTTTGGTTTAATGCGCCTGGTGTGTGTGGCACAGCGGAGATGGTGCTGCAGTGAGGTTGGCAGGCTTGAGGTACAGAGTCTGCTTTGGTAGGTCTGATGACTGTGATAAATGCAATAGCTAAGACAGCAGAGGACTGCTTTTCAGATACAACCTAATCAGAGCAAGAGAACTGTCTGGCAGGGATCGGGTGCGGGACAACATGGTGAATGTGATCTGGGAATTCAGAGCTATGATCATGATCATTTATCAAGCTACAGTACTAGGTGATGCCAGACAGGCAGCTGCATGAGCTCCCATGGCATCTCTCTGTCAGGATATCGCAAGAAGTCAGAGGTACATGTAACTCTTCCTATGGTGGAAGTCTCCCCAAGTCAGATAGAGGACAAAAACCCCCAATAAAGTACTAAAATCACTGGCCACTACAGCAATACACAGGGTGACTTACTTCCAGAAGAAAAACTAACCGTATTAAGTAATATATAAAGCAAGGACAAGAACAGCTTCAATTGTTTAATCTGCAAACTCTAAATGGACAGGAACTGCCAGTTAGGATCCATAAAAAAGAATAAAACCCTGACATCTCAAAAAGGGGAAACACAATGTACTTCCTCTTTGTTTCTACCTTTGCTGAGACTCTGTCTCTTCCCGTTCAGTGTTTGAATTGTGGGGTCCCCTGCTGGGCAGCTGTTCACCAGGGAAGGAGTGGAGGTGGTAGAAGTTGTTGACCGGGGCAAGCCAGGGGGTGGCAATGAATCTTGAAAGACAGTCATTTTAAAGCGACTAACCCCCCCAGAATATATTATCTTCCCTTCAATTGAAACACTGTGCCCACTTTTATATACAGTATATATATATAGTTAAGTGTAGGTTTTGATTCGCTATACGTTACGGGAAACGGGAACAGTGGTGCAAGTTGGGCACAGGACGCCACCAAAGAAAAGAACAGAATAAAACAAAACAACCCTAACAGTAACTAAACCCTTTGAATGAAAGCAAAAAAACTAAATCTATCTGTCCTATATTTCTAAAACAAAAACCTACAGTGGTTGGTGGCTGCCTCTAAGACACTGTCCCTAACATGGTCAGTTTTGCACACCGATTACGAATTAATAAAACAGCCACAAAACCAAAACCTCATATGCAGATCTACGACCCAACCTGACCAAATGAACAGGGGTGAGCAGTACAATATATATGAGAGAAGCGACAACCAGTATAGGGAAACATGGCACTGAATATCACACAACAACCCTCGACCCAGAGAGAATCTCCTGAAAGACGCTGCAGCCGGGACTTTTAAAGTCTGGGGTGACCGGGACTCTGGAGTCAGCGTTTCAAATCGCCGAGCACGCCGGGACTCCCAGCTATTCACGCCAGCAGGTAGGCGGGACAGGCAGCTGTGTGGACAAACTGGAGGCAGGATGTTCGACTGCTAGCCGATCAGCTGGCAAGATCCATCAGGGAGCGGTATAGGAGAGGAGCGGTATAGGAGAGGAAACCCAAACCTCAACGCGCCACTGCACGTAGCAATGTATATATCTTTGTTTCAGATACTGAAGACCATAATGCATTTCATGAAAAATGCCGGACAGACTGCATGTGTCACACTAACCCAAGGATGGAGATCGGGATCCAGGTATGCAGGGGGAAAAGGGTTTATTGGAGCTCGGGGAAAGGGTACAGGAGATAGGCGGGGAGAGAGACAGGAATCCCGCCGCTGATCCGCTGCCCGGCAGTCCCCGAAGGGAACGGGGAAATGGGCGAAGCCCCGGTTCCAGCGAAGCTGGCAGGTGGGTGGAGAGGCGGCGCGCAAAGCTCAAAGTCGTTGTCCGGAAAAGGGAGTCGTAGCCAGGAACGTCAGTCCGACGAATAAGCACTGGATGAGATGACGAAGGTGAAGGGGAACGAGAGAGGTCGGGCTTGACAGGACAGGTGGGTCAGGTTCGGGATCTGGGCTGAGGAAGGAAGGAACAAAGGTAAGGGGCGAACACGGGGCAGACAGGCTGGATACGGGCAATCGGGAAGACGAAGGACAAGAAAAACGCTCGGTAATGCAGAGAAACATCAAGGCAATACTTCGCAAGGTATGACCGGTCTGCTTCCCTTTTAAAAGGGAGCTTAATTGGTGCCGGTTGGAGTGCATCTGTCCGTCCCCGCCTCCGATGACGTGACAGTACCCCCCCCCCGAAGGCCGCCTCCCGGAGGCCGTTGGCGTTTGCGAGGGCGGCCCCGGGGTCGCGGAGCTGGTTTGTCGGGATGGGCACGATGGAAGTCGGCTTTTAAGGAGGGTTCTGCTAGGGAAGAAGCTGGGACCCAGCTGCGGTCATCCGGTCCACCACTTTCCCAATCCACCAGGTACTGCAGCTTCCCTTGGCGCCTTCGGGAATCCAAAAGGGAGCGAGCTTGTGTAGATGGTTCTACTTCCACAGGAGGGGGAGGTTCCTCCGACCGTTCCGTGACCAAATGCAAGGAGCTGTATTTAACAGGCTTCAGGAGGGAAATGTGGAAGGTAGGGCAGATTCGATACACCCGCGGCAGCTGCAATTTAACAGCAACTGGTCCCACACGTTTTAGTATACGGAATGGTCCGATGTAACGGGCCGACAGCTTACGGCACCCAGGAATCTTGAGGTTTTTTTGTAGACAGCCACACCTGCTGTCCTGCTTGGTACGGGAATCCGGGTCGTCGGTGCCGATCGGCATGCAGCTTGGTACGATCGGCTTAGGTACGTAGGGTTGTCTGGATGCGTTGCCAGGCACGCTTACTGTCCTGGTACCAGGCTTCTACACGCGGAACAGGTCCCGGAGGAGCATCCCAAGGGAACAAGGGTGGCTGAAAGCCTAACACACACTGGAAGGGAGTTAGTCGAGTAACAGGACTCACCCGGGAATATAGGGAATATTCTACCCACACCAACTGAGACGACCAGCTCGCTGGGTCGTTCCTACAAAGCAAGCGGAGGGCCTTGGAGATCTCCCTGTTGGTTCGCTCAGCTAAGCCGTTTGACTGCGGATGGTAGGCAGACGTCAGACTAAGAGACACTTTGAGTTTCGTGCAAAACTCTCTGAAAACCCGGGATGCAAACTGAGGTCCCCGATCTGACACTATGTCTTCAGGTATTCCAGTAAAATGGAAAAGTTCGTTAACTAATACCTCCGACAACTCTATAGCCGAGGGCAGCTTCGGGAGGCACATCTTCGAGAAACGGTCGACGATGGTTAGAATTATCGTTTTACCTGCTGAACGAGGAAGGTCGGTAATGAAATCCATGACGATATGCGACCAGGGTCTAGACGGCACAGGTAAAGGTTGTAGTAGACCGGAGGGGCTGGAATTTGTGGACTTGCACCTGGCACAATCAGGGCAGCTTTCCACAAATGCCTGAACTTGTTGGCGCCACCCCGGCCACCAATAGCGACGGGCCACCAGTAGTTGGGTGGTCAATATTCCGGGATGGCATGTACCTGGTTGCGAGTGGATCCCCTTCAGCAGCCCCTGTCGATGGTTACGAGACACAAACAACCGACCTGTAGGACACGTCGCAGGACGCTTCCGAGTCT
>JAODLC010000001.1:37102357-37127964 GCA_026781145.1 Hippopotamyrus pictus
CAGTCTGTGAAGAGATTTTGTTTAGGGTGGCACATGCCCCTGAGGGTATCCCGTTGGTGCGCCCCCCTCGCAATACCGCTACGCCCCCCTAGGGGGGCACGCCCCCCAGTTTGGGAACCACTGCCTTAGAGACACTAATGGATAAAAGTGTTTAAGAAAATTAGATACTTTTCTGTTTTTATTTGCAATGCTTTAATGAAATTTATAGATAATGCGAACAGACATACATATCAGCTATTGGATATTACCTGTTAATATATATTTTTAAGATGTAAAACATACATGTCTTCTAAAATTTTAGTCAGGCACTTACAATAACTGTAAACAGGTGATGAGGCACATTGCCACAAAGAACAGAAAATTCAATTCCCTCAACTCTTCTCACACTGTCTTTTCAAATTCAGGTTTACTGGATAAGTTTACTGGAACTAGACTCTAGAAGTAAAAAAAACAGACTCAATATCTTCCTGTGTTTGGGCTGGTCTGACCATCAGAAACGAGCCAGAAAGCGGATGTAAAGGAGTGGTCTTCAGGATAGAGGAAAGCTAAAAGCACAAAGCACTGGAACGGAATCTGACAAGGGGTAGCAGCCTTTCTGCCGTGTGAGGGGGATGAAGTATCATCCTGAGAGTTTGCATTAAATTCACAAAAAAGGATATGGCGGATCCCATAATGGAAAAGTTCATATCCTTGATGAGGCAGCCAGGGAGGAGTGTGATCGTGTGAGACGATATACAACATGGTAGAACTATAGTAATCTTACTGCACAGGGTCCCAAGAGGGCGACGAGGTCGGGACAACCTGGACGGATGCCAGTCCATCACAAGGCTACGGTACACCAGGGATAGAGATACAAGTTTGTTTCTGGACACATACTCTCACACAATAAGCTATTGCCACCAGGAACCTTTTTCAGGAACCAGAAACTTTTTCAGGAATCGGGTAGTTCCACATCATTGTGGTTACTACCTTTTTTAGGTACTACTCCAGAGTAGGTACTCTTTGCTCGATTAAGAACTACTGGGTGGGGCTTATAGCAATAACTTGTTTGGTTGACCACAAGTACCAGCTCTAACAATAATTTCTTACACAGAAGTGTGAGGAAAAGAGACTTTGAGCATTATCATTTTTGTATCGTATATATTATTATCATTAAGGCATTTAGTAATATCTGTCTTATATATTACTAAATGCCTTAATGAATACCTTTTTTGCTTCCATCTCCATATTTCTGCATTGGAAAATTCTGTCAATAACTGATATACTGTACAGAGGCACCTCTACTTACGAATTTTAAACTGATGCCCTTTCAGATATACGAATGAAGAGGACTGTAAGTCCAAATTGTGTTCATTTGGCTCCCGTTTCCTGTCCGCAACACATTTTTTTTTTCTGTGGGCCTATTCCACCTAGTATGACTTCTAGCCACTACTCCCGCCGCACAGCAGCGTAGCGTGCATACTCCCAGCATCCTAGTTCTTTGTACTTGCGTATACCTTTAAATAATCTTGAATAACGACTAACGAACATTTCAAGTTACGAATGGCCGTTCGGAACGTATATCATTCGTAAGTAGAGGAGCATCTGTACTTCTCTTTTATCACTGGTGCTATGAAATTTGCATTTGCAAAGTGGAGTAATGTTACATAATTTTTTTATACTGGGGAAAACAAATCTGCTGACCAGATTTCATAATGAATTATAAATATGTTACAGGCCTTATAAATTAAATGTAAATAAAATGCTGTGTCCTATATTTTCGGACCATGCCATCAATCCTCCCCAGTAACAAAGTGTTCATCCTCCATTGTTTTCGGCTGGTGATGTAGTTTCCTATGAAATTACTTGTGAAGTTTGAGTTATGAGCTTTTTGTGTCTCCCATGCTTATTTAGCATAAAGGTCACAGTTTCTGTTGTACGATGGGAAAACGACATAAGATACTAGCCAGGAACTACAAAGGTTTCTGGTTGTGATGCTGCAGGAACCAGGTTCCTGAACTTCAATGGGAAAGCTCCTGATTTCGGCAAGTGAGAGATGCCAGCCAGCCTTACAGGGAGAAAATGCAAACCCCCTACACTCAGAACGAAGTTGGGAATCGATTTGCTTACCTCTTTGTGGCAACAGTGCTGTCCACTGGGCCACACTATATTTTTCGCCTATTGTAAAACTCCTTAACGTGGTCAAAAATAGGATAACACTCAATGCAGTAACATAAAGCTAAACTTATGTTTCTTATTTTTTAAATTATTATTTCATTCATGTTTATTTCACATTTTCAGTTCCTGTATTTCATGAAATTGGCAAGGCACACAACTCAAAATGCTGACTTGTATATGTGTATGTCTTCCATTTACTGTCAGTTCTAGCCAGATATTCCAATAGCCTTTAATCAATATCCATGGCAAAATTCCTTTAACACAGCAGCACCTTCCTGATTTTCCAAGAAATAGTTTTTCTTTTTTTATTGCTTTGCAGTAATTCTGGATACGAAGTTGAAACATCCATTCCTAGCTGCACTACTAATGCTATAAACATTTTCTGTTTTATATCTTGTTTGATGACATGGCTTCTGCCACATGTATCTTCATAAACCATATGTGCTGTAGTGCCTGTCACGGGAAGCACTCACTCTAACAGTGATGTCGTCTGAGCTGTCAATACTGAATCAGCTGTTGTGCTATTTGTAAATTTGTTTTTCCTGAGTGGCTGAGCAAAAGCCTATTAAATCCAGGCCAGAGAAATGAAGACCTTTGTCCTTCCTATTGGTTTGATCCAACCCTAAGAAATGAAGCAAATTGTACAATCACCATGAAAATTTGAGTGGGTGGCTATTTTTAGCATGTGTCTGTCACAACCAGTCCAGTCCATCCTCTGGTATGACCAACAGGGGTCACTGCTGGTCCTCCAGAACCCTCCTGTTGCTTCCCAGCTGTGTCCTATTCGTGATCCCCAATCTTAATGTCAACATCTGAATCGTATCAGTCCCTCATTAGTCTGGTGTATACATGCTTCCCTGTCCTATCTCCCCCAGTTTAGTCATTGTTCCCTGTCATTGCCCCCAAAATATAAATAAAGTCCCCTTCTGGGGGTTTTCTTCATTCATGGTTGCATTCTGGGGTTCCTTTCACCTTCACTCACCGTAGGACATGATAGTGTCACTGTTACGTATGTTACTAATTTGATGTATAGACTCTTTCTAAATGGGATTCAAATCCCTTAATGCATAAAAATGCTTAAATTTCCCCACTGAAAGAATACACATGATCAACATAATCAAGTTGCCAAGTGAATAATTCAATTTTCTTGCATGAGTAATTTGGGTAACAGCCCTCATAAATTAAGAATTTATAATGGTTTTGATCACAGGAAGTGAAAACCATAAATTAATCTCTCCAAAAAAGCATCAAGTGAGCTAATGGGGAAATACATTTCTTATCTATTAAAATGTTGCTGGAAACTCAATACACGGCAGTGAAACATCTTTTCTTAATTGCAGGAACTGCATAGGGAAACACTTTTTAAAGGAGGCAAAATTGGTTTCAGCAAGGAAAGCAGAGCTGTGATTATCAATGACGCCAAGCTGGCTTTGATTTACTGGTGGATTCAACTGAAAGGGTTCAAAGGGGCCAGCTTGGCTGAGAAGAGAAGACAGGGAGGCAGAAGGACACCTGTGCATTTTGAGAAGTCATCCGTGACAAGTAGCATTACTATTAACTATTTTCTTTAACATACCCATCTTCTGTTTCTGCTTATTTTTCTCATCCTTTTATTTAAGAGACTGATTCGATGTTATGTTCAACATGTCCTGCTATTTAAGGCCACCTCTTCCCATACCCACCCACACATTTCCTACATCTGAGAACAACGTCATAGGAGATAAATGAGCAGCAATATGACATTAAAATAGCTTACGTTAGAAGGATATAACATATTAGGCTGCCAGTTGTGTCAAAAATACTGGTAAGCTGCCATGCACTTATGCGTATTTTGGGCTTATAACAAATTTTAAAGAAAATATAAATAAGTCAGTGTGACATGAAAATAGTAAATAATAAAATATTGCCGCCTTTTGTCAACATGAAAAAATGGACTGACTGTCAAGCTGTGAAATAAACAGCTGCATTCCTAGCAAAATTGTGTCACGGTTATTTCAGAACTGACACCCATTCACTGAATGGTCGTACCATGGATTTTTAAAACATGGGTGCATTTCCTCAGAATACATATAAAATCAGGTAGTTTGTACTGCTAGCTGCATAACAGTACAGCCTATTTACCTTAAATTGACTCTTTGTAACTAAATAGTGAATGAATATTCCAATCCATAACATACTGTTCCTTATTGAACATTTGTCCAATGTTATGTATAACTATAATGGACAGAATATTTACGAACGTGAAAACCACCACGATCCATTTGAAAGTAGGCTGAAATGTAGAATTTCTCCTTGATTATACTGTATCACCAAAAAGTTAATTCCACTGATGAGACAAGCAAATGTTCAATAAGGAACAGTATGTTATGGATTATGAAAAACAATTCCTGACCACGCATAAATAACATCATATTGAAAGAACTAGAACTGATGGGAAATATATCACTCGCATGAGAAGAAAAACCTGTTGGGTTCTTACTGCAGCATATGGGATATTTTACAGGAAATCGTGGGAATGGTAATACATAATGGAGTCATAATGGCATGACTACCTGTTATTGGCCAATATGTCAAAAGATGGATCTGCAGCACTTAGACACTGATTCAGTTCATGGCTACATATGTATGGAAGGTAATGTGTCTCTTAAAAGCTGTGAATAAGAAGCAGATTAATCAGCACACAGAGGTTCAAAGTAGCTAATGGACAGTCTAATCCAATGCAACATGAATAGGCACGAGCTTCTGTGTCTCTGTCATATCTGGATGGTTTATATACTGATATGGTGGCGTGTTCAGGGGCCGTTTGGCCTCAGTGCATCTTCGGGGTGACTGGTGCTTCTCCGTCAGCCGCTCCCGTAACAAAATCAAAGCTTTGTGAAACCTGCATTCATAGATATTCTTAGCACATACTACCTGGATATCTTTAACTATAGTCCTTTCGGTTTTGATAAATGCACATACAGGCATGGCTGAAGGCGCTCTTTAGAGCAGGTAGAGTAGATCCAGGCCCGGCATTATTCAAAGTCCGACTGACATAAATCACCCGCTCCTCCCAGCTGAACACCAATGTATCTGCATGGCAAGAACCCGAGTATGAAAGCATCCCCAAGAGAGGAGCTGAAGCGGCTGTCATCCATTTCTCCCAGGACTCATCATCTTATCATCACCCCCTACACCCCCCCCCTTCCCACCCCCTTGTTCGTGGTGAGGCAGATTACCATAATGGCATGCTTTCCAGGCTCTGAGGAGACTTCACTTGCCTGTGTCTTCCATTTCCAGTTACACTTCATAGCTGATTTCCTGGGTTGTCTGTTCATCTCACATTCACTGCTGTTATTCTTTTGGTCGTGCCATACATTTGCTAACCCCTGCATGCCGGAATTTGGCTGGATCCTGAGTTCAGTTTTATGACATTTCCGATGGGCAGCTTGTTAAAGATGCCTAAGGGAAACCAGCGTACAATTATCTCATGGGCTCAATAATATTATTGGGTAATATAATGAGAGAAGAACCTGACACAACACACAAGTTGGTCTTCCTATCTAAATGGGGACCGTCCATTTATTTATATGGGAAAAACCCTAATCTCAATCACGACACTCTTAACCCCTACCAATCCCTAACCTTAACCAGAAGTAACCAAACCAAATACAAGACTTTTGGCTATTATAATTTTTTGATTGCAGTCACAGATTTTTATAAAATTGAGGTTATTTAACGAAAAAATATCCCCAAAATTTCAAAATAACAGGTTCTTTTGAGGACATTTGGTCCCCACAATGTAATATGTACATAACCAAAACACACACACACACACACACACACACACACATAGATATATAATTCCATATCTCTATATATCTCTATATACCCATATAAACCTTTCAAGGCTACACATGAATCTGGTGTTGGACATTAAATCTGGATGTCCAGAGACCATTATTTTCATTGGATATGATGCCTTAAACAAATACAATAATACATACAGAGGTGATACAAGTACATGTTAGAAAATATTGTGATATTTTATTAAAAATGCTGCAGAAAAAGTTTGTACAGGTGTTCAGCCAGAAATACCATCTATTGTTTAAGGCAAAACTGTAAATAATAGTAGACAAACGATATATATTTTGATACCTTTCATTAAAACCCTGCATTTATTTAAATTTGAAGGACCAAAGGCTATGATGGGCACCTTTGCTCACATCTAAAAATTAGTCATTTGTTTTAAGAGACAGTTTTCTGCTTGTCTTCAAATTGAATGCATAATTAGGATAATCTGTGTTAAACTGTATTTTTATAAATGATATTACTGCTATTATTTTTTAGAATCATTCTCATTCTTTTAACTCAAAATATTAGAAGCCTGGCACGATGCTTTACATATTGCTAGCGATGGACAATTTTAAATATATAACATATATCTTTACACACATTTCCAACTTATGTTGATCAAAATCCACTGCCATTGTGAAAATTATACAGTGCTGGTCACTTCTTCAGCTGAAGCAGTGTTTAGGTTGCTAGAAAACAAGAAAATGGTAATAAAACTATGCAATGCATCACAAGATTAAAAAAAGTTCGGTAAGCGATACTCAAACATGCAACGAGATCCAGCAGAAATTATAGGTAACACTAAAAAATTAGTTGAGTAATGTGGCATATGCTTTCAAATAAACATTGTCTGATGATTTCTTTTTTTTTTTCATTGAAGAGAGTTACACTGCTTGAATTTTAAAAACCATATGACCATTATATTTACATACATCGCAACTCAGAGAAAAGGTCCCTAAAAGCTATATTTAAACTCAAAACAACAATAAAAGTTTTTTGTATGTTTGTCTGTTTTGTTATGTATTTGTTTTACTCACAATTATTTACATGTCATTTTTTACAAAGTTTCATAAATACAATTCAGACCGGGAAGTTTTTGCCTTGGTCTCCACCATCTCACGGCACAGCGCAGAAGTTCTTGATCTTTCAGTCTGAAAACTGGACTAACATGAAAATCCTTGCAGGGTGTTACTAGCGTACTATACAACGTATGGCACATACAAATCTTTGAGTTATCCTTGATATCACTTGCTACGCACAGAAATATTTTATTTTAACTCTATACCACTGTGTTGAAGGATCGAAGGTTAATTTCTGATGTCTTGCTTCCTCGTTTTGATCCAACAGATGTTCCAGTCTGAAGACAGTGTCACTGTTGTAAAGTTTAATTACATCTGACTTATAGTGATCCTTTCAGTATTTTTCAGTTTGCAGCCAATATATTCTATGAAGGCTACTGTATATAACAAAATAATATCTTGTGATTTGTGAGCAGTTCCACTCTCCCTCTGCAAAGAGCTATACCCGTGTGGTGGAGTGTCCGTGGGGAAGGTTTGTACTGTTCTGGCTTCCGCCGTAGCTAGTGAAGGTGTGCAAGGACTGCATTCCGGCCAAAGTGTTGGAGAAGACGTTTATGGTGTTGGGCGTCATGAGTGGGATGTCGTCTGGGGAGCGGCGCATCGTCAGCGCGTAGTCCGGCGGGCACGTTAGTCGGAGCGTGTCGTGCACCTGGAGAGACTCGCACTCGTGGTCATGCTCCAGCTGTTTCATCTGCATGGGCGTCATATCCTCGTTCTGGATGTGAGCGATGTCGTTGGCCGCATTCCGCTGCGGGCTAGGCCGCCGGTTGGACTCGTGCCGCCGCTTGTCCTTCTTGTAGTAGAGGGCGGCGAATGCCAGGATGTTCAGGAAGAGCAGAGAGGCCCCCACCGCGATGGTGACGCTCAGCTCCGTTGAGTAGTCACGCTTGTTCTCCGTGATGACCAGCGACTCGTCGGGTTCACCTGTTTTTCGTTGGTCAGTCACCTGCTTGGTGTTAGCGGGTGGGATGGCAGGGTGGCGGGTGGTGGATGGCCAGGTTTTTCCAGACAGGCGTTTGGTGTATGGGAAAGGGGTCGTGTCCTGGGGAGGGATCTTAGTTGTCGTCGAAATATATGGAAACAGCTCGTTTATGTTGTGCAAGTGTGGCACGAGTTCTAACCAAAAGGCGACCTTAGTGGCTCGGTAGTGATCCCTGACCCGTGGCTTCAAACCGATGTGCAGGTACAGCTGGTCCTTCGGGTTGTATTTGGACCAGGCCACCTCTTCAAATCGGTTTGGTTTTGTATGGATGAACTTGGTGTCCTGGGGCACTGGCTGGTTTGGATCTCTGAAATAAAGTGATAATAATCTTTAGAAATAAAACCCAAACATTTATATATGTCGTATATGTAATTTCAAATTATTCACGTAAGTCACAATGAGTGTAAGGGGAAAGCTGCTGCAGTGAATGTGAGTTTTATGGTTCCATTGTTCGCATGCAGATGTGTGCATCATAGCGCTGCTATTTTCTGAAGAAAAACATCTCTCTGACTAATCATACAGTAAAGATGAAATCCATGCATGGAAACATAAAGGATAGTTTAACGGGTAAAAAGGACCATTATGCAGTCACTTCATATTATTGCTGATATTTTAGAGTCAATGAAAAAGAGGGTAAGACAGCCTTTAACTTTGAGTTATTCAGTTTTGGTAGAGTCGTGGCGAGCTAGCAGAAGTAGCTCGTCGGAAAGTTTAAAACAGTGGAGGATGTAGGTTCTATAAATACCCTCACACTGGATAGGAGCGCTATAGAAATCACATTGATTTGTCCAATGGAAGCATGGCTATAAAATATTCAATGTCTTTTATACATCTATGGCGATGCTGACTACACTCTGCTGGGTTAAGGCATAGTGAAATAAAGCGCTCCTCTTTTGATTGCAACACACTGCAGTATTACTGGGTGACCCCCACCATTGGATGACACAGATAGATTTCTTGGAGACGTAGAGGAGGCAGGGAGACTTAGCACAGACCGTGCTGTAAGAATGCAGACCCCTAATGCACACATCAATGTTCCTGCAACAACAAATGGGCTGTTTGGAGAGATCTCACAACAATTGGCAATCAAATCAGCAGTCTTTAAAAAGAGGAACACTTTAAGAAATAATTGGCTTCACTTGGAAGGCTACTTTCCTCTGTGTCGTTTACTGTTTTTAAATAGACTGTTTACTGTGCTCGATGTGTGAACTGGGGTGCACTTGTTATGCACATTTCTGCCCTAATCTGAACTCAGCTGAAGTTCTGTGTTGGCAGAAAATTGTGAATTTATCTATAAAGTGTCATCTCTGTCTTTCATGCACTTATTCTCTATTCTGTCGAATCTCTAAAAAAAAAATTGCACATTCTTCTAGTTCAGGCAAATTTCCTTTTTAAAAAATCTACTGTCAGTCACCTGCTCCTGTTAATTTAGCTACTTTTTACATAATTCCTTGCCTGTCTTCTATATTTATTTAGTACACAGGCGAATGAGATTATAGAGCAATCCATGCAATTAATGAGCTTTATGTCATATATCATGGTCTTATCACCATTAAACTGTGTGTAATCCTAAGGAATTTGCCTTGCGTTCTTTTTGGACTGCTTACCAAGGAAATTCTGTAGATGAGTGCATTGTAAAAAAAAAAAAGTTAAGTAAATTTACTAGAAGGATTGTCTTAATGAGGCATTAGAAGAATGTGTTTCATATGTCCTGTTTACACCTGAGCTATAGTTTGAAGTGCAGTAACACTGCTCTCTTCACTCAAAAATGCTGGGAGTAAATTGGTTTGTCAGCTGCCATACTGTTCTGTCATTGTCCTGCATCATTAGACCCTTCCAATTGCCATCGGTGATGAACTTAGGATGCCTTAAAATGTCAGAACAAGACCTATGACAGCCACAGCCATTGAATTTACACATTCATATACAGTGGTACCTCAGAACTCGAATTTAATCTGTTCAGAACTCCGGATCGAATCCTAAATAGTTTGAGTTCTGATCGAATTTTCCCCATAAGAAAAAATGGAAAACCAATAGTTCCCGCCCCAAAAAATTACTCCGAAATATGTTTTTTCTAGCATTTAAACACAAAATGAACCGGATAAAACAAGAACATATACTGTACTAAACACATCTAAGGACTTTTACTGTAAAGTATAATAAGAATAAATGGATCCAAACAATGTGTAAAGTTAAAAAAAAAAAAAAAAAAAAAAAAAAACGTGTCCTGCCCCGATCGTCCGCTCCTTCCGGGTGCCACGCCCCCTCGTTAACCCCGTGTGGAATTCCTGTGTGATCAGCTGTTTCTGGTTGTTGTCATTAGCCCTCTGTATTTCCTCCGCGTTTCAGTTTGTTTCCCCAGTCGGGTCATTGTATTGCCCGTCTGCATTTTGCCTGCCTTACTGTATTTAAACCCCGTATTCCATGATACCCTGACGTCTGCGCCTTTGTCTATGTTCCGTCCCCGCTCGGCATAACAATATTATTATAATTAAACGTATTAATGGTTTATTATTAATATTAAAATATTGAATAAGAAATCTTTATTTTTAAACGTATTTTATTATATAATAATAATTACTGTTACTGTTTATCATTGTCTAAATGTATTTTTACTGTCAAAATATATATATTCAGCTACTGTAAACATGCAGGATACTATCACAGCGAATGCGAGGCTGAGACTGAAGCGTTACCCTTTGTTTCCGCGGAGAGACGTGCCGTGTGACTCATTTTCCCGCTCGTACAAGTTATCTTAGGTCGGCGTTCACAGTTTGACTTCTGAGATTCAGATCGAGCTCTAGGTATTTTTTTTTTTTCGAACTGGTTGGTTCGACTTTTGAGAAATTCGAGTTCTAATGAGTTAGAGAACTGAGGTACCACTGTATTCCTTGCACAATTAGAGGATGTAGATCAACTCATTTCCCAAGGAAGAACATAATTAATACAAGTACTAGTATAAAGCTGGAGTCTTGTACATGGCATGAAATAATTCCAGGTTAGGCTAAATGCTTATCAAACCAAAGCTTATGTGAAGAACAGGGGCCAACCACCCTTCAGACAAAGGTGATAATTGCGTTCTTCAGGGTTTACTGGCTCTTGCCAGAGATAACCCAAGGACAGAGCCAAAGAGAGAAGCTGATGAAACAGATGAACATCCAGCTGAGAGTGTTCATGTCTCACTTCCAACAACAGGGGGCTCACAAACCATGCCTTCCATGCACAAGAGGGCTTTACTTTCTTGTGAAGCAGGAATGAAGAGCAAAGATGTTGCCAAGCTTAATGCTGAAAATGCTGAATTTGAATGGTTTACACATATATTGCATTTATATAAATTTTCCTTGTGACACAATAAGACTTTCACTTGATGGTAAATGTTGTTTTGTGTATGAATACAACACACATGTTTATGCAACCAGTATGGCACAAGCTTGGGCTCCAACTAAGAGTAATGCAAGCTGCATAACTTACTGGCTAAAAAACAACTAAAGTTTCAATTTGTTTCCAAACGTGGTGATTTGTCATCATTAAATTATTAATATTATTGCATTTATAGATTTACTATGGAGTCCCATTCATGGCATAACAGTATGTAGTGGCCACATTTTAATATATCATAGGAATGAATTAATAAAACGTGGCCATGATTTAACTAAAACTAGAGAACAAATTAGTTCGGTAAAATGCCCTAGCTCTCAATATTCAACATAATTGCCCCTTACTAATACCAGTTGTTTTTAAGAATGTGTCTGTAGGTCATTTAAACCTGGGGTTACCACTTCGAAGGTGAAGAAACACGGCACTTCCCTCACGATAAAATATGCTGATCTGGGTGGGGGTCTAATATAGGACAAATCGTATCCCGTAATGGATAAAGACAGGACCCCGCAGCATTTCATTTTTCAGTATGGGACGACCCTATATAATATGTGATGGATGGCAACTCTATTCCAACCTTAAAATAAAACTCAGTTATCTATCTTTGTCCATACCAGTAGATACCGATGTTTAGTGGCCTAAATGAAAGTGGTACATTAGGCAATAAGCTGGATACGTAGTAAAACATGCCCCCGTTTTAATATACCGTGGGATCGAATTAATAAAGTTTGACCATGATGTAACTAAAACAAGGGAACGAATTAGTAAAATGTGCTCATGATTTAATATATCATGAGAACAAATTATTAAAACATAGCCACGACATACTGTATATAATTTTTTATCTTTATGTCATGAGAAATTTACTAATGTAGGAAAATAAATCCAACTGACATGTATCAATATGACCTTGAGATTTAATTTGAAAAAGAAATATTTAGTGGGGATTCTGTATATTCTGAAGGTAATCTACAAATCACAGACACCAAACTCTTTATTGGTTTCTTAATTATAATTAAACCTACCCCGTTTTGGCAAAGTTGGTCCAGTAAGTCATGACCACAGCACTAAGCATGACGTCGTTCTTAGAGAAGTTGCAGTTGAAGAGGTCAGTGGGCCCGATCATCGGGATCCCGAAGACGTACGGGACCTCGTCACCATGTGCCGAGTCTGCCCAGCTGGGCTTCATGTCGCTTTGGCAGTGGTGATAGAAGGCATAGAAGTATGTAGGTGAGCCATACTGAGCATGCAGATCCGCAGTGGCCACAGCTGGTGCCACCCACTGGTGATCGGTGAATAGTGCAACCAGTGTCTTCCTGCGTGTCTCTGGGTTTTCTTTGTCCGCCCAGTCTGTGTACATGAATTTGATTGTTTCCCGAAGCGTGTCCTTCCCCTCCGGATAACCGTAGAGGTGATCGACAAAATCGGACACCGCAAAATCAAAGTCATTGGCCGACACGCCGTCCTCACTGTCCACAATTCCGTCCACAAATTTAAAGCCCTCGCCCTGATTGACCCCCAGCATAATGTCGTAATTCAGGAACTCTCCCTGCTCCATCAGGATCTGTGGATCATCCGGGATGACATCTCCATCAATGACGGGCCCAAAGGCGATGTGGTACTTCGCAGGAGTGATGTACTGCTCTATAAGCTCTTTGTAGTTCTTGCTCTGTAGGCACTCCACCAAGGCTATGGTGTCAAGCATGTTGCAGCCAACCTTCTCTGCCAACATCCGGGTGTATTTGGCAGGCTGGTAGTTCACTGCCCAGCTGGACAGAGCCGTTCCGCTCTGGATGATAGCTTTCTGGAAAAGATCTGAGAGACAGAGTGACTGTCAAAACCATAAATCTAACAATTTCCTTCATTATTTTGTTAAAATATTTTGTATTGAATTCTCACAAGTGCAAATAGAAGCATTTTACTATAATACATCCAATGGTATGAGCTGAGGTGGATAGTTCAGGTCGAGAAAGTAAAAATCCAGATGAAGATTTCTTTCAACCAACCAGTTGAGCATAAAGAGTCACAGTCACAGACTACTCAACTGGTTGGTTGAAACAAAATCTTGGTCTGGATTTTTACTTTCTGGACCTGAACTATCCAACTCTGGAACTGAGGGATAATATGGAGGACATCATAACAAAAATAAATAAGCTGTTCTCTTGTAAACAGACAGGATGTTTGTGAAGTATTCTTCGGATATGGGCCATGCTGTGCACTTCGGTTTTGAAGATCATCTCTCTTGTGTTCATGGTAATACATTACCTTTAATGTATCCCTTAAGAATACAGAGCTCTAACAATGAAACAAATAAATTATAATACTCATGAGATCCTGCGATAGACATACTTTGTAGTGTCAGATCTGACGAAAGGACATCATAAAAGCAAGAGTCATATATCATGTAGGCTACTCTGCAATAATTCATTTTGCCCACAGGAATGAACCTACTGTCACAGCCAAATACAGCAAACACTATCCTATTACAGAAGATGGGGTATCTGTGGGTTATTATTCCAAGAAACAGGGTGCCTCACACTGCAAATTTAAAAACTGTTTCAGTGCATCAAGAAACCTTTCCAATAATTTCCGGTCGCACTGTCCTCCATTCCTCCTTTAACGCTTTACCCCTGCCTTGGTCTTGCCCTAATTCGGCCCTCTGTTTCATCCCAAAGGTGTTAATTCAGGTTTCGGTTGGAGCTACTGCAGTATCACCATGTAGTTCCCTGGAAAGTGTGCATTTGCAATCTGTGCTCAAAAAGACGCTTCTGTGCAATTAGTGGACTTTATGCACCTTTTGGTATGCGACTGTAAAACTGAGAGGCAAATCTGCTATATAGCCACATAACGAGCTTACAGAGGGCAAAATTGTTTTCCAGAACACTACACAGCAGCAGCTAAGGTGAAAACGAGGCTCCGACACAATAAAACCTGCGATGTGATGAAAGTACCATATTGTATTAATAGAAGCTTGCTGCATTAAGTTAATGTGACAGTGGCAGTATAGTCTGATCCACGTTTTATCGCATGCAGCGTGTGGAGGGTGCGGATGGGACAGGTGACAATGAGCATGCTGCCTGTAATAGAATTGTATGACCTTTACATTCACGTAAGTGGCTCCTGATAAAAAAAAAATACAGCAATCGTAAATGGGTGTAACATAATGTCAGTGTACCCTCTTCTATCTGTGACCACACTCTATTCATGCAGCTGAAGATCCAGGGATTATAACATCATTTCATGCTCCGATAAACTAACATACAGATTCTGATTTTATTTCTTTGAACAGTGTTCAATTTCTATTGTGATGAATACTGACACACTTTTTGGTGACTCTTTTTACTAAAACACAGTATTTCGTACTTCCTACCACAATCCTTTGTGTCTGTAACATAATACATGTTAAAAAGCCAGCAAGTCAAATTTCTTTTCCCTTTGCAAAATTGTTTCATCAAACCAATTTTTTTATGAAGACAGAATGGTTCCATGTTAATGTATGCTTTGTGTCTTCTGTATATATGACGAATTCTGTAAATACATAACATACATGTAGTTTATACTGTAAAATGTCACTTTAAGACACTTATGTTTCATGTTTTGTTTACAAACAACTATCTTAATCCATTTACTGCAATTGATTTTCCAGTATAGGATTGTGGGCCAGTCCCGAGAAGCTCAAGGCTTTCAGTAGGGTACAGTGCAGGTAGCCAGCTCATCGCAGGACATACGCTCACACATAGTGAGAAGATCGGAGTAACCTGACTGCGTGTTGTGGTACATTGCTTAAAGATATTTTACATTTCTTGTGGCTTCATCTCTGTGTGCATTTATTGGTGCTGAGGTATACAGATGTTATCAGAGATGCATCAAGGTGACGTAGCATACCTTCTGAGTAGTGAGACAGTGTCAGCAGGCTTACACAAGACGCCCCAGCGCCAGATCCAAAAATTGTAACCCTCTTCGGATCCCCTTTGAAAGCCTGGATATTTTCCTTGATCCACCTCAGCGCTTGAATTTGATCGAGTAATCCATAGTTTCCTTTTGCAGCTTGATCCCCAGTGCTTAAAAATCCTACAAAATAAATTAATAAGTAAATTACATAGACATCCTTGTTCTGGTGAAGACCTGGCAAAATCAAAAGAAAGCCTAATAACTTTGTTCTATTATGCTAAACACTTCAGCTTTTATATATTAACATATGGGCCCTTGTAATAGCTGTCATTTTGATGGGTAAAATTTTACATGGAAAAATTAGGTTTACCTCTAAAAATAATCAATGCAAACTTTTATACTGCACATTTGAAAAACCAAAGCCAGCATATATTTAAAATCTTTACATGTTTTCAAATGAACACATGCAACAATATCCCACTTTTTTTTATTTTTTAGAAAAGTCACTGTGTTGTTATCCCATCCATCCATGTGTCCCTAAATCCATTCAGCCATCCAGTCACTTGTCCTGTGTCTTTTTAATGAATGTTTAATGACAAACAAACAGTCTGGTTAACGTAAAAAAGGGGAAATATACTGTAATAATGTAGCATCATAATGAGTATATTTACATACACAATCCACAGCAGTGCATTTCTAAAAGTAATGCCTCTTGTTTTCTAAAAAAGCATAAATTCATTAATGAGCTTTTCAGCAGGGCGGTACACAGTTTATCATGGCGTCTTATCATTGTATTTGAATGGAAATTAAACATTATCACTGTAGTCACAGCAGCTAAATGGGAATTGTTTTATAAGCATTGCAGTGAGTGGTGCTTAAAATACCAGGGATTGGGGTGAAAAGTTAATATTATTATTATTATTTAATTTATGGTACATTTGATTTCATATACAGTAGAATGGGTGATAATGCCTTCACATCCAATATCAGTGCCTGACCTCACAAAGACTTCTGGATAAATGGGCAAACAGCTTTTAAGAAATATAGTAAATATATAACACATAGTCCAAATATGTACAAAATTAAGGGAGTACCTAGATAATGCCTAAACCAGGGGTCTCCAACTCCGGTCCTGGAGAGCTACTATCCAGTTGGTTTTCTATCCTACCTGGCTTCTGATGAGCCACACCTGTTCTCAGGTAAATACCAGGACCAGGTGTGGCTCATCAGAAGCCAAGTGGGACAGAAAACCTACCGGATAGTAGCTCTCCAGGACTGGAGTTGGAGACCCCTGGCCTAAACCATAGGTAGTAAGATTTGCAGTTAAGTAATGAGTTTACATGATTGTTTCCAGAAAAACTCAAATCCTCTTTTCGTCATGCACAGCAGGAGAGTATAAAACCCAAAAAGTCCCCCTTAACCTCAGCTAGCACTATTTATACTGTCTTGTATTCAAATGGAATACAACACAATAACCACATTTGGAATCTCACACCATTCAGTCAATTGGTACTGTCATTAATAATACTACTATAAATTCAGCTACAGATATACGTAAAATTTGGTTGTAAATAGGTTTTTTTTATTTGGTTTATTTTATTTATTTTAAATTATTTGGTAATAAAGCGATGTGTATTCCAGAGTGCTTAAATTGTAAATATATATTGTTTGAATTTTTAGATTCTCTAGAAGTCAAAAGATATTGTACTATGGTATTATTGGATCGGTTATGTGTTCAAAGTTGATTTATTCCTTTTATCTGCGACTTCATCATTTACTTTGCCTAAGGTACATATATGTGGTTTTGATAGAAAAAGGGTGATTCAACATTAGACTAAGAAGATGAATTCATTATCTCTTTTTAGGAGGATAATTTTAGGGCAATATCTGTACCCCACGGTGGCACCAATTTTAGTGTGAAAGATATCACCATAAATCAAAGGCGTTCTGACAGAAGTAGCGGGAAGCAGAGGGACTCTGCCGTTCCTGACCTTTGAAATGAGCCACGTATGACTAAAGCCACAAACGGGGAGGTGAAAATATCTCGGCTTGTTTAATGTCTGTAACAGATTACTTGTAATTTTTACTCAGCGTGAAAAATATAAATCCATGCAGTCGTGATTGAGGAGATTTTAAGCAAATTATTTTTGCAGGGGAAAAGCCCTTCTGGCATACTGAGCAAAACAGGTGGAGATAATTCCAAGATAGTGTCTGTTTACACAAAATATGCTTTATGTATATTATTTTATTTTTATTGTTAGGTAATAAAATAAATGGCTTCATCAAATAAAAGTTTTTTTTTCACTTAAAGTATGCAATGTTATTCTCAAGGTCATTCATTACTTATTAAATACAATTTAAATACAATTTTAAAGCAATTTCTGTGAATTAATACAGAACATATATAATAAACCAAAGGATAAGATAAAAAGGTCATTTGAAAATGCACAGGCTGTTGCTGTGGTAACCATTTAAAGCCTTCAAAATGACATGAGATTCAATAATGAAATAAAACACAAAGACTGAAAGATTTTAAAAGCAGGTGCCCCTTCACAATGCAAAATAAGTGCTGAATATCGAAGACAGAAAAAATGGAAATATAAAGGTTAAAGGAGGGCTTTGTTCACTGCAAGGCCTTTCTGTGAGAGCTGACGGTCTTGGCACATTAGCCTTGTATGGAAATCCTGGCTTGCAATAGTAAGATTTCCCTTGACTGGTTCAATTCTCACAAAGGAGCCATGAATCCTTTTCAATTTAATTCAACTGCGGCTAGAAACTGCATAAGTCTTTTATCTGATTTTTTTCATTTAATCTCATTATATTAATTCATAATCCATATGAATATGTTCATACTATAGCCCTAGCATGTGATAACTTAGATAAACTAAATGCACATATATAATTATTACTTCAGATCTTTCCACAAGATTTCTATTAGGTTGGGAACTTTGACCTAAGCATTCTGAAATGGAATTTCTTCCTCTAAATAAATTGTCTTATTTAGAATCACACTGTGACCATGTATTGGATATATGGTCTGGCAGAGGGATTAATGGATGTTAATATATTATAGACATCATTTTTGGTACAACTTCAAGACGGTATGATTCGGTATGGTTCTCTGCATGATAGTGACTTGCCCAGGTCAAAAGCTGGAATAAGCAGCTCTAAACCATGAAGTCATTCTTCAGATTTGTAACATAATTTGGTGGCACTGTTAGGAATCTTTTTCTGGCTGCGGCAAGAAATAATTTTTTTCCAGAACATTCTTCTGAAAAATGGTTCTGGCAAAAAAAAATGGCTCGTAGAAGAATTAGAATCGGAATATACACTAAATGGACCAAAGTATTGGGACACACCTCTTAATCATTAAGTTCATTTCCATTCAGACCAATTGTCACAGGTGTAAAAAATCAAGCACCTAGCTATGCAGTCAGATTTACAAACATTTGTGAAAGAATGGGTTGTTCTGAAGCGCTCAGTAAATTCAACCGTGGTACTGTCATAGGATGCTACCTTTGCAATAAGTCAGTTTGCAGAATTTCCTCCCTGTTAGATAGATCAACTGTAAGTGATATTATTGAAAAGTGGAAGTGTTTAGGAGCAAGAGAAACTCAGCCACGAAATGGCAGACCATGTAAAGTAACAGAGCGGAGTCGCCAAGTGCTGAGGCGCATAGTGCGTAAAAGTCGCCAACGCTCTGTTGACTCAATAAGTGCAGAGTTCCAAACTTCCTCTGGCATTAACCCCAGAACAAAAACTGTGTGCCAGCAGCTTCAAGGAACGAGCTTCCATGGCTGAGCAACTGCATGCAAGCCTCACATTACCAAGCGCAATGCCAAGTGTCTGATGGAGTGGCGTGAAGCACGTCACCACTGGACTCTGGAGCAGTGGAAACGTGTTCTGTGGAGTGACGAATCATGCTTTGCTGTCTGGCAGTCTGATGGACAAGTCTGTGGTATGAGGTTGTTTTTCAAATGTTGGGTGTGGCCCCTTGGTTCCACTGAAGGGAACTCTTCAGCATACCAAGATAGTTTGGGCAATTCTATACTTCCCACTTTGTGGGAAGTTTGGGGAAAGTCCTCTTCTGTTCCAGCCTGACTGTGCCCCACTGCACAAAGCAAAGTCTATAAAGACAAGGCTTTGGGATGAACTAGAACAGAGATTGAGAGTCAGGTCTTCACGTCCAGCATCAGTGCCTGACCTCACAAAGACTCTTCTGGACGAATGGTCAAAAATTCCTACAGACACTACAAATTCTTGTGGCAAGCCTTTGCAGAAGAGTGGCAGCTGATATAGCTGCAAAGGGAGGTCCAACTCCATATTGATGCCTATGGATTTAGGATGGGGTGTCTTAAAAGTTCCTGCAGCTGTAATGGCCAGGTGTCCCAATACTTTTGTCCATATACTGTATCTCTAATCACTGTTATTCTATTATTTGTGTGCAGAACTCTTAACAGCACATACATTATACCTCTGTAAAGTTTTCTTTTATGAAATATACACTGTATCTGTATATACACTACCAGTCAAGTTTTTGTACACCACAGATGTTTTCCACTTCCTTCATAAGCTGCAGATTTTTTTATTCTTGTTAAACATTGAAAAGTTGAGTGAACAACTAAAAATGAGAATGTAAGTCAAATAAAACAAATTTCCTTTATAACATGAAAAGAGTACTGTATGTAACCGTGCATGTCTGACATCCTATTAACTGGTTGTGTGGTGATACCACAGTCAAATGCACTAGTTAATTTCTTCAGCCCATGAAACAGAGCAGTATGTAATGTCCCTTGTAGAAAGAATGCCTCAAATTTTCTCTGCTGTTGTAACTCCTAAAGGAGGTTACTTTGATGAATCAAAGATATGGCATTTTCTTGCTAATAAATGCACTCAAATGGTGAACATACTGTAATTTTTTTTTGTTAGCAATGAACATTGAGCATATTTTTAGTAAATATTAAGTGAGTAATATGCAAATATAGAATATCTTAGTGTGTGCAAAAACCTTTGACTGGCAGTGGCCCATTGATGTGTAATCACTAATACGTCTCTAAGTCTTATTTGTCACATACACAATTACTAATTATTAATCAATTATACTCATCTTCAGACTGTGAACAGGAGATATATGTAAAAAAGACGTAGGTATAAAGGGGACAGAGGAATGAAGAGACATGACATTAGGTACTGAACAGTAAACATAACAACAGGCATAAATAAACATAAATACCTGTAGTGTGCATGACGGACAGTGTAGCTATTTAAACAGTCAAGGTATTTGCCATTGGGAAGTACTACTGTAGGTGCTTCCTGGAACCTGACAGAACTGCTCAGATTTAGGAGGATGATGAAGAATGTGGCCTGCGGCTCTTATGGCTGGCGGATCCGGTTCGTCATGCGAGTGCACAGGAGACAGCTGGACAGCCATTTGCGATTCCCTGCATGGCGGACATGTAGAGACATGTAGGCCCCCGACTGCAGGTCAGATGCCTCCTTTCACTGGGCACTCAGATGCGAGTGGAAAAGAGGGAAGCAACTTGAAACAGTCTAAGCGGGCATGAATGGGGATGATGGGACCCTAGTACTCCACAAATATAAACATCTGATGTCTGGTTCATTTCACAAAATTGCTTATTACTTTTACAGAGATGGGACCCTTTGCATCATCATTGGTAATGCCGGATATCGAGAAACTGAGAAGTTGTCATGCAAATGTTACAGGACTACGAAATATTGGCAGTGTCATAAAGAACAGTCACCCTATTCTCTGTCAGAGTTATTTTATCATGCATATTGCTGCAAATGTACATAACAATGAATTTTCAATGAAACTACTGTACAGTTTGATTTTCAGGGTGAAAACTTAACATTGCAGATTTCAGGCATTGCACATTGGCACACAGATACTGAAACAAACACATAACAATTTCTCTTTTTTTATAAATCTTAGGAAAATGACACCCAAGTGATTAGTCACACTCAGATGGCAGCGTGATGCAAGGGGGGAAGTGTTCTCTGCTTCCGTTATCCATGTGTAACTGCATGACATTATTTCTGCTAAAAATAGAAATTGTAACGATTCAGTTTTAACAGTGTGTAATATATTGCCAAATTAAAAGTTGCCCCAGGATGCAAAAGACAGAAACAAAAACTGTTTTCTGTTATGTATAAATATCTGACGGCTGCCTGAGAGCCCAACAAAATTATTTATTAATTACCTCTGAAATACTAATATACGCAGTGTTGCTAAGCTATGTAGCACCCAGGAATTGTTATGCAATACAAAATACTTTAACCTTGTTTGCTTCTTTTATTTTAATTAATGCATAATGCAAATCATTTGTTTTCATATTGCACCATTAAAGACCTTGCCTCCAGCCTCCGCGAATTACAGAAAACAGGTTAAAAAAAGTCAGTAATTTAGCCATTGCCACCCTGGTGGTCGCTTCTGGGCTTCAAACGACTTCTCAGACCAGGGCTTGGCTAGAGTGCAAAGTGCTAAGTGATTCACAGCGTGAATAAGAGAAGGATCTTAGCAGGAACGTAATTCCAAGGTTAAAACATATCAGGCGTTTTATCATTTTTGGAAGTGATGGAGAATCATTGAGTCTGAAGTCTGTGGCTGATTGAAAGGGGAATATACCGACAAATTGATCTGAATGTCTACCCACGAGGAGCTATTTTCGTTTTAATGTGCGTTTTAAGGGTTGAGGCAATGGAATATGGTATGCACTAGGGTTGTTCAATATAGCACCTAAGGTCTTGTTTTGTCTGTTATACACAGTGGTCCAGATATCAAATGTCTGCCGGGGCGGTCCCCATTATAAATCTTCCCAGCTGGGGTGGGAGCGACTCACAATAAAATTAGCAGTTGCAGTTCCCCTAATATAGGTAGTATATTTACCTTCATGTGAGTGAACTTATGCGGAACAATTTAGGGTGGTGGTGAGGGGGGGAAGGTTTATTTTCACAGGTTTTGTAAGTGTCTGGGGGGGGGGGGGTGGCATCCATGTGTACCCAATGACAGCTAAAGCCCGGCATATATGTACATATGCACACATATACAGTAGCCCTACACTTTCTGCTCTCTTCCCATGTATGTAACTCTAGCTTGCACTGAGGTTGTCTCCAAGTTAACTTTCCCTCCGGCATTTATTTCCCATCACATTTGACAGCCTACTGTGGGAGAGCAGATACCGGCAAAACAACACATCCATACAAGTTTAACTCTACATGTTAAACTTTTTTGTTTATAACAACCAAGCATGGCTAGCTGCAAACTGTTTTAACATGCCTGTCAAGGTAGCTCTGCTATCCTGAAAAGATGTGAGAGAAATCTTTCCACTGAGAAAGGAACTTGCTTTTATTTTTTTGCAGGAAATAGGTTGCTTCTGTTCCTTAAGATCCAGTCAATAAAAGCTTTAAATTAGCTGGAAGGTTTCCCATCTTAAATTACTTCTGAAATTCACATTCACTTCTCTGTAGGGAAGCAGAAATGCAACAAAAAGATGTCCTGTTTAGATTTAACGACTCACTCCAATACCTGTTAATTCATCTCCGTCATTCCTTCCCATAGAACCCGCTTTTGTTTATTTTTCAGAAATAACAGGTAGCAGCTCAGAACATCAGAACTCACCCATGCCTATATGCAATGACAGCCCTGACCTACAGTATAGGGATGGAAGTGACTGCTTTCAGTAGTTCTGCCTTTGCTGAGATTGCAGTCTGGGTACAATTTGATTGTTATGCATTGATGAGACAACTGGATACATTAATTTAAATGACAGGGTCGTGTTACAGCTTCGTTACACTGGTGGAATTGAGAGGTTCAATCACTTTAGTGTTAAGCTTCATGATGAAAAAATACATATGAAGACAAAACATATATCAATAAGCCTACAAATCATAAGTAATGGACTTTCATGAGTTTCCCTTCTGCTGGGCTCCAATGAGTCATATTAATCACATGACCTCACAGACTCCTAAGGTAAAATTACTCCATCAAAGTCAGTTGAATGAGTTGTTATCCATTTTTCTAAAATGCCCCCTAGAGGTATTTATAACTGCAGAAAAAGACCGTCTATCTTTACCTGCTCCAGAGCAGGCTTATGAGTTTTAGCCAGTGATTAAAAGCATGTCTTCCCAAGCGGTCAATTCTGCAGAAAATTACAGAACCTCTCTTAGGGGACTGAATTGAGAGACCGAGAGAGAGCGAGACAGACATAGACAGACACAGACATGGGGGGGGGGGGGGGGTCACTGAATGACGTATTCATACCTTTCCAATGACTTTTTAAAGTTAAGTTAGTTTTATTCAGTTCACTTGAATTCAGCTTCTGCAACTCACAGCTGAGTAATTTAAAAATCAGCACATACACGCTACTTATTGAATGAGTGGGCAGAAGAACATTGAAATGTCCAACCAACCCTAAGCAAATCACTGCCTAAGAATGAACAAACTATTAAGCACTTTCCCAGCGACTGACTAGCAATTACCACATCATCCCCCAATAGGAAAGAACAATATTTAACTCTGCTAAAAATACTGAAAAATACTAATTTGGAAATGTTACAATGAACACGTAACTTACTTTCATTAAAATAGTTAAGGAAAAGGGTGTGTTCAGTTATTTGAATGTATTCCTGTTCAGGATATAGATATGCTTGAAATGGCTTTAAATTACAAAATAAAAATGCCCGTCACCAGCTTTATTTCACAGGGATGTTAAAGTCTCCGCTTCGGATGTTCTCGAAAGGAAAGAACAGGATTTATGTTAAAGATGAAGACAGGCTACTTGTCTGAATAGCTGCATCCAGCTCACTCTGATACTCTATATATCCTTTACACACAGGAGACAAAGTCATTTTATGAGGTTTCGGTCTTTTTATTCTGGAGTTCCAGCTATAGCACAATTTTACTCCTTTAATTTATTGAGTGATAATTCCTCACGGATCCTCTTTGATACAGAATGCAGGATAGTTATAAAAAGGTAGTGATCAGACAGCAAGTAGAAGAACACTGAACGTGGGATTTTTATTATGTTTTTGGACTTCATAAGCAAAGCCCACAAGAGCAGGATAAGAAGCCCATTTGTGTGTGAAAGAGCAGCCTGACATAGGACACTCTCAGAGAGGCCAGCATGAGCTTCGCTGGTAAACACTGTCACATAGAGACACATACAATAGCATATTTGGCACTTTACTCTACTATACTGCTCTTCGCTTTGTCTCCATGAATTATTTTTCACATACTACTGTCCTAGTATTTTTTGATCTTTTGTTCCTGTTTATTATAACATCATAATTGTTTGTTTTTCCACAGAATTTTAGGTCTGAAGCATAAAACGTTTATAGCGTACAAGGTTTTTTTTAAAGGATTTGCGAACTTCACGTTGGACTGCTCCGTCCATTATGGTTTCCATTAAAACATCACCATATTTACATACAAGCGCAACCCAGTTTTCCCCTCTTTGCTCCATCTCGTGGTCCATTGGGTGTGTACACTTATGGCTGACATTCTTTCCTGAACAGAAATCCTGTGGGCTCTGCACTGACCCTGCTCTTTAAGATGCACATGTAATCCATTGCATTTGACACTTTTCCTTCAGCAGATGGCACCCCTACGGCCTACACAGTGCTTCCTCCCTTCTCTTTTTTTTCATACTCCCCCAAAATAAAGCCTCTGTTATATCTTCAGAGGTGAAGAATGACCACCAACCACGTCTCGGTGAAAGGCCTCTGTCTGTCACAAATGGCCACTCTTCAAACTGTCTCCTCAGTAGTGAATTCATAGTTAGAAACCCAAGTTCATAGTTAGAAACCCAAGTTAGTCACATCAGGAGATGAGGACGGCTACAGTTTCACTCATCCTGTCAAGCATGGTTCGAATTACGGGGGGTACTGTACCCCCGATCAAGACCCAGACCCCCTCAAAGAGACAGAAATAGCAGTTTGGGGGGAGGGGGTACTACCATTTTTCGTTTGTTGTATTTAAAAAAAAAAAAGAGAGAACCTCACCTTATGAGGTTATAAATTTTATGTAAAACGATTTCAAACACCCCTAATGTGGACCTTACCATTTTAACCACCTCAGCGCTAAAGGCAGGTTAGCCGGTCGGTTGCGTCATTCATTCTAATTGAGTGAGTGACCTGTTCGTTCTGTTCATCGTGCATTGGTAACTGTAAGTAGCCTGTTGAAAATGTGTCATTTTACAACCTTCATTTATTCGTTTAAGTGTTTCATCTACTAATGCAAGCTGACGTCTTTATAAGTTGAATTACTT
>JAODLC010000001.1:37142151-37158720 GCA_026781145.1 Hippopotamyrus pictus
TTTACATCTGTCCAAGACCCATTCCTGTGTCCATTGCACATACATCCCAGCTCACAAGACAGCTTCCCACAACCAGCAGCCCCCATGAAACCTGCACATGACTCAAGTTAAGTGAGGCTTCAGTGTCACACCCACCATATTCAGTACCTGCATTCAGTGATGCGAAATTATGTTCCCCAGACTGCGGTGCAACATTTACATGTAAAGTTCATAGATAGACAGGAAAACAAAACTGACACGCAACGTTGATGGAACATTCAAAATGAGCAATTATGGAAGCAGCAGAGCACATAAGTGGTACGTAGGAGTAAATAAATAAATAAATATCAGGGATAAATAATGAAAATAATGAGTACTGGTAACAGTGGCAATAATGGTGCAAACAGCAATAAAGTGAAAAAATGCTGTAGATGACTGAATTAGTGTAAAGTTCAAATTTGTAGGGAAGGGCAGCAAAAAGTTCAGAGTCTGGATGGATGTGCAATGTTCCATAAGTCCGTCATGCCACATCAATGGTAAAATTTTATTGCCGGCAACACCCCTCCCCCCCCACCCCCCGCTCCCCGTCACCAAATTGAACCACCGGAAGCCCAGATGGTCATCAAAATTTACCACCAGCCCCCACTCCCACCCACCCTCTCCCAGAAGACAAATCTCTACCTCCCTGAATTCAATATGCATAAGGTGGGAGGTTTGATTCCATGCAGCTTCTCTAACCTCTTATCCGGTACAGGGTCATGGCCATCCAATCCCAGAATGCATAGCACACACAGCATGCCCTCATGGGATGTCATGAGAGGGTACACATGCATGTGCACAGACTACAGCCAATTCAGAGTCACTGATTCGCCTAAATATATGAGTTTAGAGGTGTGAAGCCATAGTGCTGCCATAATTAAGATAGAAAAGACCTAAGCCTTTCTGCTGTCCTCTCGGAATGTGGAATCCCTCATGTCACTGGAATACCATCACTCATTATTCACTAATTCTTTATTACTGGCCACATTACTTTATTTCAGCCAATTACGTGTAACAATCCTGCTGACCCACTGTAATGTAAGCTACCATTAACATCCCAAATGTATAATAAGATCTGTACACAACATTATATAATCCCCTGAAGAGGAATGGGGATAAGATATTTATGGAACGTGTATTGTATTGTGAGCACTTGAATTACTTTCTTCATTTCATCAAAAAGGGAGTCCTTCTCACTTAACATTAATGGGCAGATACTAACAGATCACTGGAAATTTAAGCTGACAATAACTGGTTTTAACAATCTGTCTTTCAAACTGAAGGAGTGATTAGTACATTACAATTAAAAGAATTATCATGTTATGCTTTATAATTACATCCTTCGACTGAAAAGCTAAACAAAGCCTTCACGCCTTGGTCATTTTGATGAGTGGCTTATAAAAGCCAGTAAATTTACTTCCTGGTAAATATCTTTCATTCAAACAAACCAACATCCTCTTATTTCCAACGGCCCAATCAGCAAGGGGGATGTTTTGACCAGCTTGACATGGGAAAGAGACTTAATTACAATTCAATGTTTTTCAAGGTGATTTGTCCGAATTATACATTGTTGGGGCATAGGGATTCAAAGGAAGAGGTTTTCCTGGGCACTTGATTTTAATCTTGCTTTTTGTCCAGAGATCAAATTCTCTTCAAAGTATATCATGCATATCATAATAATTAAATATATTTCTACTGTTACACTTTTAAACCATATTGTAGAGAGTGTGGAGCTATACATATTGTTCAATTCCCTTTAACCTATATGTATGCATTTATAATTATTATAATTATAATAATGATTATAACATTGTATAGTCTTTATGTTGTAGCTGTAGTCATTGGCACAATTTTAGAAAACAACTGAACTCTGCATTTGGGGGTTACTCTGGGTACAGGTGGAGAGCAGCAGAGTACAGCAGACCTCCCTTAACCTTTCAATGGATTCCACCTGCTGCAAAGGGATTCCCTGAGGAGCCCAGAGATATAATCCCTTCAGGAGGCCTTAGTTCAAAGGATGCGTCTGAAAACCATCCATAGAGAGCCACTTAACGGCCGTCCTCACTAGGAGAAGAGCAGTACTTGTCCTCTAGGCAATTAATTTCCAGACTTTTTGAATTTTAAAAAAGAAAAGACAGGTACCATTGCCTTTTTCAAGGTCAGTTTACATGCCTGATTTAGGAGCTGATCTCATGGGTGCTGGAGCCCCCACGGAGAAGGCAGTGCACCCACAGGAAGGATGGAATGCCGATGCTTTAACGTGATCGGCCAGCTTCCCAAGTTCATTGTGATAATGCGTTAATTGTATGTCGATTTTATCTGTGCTGAATTGTATTTATACAATTGAATTTATTATACACAAGAAATCTTAAAGCAAATATATATTGAATCATAAACTTAAAATTAGCTACATCAAAAGCACTGGGGTGCTTTGCAAACCCTACAGACTATTTAGCTGATAATAAAATTCTTACATATATGTAAAGGCGTGTGGAGACTTGTCTCAAATTAAAAATTTCACACCAGCCAGCTCACCAAAATTGACAACCCTGTGAATGTGTTATAAATATTACAAGAGCGGACGCATTATTTAAAAAGTAATTCTGTTCCATTTATGTAGTTATGTGCCGTTTATGCGGTAATGTGCATGCAACGTCGACCAAGTCTCTGAAATCCAAACTTCTTTTCACTGTGTATTTCTAGTTCCTAGTGGTTAAATTTGTATGTGGTAAAATGTATAGGCTGTGACCTGTGTGTGTTGCTGGGGTGGGGGGGAGTCAATTATTTAGGGCATCAGTTGACAGAGAGATAAATCAACACCTGTGATCCCTGACACTATGTAGTCCAGATGATGATGTCATGTTGCAGTGGTTACAATCGGCATCTCCTTTGCCACAATACAAAGCCTTGTCATTTTCTGAAAGTGCATAGTGATAATCTTTTTGCAATTTATGAAATGTTCAAACCTTGCTTTGCTTAGCTTGCATATGCTGAATATTTCTCATATTCACATCTCAGCTGCACTTCCTAAGCATTTCCATGGGGAAGCCAGTCATCCTATGTTGCATAGATAAAAAAAGGCCCGCATTCAAGGCCGAAACAGCCCAGTGAGGTACATGCTTAGCAGATACCAATGAAACTGCACAAATGTTTTCAGTATTTGCCAAAAACTCACAGATCAAGATCCAGCTCACCATTACCTGACATGTGCATCAAATGGCTAAGGAAGCTCACAAATATTAAGTATAATCAATCAGTACATCTATTAGATGCACTAATTAAGAACCAATGACATGCATTCTCAAAATGACATTAACTATCTGGCAAACCTACCATCCTCCGTGGGCACATAGATGTTTAGGTAAAGGCAGTCTTCATTTTGGTCCTGAACATAAGTTACCACTGTATCCAAACTGGCTGTGAACCAGACAGGTAGCATATCGTTCAGCAAAAACCTGTCTTCCAGGTACTGGGGACAGACAGGCGCGAACTGGGTGGCATTGCGGATCTCACGCCATGAAATGGGAGGTTCAGGAGGCTGAAACCTTCTTTCCCCTGTAGGTGGAGCGGCATAAGGGATCCCCAAGTACTGCTCCACAGGCCCAAGGATTTCATTCGGCAACGGGGTTTTTAATCCACGCAGCTTTCCATAGTTCGTTGTGACAATAGTATAGTGTGCTTGGTGACAGTTGACGACAGTGAACCTCACAGCCAGGGCTGCAATCCAGAAAATCAGATTGACATTCAGCATCGTGCAGATGGGGGTGAAGATGAACGGTAGCCATACACATCCCCGGGGCCTTGACATGATCCAATGCTGCATGAGGCGAAGGCGGGATCTCTATCTTCCACCGTCCAATCACCTTTCTTTAGGCTTTAATATTGGACTGACGGGAAAAATCTGCTTCTGATCACATCAGCCCTCTCAGAGCTCCCCATCCCTAAAGGCTGATCTTGCTAGGACTGTTTTCGTCTCGTCAGTGTCTGAAAGCCGATTCCAGGCAGACTGGAAACCCTGTAAGCAAGACAAGTCAGTTTAAGTTACTAAGATGCCAAACAGATCATCCATATTATCGAAAGCAATTTCAGTTATTCAGCACTTTATATAGACAAAATAGTGGGAAAGATGAAAATGGAGGATAAACGTGACAGGGAAAATGGTAAAGCATCATAGCCAGTTGAACAGACACATCTTTCGCTTCACGTGACTTTTCCTGCTGAGAGTGGTGGTGACACAGTCATCCTGATTTATGTAAAAATGGACTTGTGAAGGTATTGCTTTGTTACCATTTTGACTGAGCAGTGAATACAAATCCATTGTAATGTATACAATATTAATGAAATACCCTTTATCTGACAGTCCAGGCAACAGCCACATACTGATGTTGCTGAATTTCCACACAGTTTAGATGTGTGAAATAAGTGTGACTCTGGAGCGTTATAAGTGTGCATGTCATATTTTACCCCTCCGGTGTCTATGTACGCCGGTGTCTCTGCTGCATTATCAACAATGAACAGGGCCTGGCAGTGCTCAGAAGTTCCAGTTGAAAATTACACGCATTTCCACCCAGACTTGTAAGAAAGGGGGAATGAATTGAGGGGCTGGATGTGGACTGTGATGTGCTGACATTTAATAGAAGCTTATTCTGCACATGTTTATAGTTCCTTGGCAACAAAATTATTCAGTAGCTGGACACATACCGTCTCGTGAGATACAATCTGAGTAATTTCATGATAGTTCTGGGATTTTACAGACATTGTACTTTATAATTCATTGTTCTAATGAGAGTCAGCAACAATGCTACCAACCTTTATGGTATGTCACCCACTAGCAAATACACCTATATTAGTTAATATTGCATTTACTACATTTTACTAACATTATAGTATTTATCACATTCTCTGTATATAATTTTAGAACTCAAACGAAGATCAGATCAGACATTTTAGTTCAAAGTTGTGCAGGAATACAGACAATCTAACTGGTTTAGTGTTCTCTTGTATATATGTAACAGCAATAGTACATTACAGTAAATAATATACTTTATGCTTTCCTGTGGTATTGCCCTAGATAAAAGCATTTCTTTAATTAATGAGATGTCAATGTTAATAATGCCTTTTTCTACCAAACATCTTCATCACACCTAACTTTCATCTTGAAACTAATGTCAGCGTTGCTACATCTACATATATTCATGTTTGTATGTAATACATTTCCTGCTCATCTATCTGTCCTTCTTCCAACAGCCTATCCGATACAGGATCATTATAAACCTAGGAGTCATACCAGGAAGGCCAGTGTGCAATGCCTGTTAAACTACATAACTCCTTTTCTGAGTCCTTTTTTTGTTTTCCTAAATCACATTGTGTCATGCGGGAGGGGGCACTGAATGTGTATTGTCTGTGTCAATGATCATAATTAGCAACACAGACAACCAGAGTGAACTGATGTATTCCCACAGCTCAGTAAACTCCCTGCACACTGCTACTTGTCACATTCCTCTATGGGTTAAAACAAACAAATAAATTAATAAAAATAATAAAATAAAAATATGTGTGTGTGTGTGTGTTTGTATGTGGGTTACTAATCAAAGCCCACGTCATCATTCCTGTTTATTCTGAAATATGTATCCTAAAGACAGCCTCGCTCAGCTCCCTTTTGCCAAAGATCTCAGGGTAAATTGGGGTAAATTGGAAATGGGGTAAAAGGTGGTTACCATGGCTTTAAACACTGGTGCTCTATAACAGTATGTGCAGTTTTGAGGATTGAATGTCTGAGAGCCTCTGTTTGCTTTGGGTTTGCACCAAATCCCCATATTCATCAAGGGGAATCGTTCAATGGTGATCCAATATTGCCCTTGTCCATTACTGAGACTATCAGCTGAGCTATTAAGGGGACCCTCACCTGTGTGCTGATTTTTTTTATCAGTCTGGCCCTCTGTAAGCTCATCATGCTGGGCTTTACAGCTCAGCTGGAGGGTGACTTTCAAATTCAGGTCATTAGCAGTCTTATACAGTATGCAAATACTGAACACAATGCACATTCAATATTCCCCATGATTCTGCATTTTTACACTTAATTTGTTGGTTAGGAATTTTCAGACCATTTTATTTCATTATGTGAATCTCCTGCTTCCAATACAATGATATAAATCTAGTTTCAAGGTTTCATGGAGAGGAACTGAGGCATATGCAAGGGTATAAAGTGAGTGTGGCTGCTCCCACTATGCAGCCGCGGGCTCATAGTCTCCCCTAAACCATCAGAACAGTCTATGTGGCGGCACATAGTCTCCTGTTCCTGAACACAGGGATCCCAACAGATAGACCAAGGACATAAGCTCGTGACCTTTGCCTTAGTATGAATGAGAAATTAACTTAACCAGAATCACTCTTAATAAATAGGCAACGGTTGGGTCAGCTGTACAACTTCATGGCATCATCATTAGCATGCATGATTTCTGCAAACAGTACTTTGACTGTATTTTGAAAATATTATCGTTGCATTTGTGTTAAAAGAGTAAGTTTTGTTAACAAATCATAGCACCTGATTTATAATGCTTTTCATTATCACTGGATCATTATGACAAGGCTTCTGGCCTGCTAATGAATAGTAATCCCCCAGGCTGAGCGTGCCCATATACAATAATGTCAACACATACACACTTAAATCTCCTACAGGTAATTTAATTTCCAGGGATAATACTTTATTCCCTTGAATGCCCCAGTGAAGTCTTGGGTGGTCAGCAGGATTTCAGACTTAGCTAATTCTGAAAAGCCGATTCATTAGTTTCCAAGCAAACCTAAGCAAATGCTGAATATGTCTGTTGAATTTCTGACTTGCTCAAACTAGACTGTCCTGTCCTGTCCTGTGCAAATTTAACAGCTGACTTAACCACTACTAACCCCAAGGCTGGCATCCATTACCAGGAAGCTGCACTGGGGGCATCATTCTTGTTCACTAAATGATTTATTTCAACTATTGACTACTATTGGAATTACATTAGTACACAGAGATATATCAATCGATGTTTGACTTGCTGTAAATAGACAAAATCTGTGATGAAAAACTGATTCAAAATAGTATACAGGAATATTATTTCATACCACTTATCTGGTGAAAGTCCTGTATGTATTTAGTCCCTCAGTTATATGTCCCTAAATATGCTAGTTTGTGATTCTTACAGTATCCGTCCCTTGATTATGTAAGCAGCTAGCTCTCTTTGCTCTCACTTATCATAGCGGTTAAGATAAGGCCTTCTAGCTGGAGCGCATCTTCAATAAAAAGGCTAGAAAGACATTCAGGGAGCCAAAGAGCATTATCAGTACCGCTATGATTACAGACGATAATTCATGTACATTTTAATGACGCTGCGATTTTCTATTTGCATTTTAATTACAATTAAATTTCTGGTTCAGGGGATCTCTGAAACCCTATATGCCGACATGATGCTAAATCTGCAAATCTGAAGTTGATGATAAAAAACCTGACGCATGGGGATCTGAAGCCTCTGAAGATCATGCTGAAAGCATATGCCATGTCCAGCATGGTCTGTCTGTAATGAAGCGAACCTGAGATTGGACAGGGGGCAGAGGCATCAGAAGAGGCAACACTGACATGAGAACTGAACCTCATAACCACCTGGGAAATGCATCCGGTGCACTTACAAATAGGCTGCACCATCTGCTAGGCAAAGTCATTGATCTGTGTTCCCAGTGGGGGAATATCTGACTGACTGTTGAACATGGATGGATTGACGGAAAGACAGATAGATGGATAGACCTTATAAACTATACTTTTGTAGAATATTGAAATTTATAGGTCACATTCCTTCAAGGTTCCACGTAAATATTTATCTGTGATGGAGTAATATAAAATACTTTATACTGCTTACAGAATCTCAATTTATTTAACATCTTATGTCAATAAGGTTCAGTGGAAAACAGTATGGTAATTATTTAGATGGAACAACAGCCATGTGACAATAGTGTTCAGAAGGAAAGGAACTAGCTTTTCTTTTTGTAATTCAGAAGGATTAACTGGATTCTTTGGAAGTGACTGACACAGCTTGCAATTGTATACTTGTAGGTGCAATTTTCAATTACAGATGTGTTAGCTTAAAGTTAAACCAATAAACAATGACTGTTCTACTGGGTATTGAACATCACGAGGCCAGGTCCTTATTAAACACACATTAGCCCTAATAACTAATATTTATTCAATAGTAACCTAATGGGTTAGTTAAATTGCATTGTAAATAATCACTAAGCAGTCTTTCCGACCATAGATAAAAATTAAACTTAATAATTAAAATAAACTAAATAAATCTGCTATTTGGATGATATGATGCTTTGGGAAAGATTTATGACCTATGTTTATGTGTTTATTTCTGAGATAAACTGGCATCCCAACCAGGGTGTAGCCCAGTACCCCAGCCTTGTGCCCTGTACTACCTGGGATAGGCCCCAGTCCACCCCCCACCCCCAAGACACCTGTCACCAGGACAAACAGTTAGAAGACTGATGGACAGATGAAACTGTTTGCAGACAGATGAATGACCCTAATGGAACAGTTTCACTGCCAGTGGCTGTGTCCTGCCCTGGCTGCTGTACTTTCTGTATGTCATGAACGCCTTAATTTTGTCAGCGTGGACAGTCAACCTGGAAGGACACACGCTGTCTTTAGTGTAGCAGGAAGCAGAAGAAGCATCTGCGGGGCCAAGCAGCACCACAGTGCCACAACACAGTGCCATCCATGATTAATGCATGACTTGGCAAACAATGCGGTAATTGCTCTGACACATAATTCAGCTATCCTTGCACGTGAATTGCGACATACATGCAAGAGTAAATGCAACAGCCTCCTGTCTGTCTGTGAATTAGCCCATTGAAGCTGCTTTGTTGATTTCAGGTTCATTTTAGTTACTTTTTATTAACCAACCCACCCATCTTCTAACTCCATATACTGGTCAGGGTCATGGAGAGGGGGGGTTGCCTATCCCAGGCAGCAAGGGCACATGGCTGGGGCACACTCTGGATGGAAAGCCACTATTTATTATTAATTATTATTATTATTATTATATAATAAAGAACATTGCATATAATAGAAGAACGAAATTGTTACCTAACACCTGATATCCTGACACCGGTGGTTCCACAGCATGTCCTGCCAATAGTAATGTGGGAGTGTGTTGAAAGTAGGTGCAACAGAACTGTTAATCCATTAAATTGTGCTATCTAGACAGCATTGACATTTAAGAAAAAGGAAAATAAGCTGACCATCTTTCATTTGTGAAAGTCATAAAAATGTGTGTTACTATGCGAAAGATAATATATATTTCAACATATTTAACAAGGACAAGCAAAAATGTGTTATATTTCGACAAAACACATTCCTTAAAAGAAAGCTTGGGATGATGTTACACAGCTGAATTCTTTGAAATCTAAAGCTTTTGAATATAATAGTTGTCCACACCACCACCTTGTGGCCCGCTCTTGAACTCACTTGTGGTGTATAACTGGAGACTTTGAGCATTCGCTTAAACCCACAATACGCTAAAAGTAAGGCACAGACATCTGGCTGCGAAACAGCGAGTGTAGCATTTGTTAACAATCAAAGATTCATATCTTGTTTAGCTTTTGATGATCAAGATATACGTGTAAGTGCCAAAGGAAAAGGTCGACGATCGACGTTTTCTGCACTGCTGTTACAGCTGTACTGCAAAGGTTGTTTCTAAATACCCGTGTGATCGCTAAATATTGGCCAGATCGCTGGCAGCGGTCACGTTGCGTAGGTTTCCCCTATTTCCGCTTCACTCATTTAAATTAAGAGCTCAATACGGACCTTAAGAAGAAATAGTGACCCCCAGTTTTAAAAACCATACTGCCCTTCAAGATCCCGAGGGGGAAAGGCTAGAATTCATTAGTTCTATCAGTGCAATAACTTAATGTTTAGGCTAAATGTGTTATTATCATCATGATCATCAACATCATTAGTATTATTCACGCTGCTTCTGCTGCCACAACTGTTACCAACACAGCTAACATTTAAGAAAAATATATCTCCCCGGCCAGTAATCTCTACATGCACCTTATTTACTTAAAACAAAGGTGCTTCAAGGCATTATTTGGACCCATTTTTAAATCATTAAAAGACATGCGTTTTTCATAGTATGTTACATCTTTATGGAAAATGAACACAAAGACGAGATTTAATACTATCAAAGATGATCCACGATGCGCAGATTAAGTAAAAGAATTTCTCTGAATTGGTGACACACTACGCATCAGTGAGATGCTAATTTGACCGAACAATTTTCATTTTCTTCATATAATTATTAGACAAAAAACATTCTTTTTCTTTTCTATATTTTATCCATGTTACTGAAAACAGGTTGCACGCATACTTTCAGCACAATGAATCCCTCTGGGAAATATATTCTCACCGCAAAATGTCTGCAGCACACGTAAGACCAAACCGGTACTTAAAAATAATAAAAAATTAAAAAGTAAACGATTACGATGAATAATAACCACGACTTAGTGAGTCACTTTTTTCTGAAGACTGCCAAAAGACTAGACTGACAAAGGGTAAAATAAAACGACTTTACCTACCTCTGCTATATCTGAAACATCTGAAACGGCTTTCAGTATACTGGACTTGAATGACGGGCAAAATGAAAATCAGAAGGAAAATCTACAACTCCGCGCACTGTCCTGTAAATATCCACTGGCAATTTTTAAGTCCAAATACGTGCATTTACAGCCTCGCACTTATTGTGAAGAAGAAAAGATATTTTCCTGCTATAAATGACCTATATACAATGAGAGAAATCATTAGATTCACTGCAGAGGAACTGTAAACTGTAGGAAATCAGATTGCCTTCACACACACACATACACACACACATAGAGGGGCGAGAGAGAGAGAGCAGCGCAAAAGGAGAATAAGGGGAGCGAAAGCAAGGCTGTAGCAGCCGATCTCCCCTTCGCTCCCCTTTTCCGTCTCCAGCCTCTATTGGACGGCACTGAATGAAATTTCAGCCTGCATCCAATGGATTGCTGCATCCCCCCATCACATCAGAAAGACATGTCCCTTAAGTATTCCTGGGACGCAGTTATTCTTTAGGACCTGTAGACCCCTAATATGTCACATATGCTTCATGCATTTGTGTGTATTCATTTGACCACTTTGGACATTTATTACTGTATTGCCGGTACTCACAGGCGACGGACAAACTGATAGCATCATGGAAGGTGCGCATTTCGTATTAACGCCGCAAACGCATATGGTGAATGACTTGGGGCCCCGCGTCTCTCCAGTATACCAGTAATGTTAGCAAAGAATCAGGCTTGATAATTGTCCAGTCCACACGTCTCCAAACAGCACATCTTTAGATCATGCTTTCAAATGCATGCCATTTCATTTCATGTTAATGTCTAAGCATGAATAGTGCACAATGATTTCCAGCTTGGTATTGATGTAAGTTTCACAGTATTTAAATGCTTAGTTAAAATGGTGTGAATATCTAAATAATTGCATGTATATCTAAATATAAGACTTGTCCAGATAGAAATTAGTTGCTCAATGGGAAAGTTGCTGAGCAGCCTTGTTCAAAAAGTCCTCCTGTGTATAGTCCGACTTTTCCTCGTGTACCTGCACTGGTGGCGACGTTTTTAAATATTATTAAACAAAGTCTTGATTATAAGTAAGCAATAGAGGAAGCACGAATCACATGATTTGACTTGAGACTTGCTTTACAATTAATGAAAAAGACTTGAGTTAGATATACTGACTTGAGACTTAATTTAGACATACTGTAAAATAGGCCTACTTGTATAGTCGCACATTCTATCACGGCAATTTATATTAGTTTCTACCTTGATTATTCCCCTGTCAATTGTGCTTCCGAATTCTCTTTTCTGAGCCTCAAAATGCCAGGCGCCTTGTGCTCATAAACGGCAGAGATCGCAACACTTGCAACAAGTGACTTATTGGTGAGCGCAGTTCATGTACTGAGGATGGCGTTATCAATAACAAAAACGATAAACTTTGGTTAACGATAAATTTTAACGTGCATGAAGTAAAAAATGGACGCAGTCTGTAAAACATATGGGAAAATATCTTACATATACTGACAACTTTGAATTTCATTCAACATTTCAAAACCCATAAACGTTGGTAAACTACCAATGACTCATGGAGCGTGCACATTAGCAGTTTAATATTAAATGTCCCAGTGCTCTTGCTGATATTATACATATTCTAAAGATTTCCTAACGCTCTGCTAGGGATAGCAACCCTATTATGTCCTGTGAAGAACGGCTTTTTTATTTGCATTGAAAATTGGAACATATAGATAAAAAATAAATTTCTGTCTGTTTTATAAGCTTCGTACACAAGATTTGTACAGGCATAACATATGAAAAGCTAAATGCCTCCGGATAAACGGTTGGTTTGGCCACTACCAAGTCCGCACCACTTGCCCAACTTATATCAAGAGGGTCTAGCTGCAGATGCCTGTAGAGTGGAGCTCCACCCGAAATACGTCACCTCCACAGGAAACACATGATCTTTAAGGACGTAAAGTGGAACTCCGGTTAGGGTTAAGGTTAGGGTTTACTCGCTGTAACACAGAGTTGAGGTCAGTTGTTTCCTGTGGAGGTGACGTATTTCTAGTGGAGCTCCACTCTACAGGCGTCTGTAGCTGGACCCTTCTCACTTGTACCAAAGAACTGTTTTTAGCAAGAACTGGGGCCTGTATCATAAAGCAAGGTTTTTTTTCTTAGCCAGATAACTTATAGGAATTAAAGTAGTCTGGACTAAATATAAGTGATTGAAGATTAAGTCATTTTAAACGGGGGTACATTAAATCTGAAAAGTTACCCGGCTAAGCAACAAATGCTTCGTGAATTGTGATACATTTCCCTGGTGTTAATGATTTCGCTGGCTGAAAAAAACAGTTTTCTTTGCTTGCCGTTTTAAGTCTTAACTCCAGTCATCTGTTTTCAGTTTTTGGATCAACACTATTATCTACATATCCCGTATTTGAAATTATGACTTATATTTCGATCAGTTGAAATTGCTGTTCTCTAGCGACATGGTATTTAGTATACTTATAGCATTGGTTCACTCTGAACTGAAATATGATGATTAGGTATTCTGAGTTTTATTCAGCCATCTTTATATCACTCCAGATCAGTGGGATCAGAAAAAAGACAAAATAGAATACATTTCTCTAGTTGTTTGTCATATTAGAATAACCAACTGATTATGGCATTTCTGTTTCATCCAGCTATTTTTATACACATAATTGAAAATAATTCTAGCAATTATGCAAAATAATCGTAGTCAGCTCAAATAATCGTGATTAGACGATTATGTAAAAAATTGTGACGGGCTTAGGTATGCAAAAACAGCTGAAGAACTTCAATGTTGCTAACATTGAAAAGTGTCATTTTCCAGGTATACTTAATAAAGAGTGATTTGTGTAAACTTATAGATTTCATTTATTTCTATGTAATGCAAGGAAATGCAAGGAAAACCAATTATTTTAAGCAGACTGGATATATAATATATTGTCTTTGCATTTTGTTAAATGTTATAAATAATGTGGATCATTTGAGATTTTCTTATTGGTAATTATTCATACAGTACATATATGATAAAAAATGAATGCACAGATGAAACAATAGATGAATATGGTGTAATCAATTGACTGTAATAACAGTAGCCACATTATTAACCTCTGGTTCGGTCACTGGCATCAGAAGGTGAAGGTCATCTATGAATGATATTTTAATATTCCTTCCAATTTTATTTGTAGGTCATGTTGTAATGGTGATATGGCATGTTGTAGGAAATATTTAGCTGAATATTAAGGAGATAAAATGCTGCAGCCGGCATGGTGGTGCAGTTGTTTGCACTGTTGTGTCACATCTCTGGGACTCGGGTTTAAGTCTCTGTTGGGAATTCCATACGTGTGGAGTTTGCATGTTCTCTCTGTGTTGTTCTGAGGTTTTTTCCCGGTGCTCTGGTTTCCCCCCAAAGTCCAAAAATGTGCTGAGGGTGATTGGGGTTACCATATTGCTCGTAGGTGGGTGTGTATGAGTGACTGGAGTGTTAGTGTGCCCAGTGATGGGTTGGCGCCTCATCCTGGGTTGTTCTCTGCCTTGTGACTATATGCTCTGGACCCCTCCATGAACCTGAATAGGACAAGCAGTTTCAGAAAATGTATGGATGTAATATTGTCTTTATCAGGCATAGCACCTGTGTGTTATATGTTATTAATAATAGTTGAATTTCAGGTTTGCACAAATAGTTAACTTCTGCTTCTGATCTTGTGGCAGCAGGATAGTGTGCAGCCCCACACCTCCAGGGTGTATTTGAGACACACACACACAGTTCTGATGAATGGTGGGTGGGACAATTGACCTTTTGTGTGAAAGACTGCATTGACCAGCAGTAAGAATCATTAACATGTTTTATGATGCTGACTGTTCAGTAACACGTCTTTAACATGCAACCACTTAACCCAAAATCTAACGGCCAGCTGTCAGCAGGCAGAAATGAGCAGACATCTGTCATATTTTCTTCCTCTTTCATGTGGGTAAGTTCAGAAAATTATAAAAAAAAAAAACATCTTTCCATCCATATTACAGACATTTATTCCTGGTCAGTGCAGAACCACAGAACAAAGGTATAGAAACATGAACTTCTGGAAAGAACTGTTTTTTTTTTTTTTTTTTTTTGTGCGTGTAACTGTGTGTGTGTGTGTGGTGATGATAATAACCAGTACATCAGAGACATGGGTATTGTGGCAATTTATCTAAATATATCCTCATACTAATATCCGGTCTTTATGTATCTTACAATACTGTCCTCGGAGAGAACCACCTTCGAGTCCACTTGAATTATGTTTCATTTCCCAGTTTCTTTGGATGTTATGTGGATTAGCTGATATGGGGTGGCTGTGCATGAAAATATTAATATTGATGTCATCTTATGAGAGTCCATATTGATCAATATACATTAGGTCACCCTAAAATTTAAACTAAGTTTTGGAGTTCAAAGACAATGATTTCATCTCTTCTTGTTTAGCTTGAGTCAGATCTAACATCAAGAGCATTTGAAGTCCTACCTGTGTTGTTTCATAAGAATGAGGACACCCCCTCCCCTCCCCCAACCAAGTCTATGACTGAACAACTCCCAGTTTGATCTCAGAAAATCTCTCTGAAACAGGGAAATCACAGGGTTTATCTTGTAAATGAGATCCATCCACTCAGTTAATAATATTCTAAATAATAGTGAAAAATATTCATGTTACAATGCCTATACCATTCTATGCTGGAACATTGGAATACTTAATAGTATGTTGTACCGCAGTTAATAAAGGATAATAATACATCAGCTGTCCTTTGCAGTGTCACATTGTACAAATATGCAAAACCACTGCGTCAGAGAGAGAATTTGAGTTTTAGAGTGGGAAACAATGTGACACTTGCTGCCATATTTGCTATGTGGTTTAACAGTGAATGAAGACATATTTACTCCAGGATTTCAATTCCATTCTTAGGGAAAATTTGAATAAAATAAGGTATTATGTCCAAATAAAATTAATCATACTTGATACAAATGAATACAGAATCACAACTGAATTTAATAAAGATGTTAAATATTAATGAGTTTATGAATAAATAATTTCTTATTAACTTACACTGGCCTGATACAATGGATAATGAACATAAATCAAATTTCTAAGGTTTTTATTTCATACAAAGAATGACTCCCAAAATAACTTGGTTATTAATAGTTATTTTAAGATGGCAAATTACTTAAATTAAAAACAAAGTGAGTGGGTAAGGAGAGTTTGTTTGTTTGAAGACTACAACTTACAAAACATATCAACATGAAATGCCTTATATTATTATTGCCAAAGCTAAAAAAAGCACAGACAGAACTCAGTAAGCAGGGGGCAGACTGGACTTAATTGAGGTAGCAGGGTGTACTGCTGGGGGACAGGGAAAGATAGAGATGTCAAAGAGAGCTGGGAAATGCCTGCTTGGCTGGAACACATACACAGACCCGCAGGCCACCTGTGCAGCAGTTGAGAAACCAGATTTTATGAAGGTTGCAGGTGCAAAGCCAAGGAGAGAAGAGTAGAATAAAACCTGCATTTATTTTTTTAACTGGGAAATATGACTTATCACTGAAACTTTGCAGTTATTAATTGTATTAGTTATTAATCAAACAAATAATGTCAGATCATCATACGTCTACTTTTTGTTACACTGAGCAACTTAGTGCATGTTCTTCCTACAAACAAATATTAGGATGAATCACATTATGTCACAGGCAGAGTCCAACCATTTCCTATAGCCTATCCCAGGAACAAAGGGCATGAGGCAGGGAATAACCCAGGATGGGGCGCCAACCCAACACAGGGCAGATACACCATTCATACCTACAGACATACTGTAAGAACATAAGAACATAAGAAATTTACAAACGAGAGGAGGCCATTCGGCCCATCAAGCTCGTTTGGGGAGAACCTA
>JAODLC010000001.1:37186987-37203452 GCA_026781145.1 Hippopotamyrus pictus
CACTAATTAAATCAAGATCCCGCTGTAGCTGCTGAGCCGCTAGTTCAGTATCTGCTACACCACCCACCTTGGTGTCAGACTAAAATGAGACGATAACTAAATTAAAATTATTTCTCGGGGCCTAAGACTATGACGAAGTGTATTGACACTTTCGTCAACGAATAAAAGCGAGACAAAAATGTTTGCCAGAGACGAGATGCAATCAGAACTAATGTAGTTCATGTAAGGTAAGGACAATTTAGGAAAAGGCGGGAGTTGTTGGGAAGTGATCCAATCATAATTGATCTATTTTATGGTTGAGAGGATAACCACATACTTTGATCTACTCCCGGGAAACAACTAGCCCCCATACACTCATAAAACACAACAAAATGTCAATACCTGGGAGAAAGAGAAGAAAAGACATATGGACAAATTTCACATTTGATGTAAAGGAAAACAAGACACTTTGTAAACCGTGTGGAGCGAAAATAACCGGTAAAAACACAACAAACTTGAAATCCATGCAAAGGTAAGTGTGCAAACTTGGGGTGTTATAATGTTTTGTGTTAATGCAGAGGTCACTAACAGGAAAACCGCAGTCCAGGTCCGGACCCAGAAGCTGTCCCATACGGACCCAGACTGATAGCCAAACCATAAATTTGTGATTTAAAACCTGACAGGGCGCTTCTATTTTAACCGGCACAGCTTTGTAGTCTTTTAGGTAGTGGTTTAACACTAGAACCGCCGTTTCCCACGCCAATGAACGTCAAACGCCTTTGACCGCCAAGCAACTTTGTTGAAGTTTACGCTTTTTATCAACTGTATAAAGTAATGTTATTTGTTATATAAATCAACTCAAAACAAAATGTACATTTTCAGGGTTGCCAAATCTTGAGCATCTGGCATGACACTCACGCTTTCAGACTCACGCAGGAAATCTTACGGCTAATCTATATTATTCCATTATATTCCTAAAATTACCTATGTCAAAAGTGTATTCACATGGTTAAATACCTGAAACAGTCAGGTATTGATTACATGCAATGTTGATATAACTAATACGTTACTTAAATATATATCACACTAAATAGCTAGACATTATGATCTTCCGAACCTTTGCTACAAGAAATTTTCTCTAACTGGACCTCTTTAAATTTGATTAAATACCCTTGTGTTAATGAATTAACTCCAACGGCGACAGTTGGAGTTAACATGCTTTAACATGCATTATTGGTATTAAGAAGTGGGTATAAAAATAGTTTTACTTTTTTCTGTTTTAATTTATCTCTGTTATTCACATGCTAGCTACAGAAGACCTCAGCTGATAACTGTGGGCCACAGAGTGCAAAGAACTTGAAAGCGTCCCAGCAGACCATTTCAGCAGCTCATCTAAGTGGTTCAAAGTACAAATCTGACTCTAAAGAACAACAGACAAAGGAGGAGGCAATAGCAAAATGGATCAGGTGCACAGGATTGCCAGTGACTACAATTGAAGATGAAGACTTCGTTCTTATGATGGAGACCGTAGATAGGAAACCGACTGTTCCAAAGAAAACTAAAATAAGCAATCTGATAGACAAATATTGTGAATGTGAAATACACAAATTCAAAAGAAGATTGGCTGCTGCCCGGAGGGTATCTATTGGCATTGATCTGTGGACAAAAAAGGGACTGACTGCTTCTTTCCTGGCTATAAGCTCATGCTACTTTTGTGTTGAACAAAATAAACCAGAACACATATTGCTGGCCCTGGAACAAGTAGCCCACCCACATACTGCACAGTCAATCAAAGCATGTGTGGATAAATGTATGTAAGAGTGGGGCACATCACATGTGAAAATCATCACTGTAATAACAGACAATGGGAGTAATATGGTAGCAGCATTTAAACACATTACACCAAAGGTAGACAAAACCTTGTCTGAGGATTCATTAGACTCTCCCCCAGTGACTCTGAGCTTGAAACTGAAACAAAGGACACTAAAAAGACAAGAACCAAAAACACAAAGCCCATTCAGCCACACGGTGGTCCAGGGAACGAGGGGAACTGTGAGGACTGTGACTGGGGCAAGACCTAACGGAACACTAGGAGTAGAATGGGATGACCAGGAGCAGTTTTAACCACAGACATAACCAAGTTCTTTTGTAGCACAAACCTTCTCAATGTTGAATTATTAACTAAACGACATGGAGCTTAATCTCTCAGCATATTAAATGGCAAGAATTATTCGCTTGACATCCATTAATGGGAACACACCCTATTCACTATTGCATTTTGTTGACTTACTGAAAAGTGTTTTATAATTTGTGCAAATTAATGGGAACACCAGCTACTGGCAATGAATAACACCAAAATGCTATGTACTGCAACCCCCCCCCCCAAAAAAAAAAGAAAAAGAAAAAGATAAAACTCCTGAATTTTATGTATTCAAATATAATAGGTATGATATATGTACAAAGGCTAAGTATTAAAAAAAATTATAAATGATCATAGGAACAAGTTCCCCTGTTCAATTTATACTCCTCTGTCATTGTTCTCAGGAATGAACTGATATCTAGGAATAGCTTTCAAATGTGATTTGAGACTTATTTAATGTTTACTGGCGAAATAGTGAAGAAAATAGCAGGAACTTGTGGAAATGTTTTAACATTTCTTCAGTCATTAATCAAAGGGGAAAAAGTACACGTTGTACATAATTATTTTCTATTAGGGACCAAAAGGAGAAAAAAACATTTGGGCTGGATGATAAAGGAATGAATGAATGCTATAAGGTAGATCTGGGTCCTAAACATTATGGCTGCAGATTCTAACTTTAATATTTACATTGCGATAAAGACCATTTACTGTGTTACGTTTATACTCCTGTGCAGTGTTGGTTAGCCATAAGTAATGTTGTGCTTTTAAACATCATCACAGTGGTTTCTTACTATGGTATTCAGCCATTAGTCACCATATAAGGGTTGACTGAGTCTGATTAAAACGTTACAACTCCCATTTCCCCACATCACAGTTACTTATCATGGCATATTTTTTTCAGTGTGCAAACACCATATTACTGGGTCTTTATACTGCAATCCCTTCTATATAAAGGAGCTTTTCAAGTGTACTTCCACCCTTGGAGGACTATCCTCATTTACACATGCACAATATGCAGTTTTAGCATCCAATTATCTATCAAGCATCCCAGGAATGGAACTGAATTGATTTAATTGTGAACACATCACTCGTGTGGGCTCTTCTCATCAAGCTACATACACATGCTCTGCACATCCTACATCCACTCCTAGTGATCCACCAGCAAGAAAGCAAGTCGTTGAAATAAAAATATGAACTGGTTTTGTCAGATTTGCTGCAGATTTTGAGTGAGACATCAATGCTGTGTAAGCTTCACTGTAATTGCAATGTTGTTCTGATTTTTTAAAAATCATTTCTAATGGAAGAAAAGTTCCAATAAAAATTCACAAAAATCCAAAATAAATCTCTGATTTGCAGAAGTCATTGAAATACAATGGGCTTGATCCTGTTTACCTTCTCCATGCTGAAAACATTCTAGTGCAAGGTTCTCTCTGGTGTTTTTATCTAATGTTTAAATAGTCAGTTGTGCAACTTAAGGCAAACACAGCCAACATGATGATGAGAATCTGATCCCAAGCTCCACACAAGACCTCAGGCCTCTCTGCACCACATGAGACAGGGTCTGCTTTGTCTATTGACTCCAGTGTGTCTGGCTAATAAAATTGGCTTTTGGAGTGCAGGACAAGCAACTCCTCAGATCTTTATTTCTACAGAAGTGGAATGCAGTTGTCTTGAATAAAAGAGCACCTGACAATCCCTGAACATCATGCATGTGGGCTGCATTTTGTAAAAGGCTTGGCCATGTGGGTCATCGGGTGTGCAGTATAGTTCATTGTTCTTAATACTCTGTAGTATACCATACTGTTGTTAATTTCTAGTATACCACATTATTATTCATGATCTGCAGTATACCTTGTTGTTGTTAATGCACTACAGTAGGCTTTCCCAACCATTTGATGACTGTGGACTGGCACAGATTGTGGAAAAACTGTTAAACTGCTAAAAACTGACAGTAGATCAATTTAGTTTAGCTGTTTCCTTTTTTTCAAGTAAGAATGTGCAAATCTCAGGGGTCAAACATATATACCCTTCCTCCAAACCCCCAGTGTTCTGCAGATTGGTGGAGTACTGTCCACGGATCGGCAGCGGGGGATGGGAACCCCTATTCTACAGAATACTGCCTTGTTATTAATACTCTGGTCGGCTGGCTATATTGTAACTGTCATATAAAGATAAGTTAAGTACTTTGCAATTTATACTATCGCTGCTGTTGCTATGTTTTTGCTCCTTCTATAATATTTGGTTGTAGCAGCAATTCCTTCACACTAAAACATCTGCCATCATACCCTAACAAGAACACTAAATACTTGAAATAGATACTTCTTTACCTCGAAGCCCCAGGCCTCCTGTACGGACTACGCATATTATATTCTGCTCAGCAGTATAATAAATAAGAACAAATAAGATATATCCTATATTTTTGCCTTCATTTAGCTTTCTCGTACTACATTCCGACTGACAAACATTTTATACATTGGAGTAAAATACCATGAATACTATATCCTCTCCCATGGCACCACTATAAAATTCTTAATCTAAAACCGCTTCTTTGGTTTTATTAACAAATCCCTCTAATAAAGTTTGTATATATACAGTATATGTGTATTTCTGTGTGGGAATTTGTCTTTGTATACAAATTATATTTATGTGACTCTATCAAGAAATTCCTAAACCTCTACAAATAAGTTAACAGGTCCAGGGTGTACCCCAGCCATGAGCCCCACGCTACCTTGGATATACTCCACCCTCCATACATCACACATGGATCCATGGATGGATAGATCCAAGATGCAATAATTAGACTGTAATTTTTGACATGTTGCAAATGAAGGCCACTGAAAAATAAAAGTAGATATGTTTCATTCAGATATTTGTAAGTGAGAATATTTTTTAGGCAATTTACCATTTTTAAGTTTTTTGTTGCTTGACAAAATGTCATAAAAATACAACTGGGCATTAGTGCAATGAGGAGAAATTGCGCATCAAGTGTTCATCTTAGTTCAACACTTAGTGGGTTTTATAATTAGGCTGTGATTGATATATCAGCTCAGACATGGAGTAGGGGGCTAAATTAGTTATTGAATTGCCTTCAGGCTCATAGCATCCTTTTTACAGAGCCTGGGCAGCGAGCCTGCCAATTGCATAAATCATGATATCACATGTTTGTATTCAATACTTCTAATACAAATAAATGGCTCTCCTTAATCTAGAGGTGGGCAGACTAGGATTTATACCACGGGGTTCCCACCACTTCTGAAGGGCCCGAAAACACAATACAATACACAAATACAAGTTTGCATTAGGCTGCCTAGCTAATTCTTTACCTAATTTAATAGATGACAATAATTTTCACTGTATTCACGGCCCCATATTACTCTCAGTTCGAGGATACTCTGACAGGGCTGCTCCAGACCCTACTACTGTCCCACAGGCATACAGGTATCATTGCACATTAGTGCACATGAACAAAACACTTCATACTGCCTGTCAGGGTGATATAAATGCTTTCCGATGCGTTGCAGGAGTGTCCTATACCACATGCTTAGGTCTCTGAACAAGTCCATAATTTATTATTTAATTATAATAATAATTCTCAAGCTTTTTTGCCTGCATTTTGACTTAAATATGGAAGACACACACACCCATTCATTTCTATGTGAATAACCCTAATCCCTACAATAACATCCTTAACCCCTACCCAGCCCTAACCTTAACCATAAGTAACCAAACAAAATACAAGACTTTTGGCTATTTTTTTTTTTTTTGATTGCATTTGCAGATTTTTATAAAATTGAGGCTATGCTTGTTCCCTAACATGACCACCTAATCCATTTCAGAGGGACATTTTAACTTTCATAAGCAATGTTATTTTTCAATACAGTTCTGGCATTTAGAAATCTTGGTGATAAAAATATGGGGGGGGTGCGTTTCAGTAGAACCTTTATATTGTCAAAGAAAGCAAAACTTAGCAAGCTTTGCAGTTTTAATGACTGTTGCTTTTCAAAATTATGTTCAAGTATGTTGAACATTACTTTAAAGTTTACCGCTGCTTCTTTTACATGCGTTCTGCATATGATTTTCAAGCCAATCCATTTTCCTACTTGCTGTTTAATTTCCTCAAAGAGGTGTTTGTGAAATTGATTTATTTTGAACTCATATTTACTTTATGAATACTGCAATATTTATCGCAACAAATGGATTTTTTCCCCAATATTCTGCAGCTGTAATATCTAATAACATATTACGCAACACTTAAAATAAGGTAGTTGTTACGCCCTGCTCCGTATGATCCTCCTGTGTGCCACGCCCACCTCATTACCTCGTGTTCAGACCTGATTGTTCTCATCTGTGCCCTGTTTAGCTTGCTCTGTCTTGTGTATATTAGTCTGCGTCTCCCCCGGTTTCCCAGATCCATCATTGTATTGTCTTGGTAATGTTCGTGGATGTCTGCCTTTCATATGAATTAAACCCCGTTTTCAGTCAGTCTGGCTTCTCGCATCTGCTTACCCGCTCGCCTGTTCCGCGAAACCTGACAGTAGTAAAGCGATATGTGGCAGAGTGAAGTACCAATGTGATGTGGAACAATGAGTAGAACATAGAAAAGGCTGCAGCAGTATTATAAAATTAACAACTGAGTGTACAACATTTCATACCACGACCCCATACAGTACAAACAAGTATGACCAGAAACAAAAGTCAATCAAGATGGTTTCCTCACAATGCCCCCCTGGTGGTCATGACTGTTAATGCTGATGTAAAGTAGGCATGCAAGAAAAAGCAGCTGTACCGCTTGTGTAGTGAGAAAAGGCATAAACGCGAGTCACATGCTTTGACTGTAATCCGGCCCTAAGGGAAAAGCCTTCAGATACTAAGTTATTTTATGTATTTCTTTGATTTTTGCTAATTCCCCGGCCATTGACTTTGTTTAATGATGTTAAATCCATGATAAACTAAGTTTCTTACAGTTTTTTTGCTTTGCTTGCAGGCTGGAGTGGTGGCTCTGAGGCTAGGGATCCGTTCCAGCATTAGGAAGGTTGTTAGTCCATTTGGATTAGTGTGGTGCTGAGGTATCACCCACCGCACGGCTGGCCTCAGGGCCTCATCCCTCTGGTGGTTTCTCGTGTGGTGGGTGTGGCAATGTGCTGTAATCAGTACATGCTCCATATCTCATGCTTTTTGCTTGGCCCATTTGTTTGCCTTAGAGTATACTATGCATTTTTATCTGTCCTCGAGCTAAATTAAATAATAATAATAATAATAATAATAATAATAATAATAATAATACATTGAAAACCATCTAAAACTTCATATTAAAAATGTTATATTCAGCAATTAATAGTAATTAATGAATCATAAATTTCAGTTCTGAGCAAATCTACATCAATCACTGCCTATGCGAGTGTTTTTAGAATTATCACATTTTTTGTGCTACAAAAGACTAATGTATTTATTTTTGTGTTATTCTGATCTACAAAACCTGCACAACATTTTGAAGATGTAAGAGAATTTTTATTGTGAAACAACAGTTAATATACAATTAAAAATAATGACTTGTTTGGATAAGTATTTCTTTCTCTGTGAAACCACCTTTGGTAGGGGTTACAGCTATTTAGTCTCTAGAACTTTTGCAAGTCTGGAACATTCATTATTTGTGTATTCCTTTTGAGAAAGTTATGGATCAAGGATAAGGAATCACTGTAGCCTTACAATTTTGTATAATAGTTTTTAATAAGATCTGAGACTGGGCTGTGACTGAGCTACTTTGGAGGACATTTTGTTTTTCTTGTTTTAAGCCAATGTACAGTTTACTGTGTGCTTTTGGTCATTACCCTGCTGAACCGTCAATCTTTGCCTCAGCATTAGGTCAGCTGCTGACTGAAGCTGGCGTTTTCAAGGTTTTCCATGAATTAAGCCCAATGCATTTATTCTGTTCCCTCAAGCTACCCAGTACATGCAGATGCTGTCACAAGCTGGTGAGATGTCACCTGTGTGACTGGTGATTGGAGTCAGACATACATTTAGTCCAGTTTTACTGGACCATGGACTTGATGTTTTTAGACTTCCACAAGCCTTTTAGTGAAGTCCTAGTGGATTTACATGGTTCTTTTTCTTCCAGAGAGATTTCTGACATGCCTCACTTACAGACACACGGCTCCTCCTGTCTTACCCTTAGATGTCTGGAGGCTTTTTATCGTTGTCAGTCTTATTGGGTGACTTGAGTCACAATTGTCCTTCTGACCTCGCGGATTTGGGAAGTGCGGCTCTAAGTAGATTCTGGGTGGTCCTGTTTATTTTATGCTTTAAAATGACCAGCCAGACTTTGTCCAAAGAGACATCCCATGCTTTTCAAATCTTTTTATACCCGTTCTTGATCTGGGTCTTTCCATAACTTTATTCTATAGTTGTTTTGACAACTCTCTGGCCTTCACAGCTGTCTATCCAGCTTTGCCTTGGGTGCACTACTCAATTGTGAGTCTTTCCAAGACACATCCTGCTCATGCAGTAGTTGCTAGTTTTGAGTTACCAACTGAAGTGAAGAGCATGAGTTTGTAATGTGGAGGATAAATGTATTGAACAGAAAATGACTTTGTAAACACAGCCACAACAGGCAGACTCCTAGTCAGACTTACAGAAATGCTGAGCCACTGTGATTTCCTATCATTATATATTTTTTCTGTGAATAAAAAGTGGAAGAGCAACATGGAGGCTCAGTGGGTAGCTTTGCTGCCTTAGTGCTTGTGTGCCACCTCCGCTCTGTATGTGAAGTTTGCAAGTTCTCACCGTGTCATACAGCTTTCCTCCCACTGTCCAAAGGCATGCAGTTAAATTGTCCATGATGTGTGTGTATGTGTGTGTGTGTGGGGGGGGGGGGTTGTATTTACCACATTGTGGACACCAAATGTTCCCACAATGTGGTACAACCTCTTACTTTTTAGCTTGAGGGGGAATTTTTCAGATTCCCGCAATATATACTTAATTTTCATTGAAATCTATGACTACAATCAAAAAACTAAAAATGCCAAAATTCTTGCATTTTGTTTGGTTAATTTGGTTAAGTTTAGGGCTGGGTAGGGGTTAAGGTCGTCTTTGTTGTGATTAGGGTTTTGCCGATAGAAATGAATGGACAGTCCTCACAAAGACAGGGATACAAACATATATGTGTGTGTGTCTGTGTCTGGATTAGGTTTATATTACATTGTGTGGACCAAATGTTTCCCACAATGTGAAAAAAACAGTTCTTTTCATGTTGTGGGGACCATTTTTTGGTCCCCACAAAGATTTGTGAATGCAATCAAAAAACGAAAAATGCCAAAAGTCTCATATTCTGTTTGGATACTTATGGTTAAGGTTTGGGCTGGGTAGGGGTTAAGGTTTTCATTGTTGGGATTGGGGTTTTTCCTGTGTGTGTGCATGTGTGTGTGTATACTCTGTGATAAACTGAAGGCCTGCCATGTCCCTATCCAGAGGAAGCAGCTAGAAGATGAATTAATAAATGTATAAACCATATATTGTACATCCATCTGTCTTTCATAACCACTTATCCAGTAAAAGGTTGCAGTGAGTCTGCAGCTTAATTAACTGCAATTATGCATCTCAGACTGTCGCTGGTCTCACTACCACTTCCAGTTCTGATTTGTCCTTTTTGGTTAACTCTTAACTTAATTTCACTACTATTTTGAAACAACAGACATTTACTGCAAGACACTGATGGATGGATAGTTCCAACATATTGCGATGCACATCCATTTTATTCATGGGCCAGTTACTTACTAAAGTGCTACAAATTCGCTGCTGTATGAGACCACAAAGTATTTTCACTCATTCACATTTTTACTTTGCTACTGTGGCAATCTTGTGTTCATAGCCATTTGTAAAGTGGGTCGATGATAATAGAAACACTTTCCTCATGATACTGACTCCTGTTTAATCCTGGTAAGCCCTGTTTAACTAGCTTTGTAGCTTGTTCCAGTTTGTTCCAGATAAGCACATACAGTGAATAAGAACTGCAAAACTGTCTGTAGGTATGAATGATGTGAGTGCCCTGTAATGGGTTGACATCCTGTCTTGGGTTAACCCCTGCCTTGCTTTTGGCTCTGTAACCCTGCATAGGAGAAATGGGTATGGAAAATGCATGGATTAATAACATTTCTCTTTTGTTCCAAAGTTATTAATTGAAATTATTGGCGTATATACTGACCGATATGTATCTTATGGAGTCAGTCAGGTTCACCCATCCATCTGTCCATCCATCCATTTTCTGTAACCGCTTGTCCCGGGGGGTATAGACTCCCGGAAGCTACGGGCGCAAGGCAGGGAACAACCCAGGATGGGACGCCAACCCATTGTAGATGTCAGGTTCACAATTATTGAAAAAGTCGAAACTTCTGGTTTGATTTTTTTGTTCTGTGGTTACCAGGTGAAGGTCTTTAGTGTTTCTGTGATCTTCTAGTACATACATTTCAGTATTGCCAATATTTCAGTCTTATTCATTTCCTATATTAATTACAATTGATGGATAACAAAATGTGTCCCAGATGGTGTTACTGCACCACGGCACTATATATTTATATGATTCATTTATATCACCTCCTGCCCTTCAAATTTTATGTTTAAAACCCATCATCTGCGTTAAAATTGTTCTGTGACCTTAAACTAACAGCATATTGTTCTTCACCCTGTGGTTCATGCAAATTAAACTTCACAGGCTTTCATACGAAACTGTTCCAACATGTAGAACAATTGAATGATGTGACAGCTGACATTAAAAATCTACCCCTGCCCGGAGATATTTCGGAAATCCAATGGTCTGAAAGTCAGAGAGGGCACCGTTAGTGTTGACAAAACATGATACATGACACAGACAAGCAGAACTATGGAAATATGCTTGGTGAACAAAGGCTGAACGTAATGTATAAAATACTTAGACTTGAGAACAGACTGCTGAAATACATCTCTTTAATGAACTGCAGTTAATTATAAAACCTGAACATCAGTTTAACCATAAGTATATAAAAACTCCATCCATGCCTCAAGATAAAAAACATTTCAAAATTCTTCACATGCTATCTCCCAGTGGTAATCTAATGACCCTTATGGAACGTGATAGATATTTCCTGCCCTATAATGTCTTTTTTTTCTTACAACAAGCCCTCCCCCCATGCCAACCAGAACCAGTTTGCAATTTTAATGAAAGGTCCATGTCGTCCTGATAATTACTCACAAATTAGTTCATAAGTCTTGAACTTACAGCTTCGAACATGAAGTTGGTGTCAAAAGTTACATGGTTCAATTACACCCCGGGAACATAATTAGTCTAAGGGTCCTTCGGGATTTCCGTGAAATGTGTGATGACTCTGCTTTGGTCCATTTTTAGAAGGATGCAGACCCACTAGCTGAGTTTCCTTTTTTGGTGTTGAAAGCATGGTGGTGTTGGCTCGACATATTGCATGCCATTAATGGAGATGCCCTTCTCCAGTGCAGGACTACTGACAAGATAACATCAAAGTCACACTTTATGGAAGTTAAACAAATGACTAGGCAGCACATTAGACATTATTATAAAGGGCAGTGAAGAGGAGGTAATAGTAAGGACCTGCTTATTGAAAGTGAAGTGCAACTATTTAGTGGGTGAATGTGTTATTCTCCCATCATGCATTGTGTGATGATATGGCACAGGGTCATGATAACACTCCCTTCTGAAAGCATCACTTCAAAGTATATTTTTGCTCCATTGCCAAAGACACACTGCCAACGCGCTGCCTGTTGATGTTAGCACTTCTTGGGAATTTGCAGTTCACTGTGTCAGGCAAATGGCCGGGGAATAAATCTTAGGTTCCTTGGATGTATTACAAAGTGTCGGATGCACCATTTTGCCTTCGAAGAACAACAGTTGTGCCGTACTTTGAAATTCCTTACGTTTTCCTAATCTTGTATTCTCCCATTACTCTAAATCAGCATGAATGGAGTAGGGGGCATCATTTTGACATGACTCCTGAAGTGTTTCAATTCATTTTGTACTTGAATTTCTCCAATATATTTGGGTAAAATAATAAGCTGATTCAGAGAAATTGGATGATAAAAAATAAATTTATAGGCAACAGAAGCAGATTTTCTTCTTCTGCAGTATCGATTAAAATTATGTTTCAGGCCTCTGACCAAAATCCCTCTTAAATGAAGATTAGAATTTATTACCGAACACGAAAGAAAAAGAAAGCTCCTCATTAAACTTCCTCATTAAAAACGGCTGTCCATTGTCACTAGCTCTCTTACACATTCAGATGGTGGGATGTACACACTGGGTTGAAGCTCGCATGCCTTCCACTTGAATGAACACCTCCCACACACACCACCTGGTCTTGAGCCAGTGCTTCATTGGAGAGCCTCTGTGGCAGCGTTTGTCCTTGTTGTGTTTCCATGAAGGGACTCTGTTGTACTTGCAAGCCATTAGTGTCAAGAGAAAACTGTTTTTTAGGCTGAGCCTGTTATGGTACAACCGATGAAAAAGTAATAGAATGAAAGTATATTGCTTATAAATAAGTTTTTATAAGCAATACTTATATTATGGGGCACGGATGATTATTCGTGATTTTACAGAATCATCTTTTGCGAGATGTTCCTGTAGAGGTGGGGGAATGTGGTCTGTTTTCTTCCATTTTGACACTATATTTACTGTATTTCAGTTTCTGTCTTTCTGACTGCTTTCATCCCTCAGACCATATTCTATCCGCTACTTTTGGTGATTTCGGTGACATCATGAGTGTGTGCCTCCCCGCCCCCTGCCGTCTCCACTTAATACTATACTTTTATTAAGGCTTAGGACTGCCAGTGTCATGTTTACATATATCGCTATGCTTTCCTTTTCATTTTCAGCTTTATATCGACATATATACCATCACCCAGGATGGCTGCCTGCATGTATAATCACATACGTCTATGAAGTAAACTAACCGGACCTACTGTTGCCTAAAGCTTCATACCATCATTTCTTGCTTATCAACTTTTAGTTTATATGTTTTTTTGCAGCACTGCTCAAGCGGATACAGCACATCTTGACCTTCTTCATAGTGTTGTGGCATAGTGAACAGGGGCGTGCTGTTCAGCTAGTTTCTCATATGTGGGAAAAATTGTAAAAAAAATAATGTATCATTAGAAATACAGTTTCTTGGCAAAGTGACAAGACCACCCATTTACCTGGCTGGCTGTAGCAGCACGACTATGTATATCTAATGTGTGCAAATAACAGATTCCCTTAGCCGGCGTCCTCCTCCCACACAGCAAGCCATTACTGCTGTTCTCGTTCAGTTTATCACATTTTCATTTTGTCACTTTCATTAATGTCAAAGCATGCTCTGTCCAGTCTTATGGAAAAAAATAAAGATTTATAGCCGGGCTTTTTTTATTTGACAGTGGGTTCTGCTGCAGTTATTTGTGGATTGTGTTGTTCCTTGGATCTATGTAATATGACAGCAACAGGAAGTGAACCAGACAGCGAAATAACTTCTGTCTGTCACACGTCGCGCATTGAGTGTTGGGCTGCAATTATGCACTGTGTACATATATACTATGAAGCTGTAGTTACGTTAGTCTTCCCAAACATGTCAGCTTTAGCAGGACTACGATTTGCCCTTTGAGCTTCCTTCAGGCCATGCTGAGGACATCGTCCATAATTCCCTGTGTTCCAGGCCATGCTGCCATCCTCAGGACTAATCAGAAACTGGATGGTATACATAGGGGTGCCACCGGAGATTTTGGGCCCCAGGTCAGCATATCCAATTATGTTCCAAATTTTTTAGGGCCCTCTTACGGCACTCCTGGGTGCACATATTAATTAAGAATAAAACCTTCAATTCTTCAAGACATTCTACATTATAATAACATATGACGTTCCTTAACTTGTTCATGTATTGATATTATGAACATTAAGTTTTGTAGATTTATCAATTCTTAAAGATAAAATGCTAAACATGCTTGTTCAATGTATACAGAATGATTGGGACTTTCATTAAGTACTTCCAATGAACTGAAAATGAGTTAATATTTTCACTTTCTGCTCATGATCCGTTTGGTCATGATTATTAGGACAATTACCAAGGTTCATAAGCAGATCAATTAATATTCAGTGAAACAAGAGACACGACTTAAGTACTGTTGATGGAAATTAGCTATAATGGCTTGAGGCTTAAGCACAAACTTGAGTGTTCATTACATGAAATCATAAGGAAGCCATCTAGAATAAAATGATGAGCTTTCCCCAGTGATCTGGAGTGTGACACGTTAATTAATGTAACATGAGTCAAATTGCCCATAGCCACAAACAAGTCAACATGGAAGTAACACGTCTCCTCTACTGCGCCTCCCTGTCTTCATCATACCTTGTTTTCTGTCCTTTCTGGTAGTTCCCAATACCTAGACTGTGGAAAAATACCATGAACCATATATGCATTTAACAAGGTTTCACTGAGTCACTGCATGAAAAGCAATTAAGATTCCATTTATGACTGAAATGGAATTCTTATTCGATCTGCTATGCACTTTTGTCCTCAACTCCAGAGGCAAATTTAAGTGTCAAGAGTTACTCTTATTTCTCCTTGCTTTCCTTTTATTATTCATTCTCTCCTGATGTCACTCGTGTAATAACTTTGTTTTTAGTGGAGCCAGATAAAGGCAACCTCTCCACTAGTCACAAAGAGAACAAATCATTTATCACTCAAAATCAGCTGTCAAATCATGAAATATCCATAAGTATGTAGATATCAACTCTACAATTGTCAAATGTCTCATAGTGCACTGACTCCACATTACGTAACATAAAGAAATATAATCACCAACTTGGATGCAATACTTTTCTGTATAATATATGCATCCCAATTCCAACCTTTTAGCTATTCCAACCTTTTAGCTAATATTATGGGTAATTTGCCTAATTGCATGGCTTTTGGACAGTGGGAAGAAACTGTGAGGAAACCTATAGAACACCAGGAAGACAGATAAACTTGCTCAGACCCCCTGACCCTGGAGGTATGAGGTGCTATGGAGGTGCTTTGCCCACGCAATAAGTATGTCTATTACAGTTAAATATGTGTGTGGCAGTGTCAGTCAAAGTAAATGTCAAGGGTTTATTGAGGTGTGCATCCAGGAAATCAACTAAGGACCTTCTGCCGTATACTGTTTTTAGCTAAATGAGCTGCACATCTTCCTGCTTCTCTACCTTCTCAAAGCAACCCACTGTGATGCTGCACAGGTTTTCAAACTAGCGGTCAGTGCAACGAATCGCTTTGAGATTAGTAGGTTACTGTGGATCTAGGTGTAGCTACTGGACAAAAAAAAACTCTGTAAAATTCACAGTTTCCTGTGAATGCAACTACCCATTCTAATGAATAAATAGTATTGAATACACATTGACAAACACAAGAGGATATTACTTTGTTTTGAACACTGTAGCAAAGCCGTCTACTATGTGGTTCCTATATATATTTCGATCATACAATCTGGCTGAATCTTAATTAAAACTGGAAGGTGTTGTTTAAGTTTTATATCACCATATTAATGGCTCAGAAAATGATCCTTTGATAAAGCCACAGAACATTATTCTAATATGAGGTTAACTATTTCAAGATCGGTCTTTTGTTAGCCTTCATAACCCATTGCATTTTTTCCAATTTACAATAGTAAAAGAAAGCTTGACATCATTAAACAATACAGATCAAGACATTGTTTTGTTCAAAAAGACCAGCTAATAAGAGTTCCCACTGAAGTAGGGGAACTGAACAGGGTGCCAAAGAGATTATATATGTAAGACAAAACTCAGTGTGAAGGGCAAATTTGTCATAGAGATCAATGAGCAGCTGGGCTGGACTGGCCTATCAGGCATTTTCCTGGTGGACCGATAGGTTTGTGAAACAGCAAAATCGCACCCCCCACCACCCTCAGCAAGACTAATCCCCAAAGTCATGGCCTGATTTTTTAACCCAAGTCCCATCACAATGAGCAACTAAACAATCTGAGGGCAAAGACAGCATCACAATGGCAAAGTTTTCTAAACAAAATACTTAACAGACTGCTTGATCTGACCTCTTGAGAAACATTATGATTTTTGTCTGAGAAAAACAATAACCCACTACACCAGTTTACCGGTAATGGCAAGCATGCAGCGTACTTCATTAAGTGCTTAACTGTGTTTGGGTTTCTAAGTGTCTGTTTATATCAGTTTAATCAATATTCACATGTTCTATTATCTATTGTAATTGTAGCTAATGGACCAATAAGTTAAACAGTACACTCACCTAAAGGATTATTAGGAACACCATACTAATACGGTGTTTGACCCCCTTTCGCCTTCAGAACTGC
>JAODLC010000001.1:37230965-37243531 GCA_026781145.1 Hippopotamyrus pictus
AGAAATGTAAAGCGCATTGAGACAATGTAATGTTGTGATAATGCGCTATATAAATAAAATTGCATTGCATTGCACTTTTGTCCAGGTGGGTGAGTGCCAGGTGAAGGGTGGTTGCGATGGCATCGTCCGTGGAGCGGTTGGGAAGATAGGCGAACTGTAGAGGATCCAGAGTAGGTGGAACAGAGTTTTAACATGCTCCATGACAAGCCTCATGAAGCATTTCATGATTATAGGTATGAGTGCTACGGGACAGTAGTCGTTGAGGCAGGACACTGGGGACTTCTTCGGCACAGGAACGATGGTGGTAGTCTTGAAGCACGAGGGAACGACGGCGGTGCTCAGAGACATGTTGAAGATGTCAGTGAATACATCTGCTAGCTGGTCTGCGCATTCTCTGAGCACTCTCCCCGGGATGTTATCTGGCCCCGCAGCCTTCCGTTGGTTAACTCTGCAATGAGTTTTCCTCACGTCAGCCATAGTCAGACATATATCACCTGGTTGTTGGGAGAGGGGGGCAATTTCTTTGCCGCTGCGTCGTTCTGTGTGTCGAACCATGCGTAGAAGTCATTCAGCATATCTGGTTGGGCGGCATCACCATCACAGGCAGGTGTTGTTTTCTTGTAGTTGGTGATGGCCTGGATACCTTGCCACATGCGTTGTATGTCACCGCTGTCCCTGAAGTGACTGTGGATTTCCTGCCCGTGGGTGCATTTTGTAAGACAGTTTGGCTGTTCTTAGGGCTACTTTGTCTCCTACTTTAAAGGCAGAATCACGGGTCTTCAGCAGCTCACGCACCTCCGCAATCATCCACGGCTTCTGGTTTGTCCTCGCAGTGATGATCTTGGAGATAGTGACGTCATCGATGCACTTGCTGATGTAGCTATTCACTGATGACATGTACTCCTCCAAGTTGATGCTGTCATCCCTAAACATGTGCCAGTCAGTGTGCTCAAAACAGTCATGAAGAGCAGAGATGGCTCCTGCAGGCTAAGTTCTCACCTGCTTCAGAACCGGTATAGAGCTTCTGATGAGCAGTCTGTATGCTGGAATTAGCATAACAGAGATGTGGTCTGAGTATCCAAGGTGGGGGCGTGGCTCCGCGCGGTACGTGCTGGGAATGTTTTTGTGTAAACTTGTTGCAAAGTCCACATACTGATGGTATTTCGGGAGAACTGTCTTGAGATTTGCGTGGTTGAAATTTCCGGCGATAATAAACAGTCCATCCGGGTATGTGTTCTGTAATTCATTGATAGCCGTGTACATCTCACAAAGCGCCTGTTTAGCATTAGCACTCGGGGAAATATACACTCCAACAACGAACACAGTGGTGAATTCCCATGGTAAATAAAAAGGTCTACATCTAACAGTCACTAACTCCACCAGCGGTGAGCAGAAGCTGGATAGTAAAACAGAGCTCTTGCACCATTTCGTGTTGATATAAACACACAAACCACCGCCGCAAGACTTACTGCACAGTGCTGTGCTTCTGTCAGGACGAAATACGGTTAGCCCGGCTAGCTGAATGGTGGCGTCCGGAACTCTGTCGCTGAGTCATGTCTCTGTGAAAACAAAGACACAGCAGTCTCTGAATCATGCTGGGTAGTCCATTGAAGTCTGATGTAGTCCAATTTATTATCCAGGGAGCAGACATTTGAAAGCAGGATGGACGGGAGTGCCGGCAGGCTGGAATTAGCTTTTAACCTGGCACGGAACCCTGGTCGCTCAGGGACCTCCCTGATGGCCCCACTAGACCCCTCTAGGGGACTGACACTTCCACCATCGCTCCAGCGTAGTGGATCCCGGTCAGGGCCCCGCCTTTCGGTGTCCCGAAAGGGGAGGGGACACAGATGTAAGGACCGGGTCCCACCTGCCCTGTCCCCTGGCTCACCCTGCCCCCTGGCTTGCCCTTTGCCCTCACTTTGGCTGGGGCTTGGGGAGCGCCTGCGGGTCCTCCGGCTCCTGTTCAGCTGTTGTCTGCGGGTCCCCCTCCAAGGATGCGTTGACCACCTTCAGTCCCACCTCCGCCGCCTTGTCGGTCGCCTGCAGGTTTCCCCGCCTCGGCTCGTCAGTCGCCTGCAGCTCCCCCCACTATGGCTCGTCGGTCGGCTACGCCTTTTCCAGCTGTGGCTGCCGTTGTCCCCTCCGACTTCCTCCTCGCCTCTCCTGGTGCCCCCTCTGACTCCCACCTCACTTGCTTCGCCTGTCCCTCCACCTGCCTCCTCGCCCCCTGCAAGGTCTCCTTCGGCTCTGGCCTCACCGTTGCCTGCAGCCTCTCCAGCTGCCACTCCTCACCCGCTGCGGTTCCCCCGGGCTCCCCTTAGTCCCCCATCCTTTCCCTTTCTGGCCCCTGGTTTCGTTCCTCCTGTCTGTGCTCTTCGTCCCTCTGTGTCTCCCTTGTTCCCTCCTGTTTCTTTTGTTCCACCTGTTGGTGTTTCGCCGGTGTCTCCTTTTATGGTTTATCTGTCTGCATTTCCTGTTCTGTGTCAGGTTCTGTCCTGGTTGTTACACTTGTGCCTGTTTTGTATGTCCGTCCTATTTCTGGTCCCTTATTAATGTTCTTGGTCTTGTTTTCCAGGTCCTGTGTCCCCGGTCTCGTCTTGTCCGTCGCCTCCCCTGAAGCGTACCCAGAGTGCGCGCCTTGGAGGGGGGGTTCTGTTATGACCTGCTTGTACGATCCTTGTGTGTGCCACACCCCCTCATTAACCACGTGTGCTACCCCGATTATGACCAGCTGTTTTTTGTCAGTTTGATTTATCCTATGTATTTAAGTCCACGTCTGAGTGCGTATCCCCAGATCTGTTATTAACGTTTGTATCATGCTGTCCCGTATCGTCCATTCTTTCCCATTAAAACCTCGTATTTGGATCTTTTGTCTACCTGACTCATAATTCCTTCCTTCCTGCCTGCTCGCAGGATACTGGTCATGATAAGTGTCATAGAATTGTAATGATTTTGACCACCAAACATAAAAAGTAAACAACAAAATAAATTGCTAGCGAATGCTGGAATTAAAACGTAGGATAACTAAGTAGTATTGTTTATATTACAATTGTACGTTTATAAATGCCGCTAAGGAAAAATACAAATTCCAGTAGATGGTGCTCTAATGCATGCTTCAGTCAGTGAATAGAGATTCAGCGTACTGTGTGTACTGTGTGTACTGTGTGACTGGTTAAAAAAAACTGATTCTTTCAGTGAACTGGTTCAATATATTGTACTGGTGTGTGAGAGTATTACCTGCAGTTTGTTACTTCATATCAGTAAGGGCATACTAGTTCATTCAATTAGTCAGTATACTGAGACTGATAGTCAGCGTGAACTGATCGATGAGTGGTGCATGGTGTCTTCTATCAAGTGTGTCTTTGGCTAGGTGTCGTTATAAGTGTTTTGTTCATGCAGTTCAGTGAAATTAAACAAAGTTAACTTAGCAAAGTTAAAATGTTACTGTTCATCTGTCATATAGCACTCACAATGCAGTAATGTCATTGTATCAACACATTCATTTAGAAACCAAGACAAGTACGAAAGAACAAATTCTTTCGTTAACTGCCCATTACTAAAATATCATTGTCACAACTGAAGGTGAGCACGGAATCAGGAACAGGGAGACGGAGAATCGGGAATGACGGGTTTATTCGGAAAGTAACACTTAAATATGAGGGAAAAGCAGGTTGTAACAGCAATGACTTCAATGACAGGACTGGGGAAACATACTTGAATGCGGACTTAAATACAGAGGTTCAATTACACAGGATTGAAAACAGCTGGAAACATAGGGATTTCACAGGAGTTAATGAGGGGGCGTGGCACACAGGAGGATCGGACGAGCAGGGTGTGACATAGCCCCCCCCCCCCAAGCATCTGGGTGCACCTAACAGTACAGAGGGGGGTAGAATCAGGGACAGACGAGCAGCAAACCCAGGTGGCAAAAGGTGGGGGAAGATGGCAAACCTGAGGGAACCCCAGCAGGTGAGAGGCCAGAGCCATAGGGGCAGCAGGCAACTGGGAGGCAGGTGCCAAAGGGGACATCGAAGGGAATGAGGAGCGAGGTGGAGGGACCGACAGAGGAGGCAAGGAAGGAGGCGAAGGGGACATTGCCGGAGGGGAGGAAGGAGCAGAAGCCGCAGCAGGCGAAGGCATAGCTGCAGCCGGCGAAGGCATAGGCAACCGACAAGATGACAGTGGTGGATCCGCAGGAGACCGATGAGGTGTCGAGGGAGGGACCGCAGTTAACCAACAAGACCCCACAGGGGGACCCGAAGGGCATTGTCAACCCTGAGCCAGGGGGACCGCAGACGACTATTGACTATTGGTAATGGGGACCAAAGGTGAGTCAGGGGACAGGGCGGGCAGTAATCGACCCCTGTGTAGGTGTCCCCTCCCCTTTCAGGACAAAGAGTGTCAAGGTCCAAGTCGGAGTTTGCCATGTTGGGGTGGCTCGCTGGAGGAGTACACTGGGGTGATTAGTTCAACCCCCCAGGGATCTCACTTGAGTTCCTCCTTCAAGGGAGCAGGGTCAGGAACCAGGAGGGCAGGAGTTGCAGAGTCAGGAAAAGGAACCTCTGGAATAGGAACCAACGGAGCAGGAACCTCAGGGGGCAGAGCAGGAACCTCAGGTGCCGGAACATCTCCCATTGAGGGAGCCTGTACCATCCTCAACAGGAGCAGCTTCTTCAGGGTCACTTCTGCCTTCTTCAGTGACTGTGTGTGTGGGGTGGGGGGAGTTGGAGTAATCACATTAAAGTCCCTTCTAAGCTTTTCCAGAATCTGACCAGCCCCTCAGGGAATCTCGCACCGTGGGCTCCTCCATTACCCACCAGTAGAGACCCTCAAGGGTAAAGAGGCATCTGGTCAGGGTCTCAGGTGCAGGCGGCAGTGATGCTGCGGGCGGATGAGCCTCAGGCACACTATCCGAGGGATCAGGAACAACCAGGGAAACCGGAGCCGGGCTGGCGCTTTGACGTTTATGGGACTCAGGAACCTGCGGGATCTACAACTGACCTGATCCCTTTGACAGCTAGGCATGCCCCTATAGTTGGGCGAGCTGTCGACGCTGATGGTAAAGCGGCGGGTGGATGATCCTCGAGCGTCCTCTTGGAAGAAACAGCGGCGGTGATGTCAAGCATGAACACTGCCGGACTCAGGATCGGGAAGGGTTCCTCCTGACACCCGGCATGGGAAGCAGCGGAGACCGAACCGGTCCTTAAGAAGACCTTTGGCATCTTTGCCCTGCTTTTCCGCTTCTTTTTTCTTCCTTTTTCTGGCAGATCCTGCGGTACCTCTAGCCAGTCCGCCAGAGGACCATACATCAAGCCGCAGTCTGTGGCTACCCGCTTTAGGTTAGCTTCGGCCACCCAGCTTCTCAGTCACCCCAGGTTTTCGCTTACCTCTTCAAAGAGGTGAGTGTCTTCAGACAGGGACACCTCTTCGAAGATGTCTCACGTCCAGAAAGCGAGGGCTCGCAGCACGGAGTCTTCCCTTACCTCAGGCTGATCGAGCCAATACAGAGCCTCATTGCTAGACTGAGGTATTGTTCCTCGGTCAGAGCAGGCATCTTCTGGAGTTCTGTCATTCTGTCACGATTGAAGGTGAGCACGGACTGGGGAATCAGGAACAGGGAGACAGAGAATCAGGAACGAGGGGTTTATTCGCAAAGTAACACTGAAACATGGGGGAAAGGCAGGCTGTAACAACAATGAGTTCAATGACAGGACTGGGGAAACATACTTGAACTTGGACTTAAATACAGAGACTCAATTACACAGGATTGAAAACAACTAGAAACACAGGGATTTCACACAAGGTAAACGAGGGGGTGTGGCACACAGGAGGATCAGATGAGCAGGGCGTGACAATCATAAACCAGTTTCTCACAACTCATTTTACAATGCAGCACCTGAATAAAGAGAGCAAGCTATGTATAGCTGTTAGCGTAGAACATTACTGTCATAAATATTTTCCCACAAAAATTCATAGCATCAGATACTTTTCTAATGTATTGCAGCATCATGTTCTTGCAACACATTTGGTCAACAATTCCAACTATTTAGTTTATTTTGGATAGTGTCAGCTAAGTGACAAAATAAAAACCTTATCAGTCTTATAGTCTGCTTTTTAAAAGGCTTGTTTATGTTATCATGTAATAAAAATATATGTATCACAACAAATTTCAACATTTAATGTGCATTTAAATAATTTGTATATACACAAATGTCGTCACAATTTGCGTCAGTAATGGTAGTCATCAAACATTTATTACATCAAATTTCTAAAGCACCAACAGTATAAATATGGATAGGTTGCACATTTTTATCATTTTCTGTATTGACACCTTCAAAGACAGTACCATTTCTATCCATAGATAATCGTTTTGTTCGATATTGTAAGTTGCTGTTCAGCCAGATAGTTATTTCGATATTAGTTTAAATATTAGAACTTGTGGCCATAGGTGGAAATTAGCTGGAGAACATTTTAAAATAGATTTGAGAAAGCACTTCTTTACACATTGTGTAGAGTATGGAATATTCTTCCTGTTAGTGTAATGCAAGCTAAAACCTTGGGTTCCTTAAATCAGAGCTAGATAAGATTTTAAGGACGCTGAGCCATTAGTTGAGTTCTCCTCAAACGAGCCTGATGGGCCAAATGGCCTCTTCCCATTTGTAAATTTCTTATGTTCTCATTTGTGTCAGGAAAGAAAAGTCTGCCTCCTTCCTGTGAGTGTGCATGCTAGGTTTTCTGCATTATGTTCATTTGATGTGTTATAAAGTTGGAAATCTCAGAACTCGTATGAACAGGACTTTGATTTTGACTTTGTACTCAGACAGAGGTCATGATACATGGCTGTTACCTGTCTTTGTGTGTCTGCAGGTGACAGATTATGTCCATCTACTGAAAAATACTCAGTTTACCAAAAACCTATAACCTGTCCAGCTGCGATGCTTTCTTGGTCGCTGAATTGGATCACTCAGAGGCAAATGGAAAAGTTGCAGTGTTCACTTTAAACCTGTGGTGTCCTACATTGCCTTGCCTGAAGACGTGTCGCTGACTGAAGAGGAAATAGTAGGAAAACAACCTATTCCAGCCTTATAATTTAACAACAAATTTTACTCAGATTACATATATGATTGTAATGTTAGAATGTCCTGCTACTTTAATGATGTCTATTTAAAGTGCCATAGACTATTGCACATGTCTGTATGCCTGGTCTATCCCTGAGAGCTGAAATCTCACAAAAGAAAAGACAATGGCCATAAAAGAAAAGGAAAGAGATGGAGAAGTAGGAGAATGCAAGGAGAACATCAGAAAACTTTGTCAGGTTCTGTAAGCTTTGAATAAATAATTTTATGAATGAGCACTCTGTCTATTGTCATTATTACCTTATATTTATCCATCCATCGTCCATAACACATTTCCATCTATACATACATACATACATCCGAGATCCTACTTGGTATTAGGTCTTCAGCATTAGTTTGCTGTTACCTCTTTCCATTATTTTATCAAGAGAGCAAACCAGTGTAATTAAAAATACTATATATTTCATTTTGCATTTGCGATATTTCATTTGACTACCATTAATGCCTTAAACTAAAACCTGTTTTATCAGTTTAAAATATGCATGGTCTCAGAACATAAAGAATACTTTACCTTATTATTACATACCAAAGAATATAAATGAATGATCTCAAACTAATCAGTTATGATCTGGGAATTTGTATTGATCAGACACATTTTACGATTGGTATTACGATTGGTATTGATCAGAAATATTTCACAATGATCTGGCATTTTTCTGCTATTTCTGTTACCATAAGAGAATTGCCTTTGCGCAGCTTATGAAATTGCACAGAAGTGCTCCCAATTTTAAATTTTAGATGTGATGTCCCTGATATCCCACACATATTTAAGAAGTTTGTTGTATTCCCATATATCTAGAAATCGTAGGGTTCGTCACATGTTTACAAGTAGACTTTTTCAGGTAAACTGTAGACACCTAACACATTTTTTGTCTTATCTGAAGACTCCTATTCAGTCAGGTGTAGAAATGTCAGGGCAAGTGATCAGAAATTTAAGGTGGAATCCCTGTTTGCATCACGTGCCACAAAAACACACAACATCCATCTGATTGAGTAGGGTGCACCTTATGAAGGCTTATAACAGTGGAGATCTGAATACAGTTCAGAGGGGAAATTCAGTGTCTCATTTCTGCTATGTTCAACATGTACCTGTTAGTCAAGGAGTCTGGGATGAACGACTTGATAAATATGTACCTGTAAAACAAACCATTGCTGTTTTGTTTGAATGCCATTCAGTGAGGATGCAGTATGCACAACTACACTGAAAATGGTGATAATTTGAAGCAGATTAATCAAACATGTTTTATGTGCTTATTTGGGTTGTTCAGTTTCCTTTTATGTTTTGTGTAATTAGTACAAGCCAGCTGCTCTACCCCCACTGCTTACCACAAGAAGTCCTCACTGATACATGAATCCCCCTATCGTAGAGCCTTACAAATTCACTTTGTTCTGCACCATGTCATTCTCATGCTCCAATTTCTGCCTGCTGTGAATGGGGTAAAATTGTAAGGTGCCTTCAGATTTAATGGCCTATCATATTAAGACAGTCAGTGCAAATAAAAAGATCATCACTAACAGATCGAACGTTAAAGTCATGGATGCAATGCAAAGATGGTGTCAACCCAGGAAGAGCAATTGAAGTTGTGGCACAATATATCATTGAGGAGTACCTAAAAATGGTGTAGTGAGGGAGAATTAAGAGACCTTAGAGGGAAAATGATTTTAGAAGCATGTGGTACAGCTTTCTTTTATCAAGGGAATGTCTGGGGCCAACAGGGGAGAGCTACATATGAAGATGGAGATCACCTACTACTGTCCGTGTCGTGACATAAATGCTGTTTCACCAGAACAATTCTGACGATCAGTCTGATGCTGATGAAGTGCCTCCATGAAAGTCCATCGCTCCTCCTACAGACCTTATGCTCTGTTTGCCTACTGCTGACGTCAGGACTGTCCTCTCCAAAGTAAACCTGCATAAGACTGCTGGACCTGACAATTTACCATGTGCTGAACTGTGCAGATCAATTGGTGTATGTTCTCATAGAAATCTTTAACATTTTCCTCAGGCAGAATATCCTCCCCTCGTTCTTCAAAATAGCCACCACCTTCCCAGTATTTTAGAAGTTAGCTGTGACTTGCCTTAATGGCAACCATCCAGTAGTACTTCAGGAGACTAGTCACAGGGCACATTAAAGCTAGCCTTCCTCTCACACTAGATCTTCTCCAGTTCACATATCGCTGTCACAAGTCAATGATGACACTGTGTCAGCTGCCCTTCATGTAACCCTGGCACACTTGGATAACAAGAATGTCTGTGTGAAGATGTTGTTCCGCATTCAATATTTTCATTCTACAGACAGTAATATACAAACTGGGCATGCTTGGCATAAACACCACACTTTGCAAATAGATCCTAGACTTTTTACTGGAAGACCATAGACAGGCCACAGAGAGGACAGAGAAGTTCTCCAGTCCATGATACTGAGTATAGATGCCCCCCTATGGCTGTGTGGTGAACCTATTGCTCTTTACTTTGATGACCTACAACTGTTCTTCCACTCACAGCTCCAATCACATCATCAAGCTCACAGATGACACTATAGTGGTTGGCCTGGTCAGCAGAAATGATGAACACCTTACAGAGAAGCAGAACAGCTGGCAGCATGATGCAAAAACAACAACCTGACCCTCACCGTGGAAAGAAATCAAGATGATTGCTGATGTGAGGAAAGTCCACTCAGGACATACTGCAGTATACATCAATATATCCACCTTAGAGGTCATCAAGAACACCAGATCCCTTGGAGTGTACATTGCCAAAGATGTCACATGAACCTTCAACACCACCCTGGCAAAGAAAACACGACAGCACCTCCACTTTCTCCATCATCTGAAGCAGCACCCCTTCCTCTCATAGTCCTCGTAAGTTTCTACAGGGGCACAATGGAGAGTCTGCTGACCATCTGCATCACGGCCTGGAATGAAAGCTGCAAAGCCTCAGAATCCAGTACTTTCCAGAAAGTAATGAGATTAGCTAAGATCATCAAGGGGACCTCTCTGCCATCCATCCAATGAAACTTTGATAAGCATTGCATCTGCAAAGCCACAGACACACTCAGCTACCCTTCCCGTGGCCTCTTTAACACCCTCCTATCTGGAAGGAGATTCTGGAGCATTCAGACTAACTCCAGTAGATTATGCAATAGCTTATTTAATCATGCCATTACACTTCAACCGCCTGTCTGGAATTCCACTGAACCACTTAACTGATAACTGATTATCTCGCCATCTGCACCTGTCACTTTATGTATCAGTACCACGGTGACGGCCAGGTTGTTGTTTTTGCATCGTGCTGTCAGTACGGTGTAACAAAATTAAAATCTGTTTATATGGCATTTTTTATAATTGCAGAACACATGCAAATGAAACAATATCATAACCTGTGTAGGGGAGCCCAAGCATGTTTTCCTGGACACAGGAAGTCCTTAGTTAAAGGAACAAAAAAGTTTGAGGAGCACTGCCATAGTCTATCGTGGTGCCGTCTCTTCCTTAGGTGACTCTGCATGTCTGCAAAGAGAATATTTTTTCACATTATGGTATGCCATGTACTGGATATGATTAGTATGATATTAAAGTTCTTCTTGACTTGAGGGCAATACCATGTTTGGAGAGAAAGCTCCATGTATTCTGCTACTCTTAATTGTCCAGTTTCAGTATCGTAGAGAGTCCCCTTTTTCTTGGAAGCTGAAGTAAGCAGCAGCATATGATTTCACCCATCTTTGAGCTTTAACTCTAAGTTGATGTTCCACATAACATATAAATTAGGATTTTTTTCTTGTTTTTATGGTTTGTTTCAGGTGCAGCAGGGACTGTAGCAGAGGGATTGCATCGCCAGATTCACCTAAGTAATTCACTCTGTCTTTCTCACTGTCTACATTGTCTGCTACTACACAATTTATTAATGTGTCTGTGTCTGATTGAGGGCAAAATGAGGTGTGTGAATACCACACAGTATCCCTACAAGGATCAATAAAATACAGCTGTTATCTTCCCTTTATTACCTACCTCTTGTTCTGTCACTGTCCGTACATCTTTCACTCCCTCCCTGTGTCTTTCCTTGATTCACTCTCCCAGCTCTTTCACTCTCTTTTTATCTCACTTCTTCTCCCTACCTGTTGCTGTCTATCACTTTCCCCCAGCCTCCTGTCTCTTCCTGTTTATCTGTACAGGAACACAGTGAAATTCCTATGCTACAGTTGCTGGGTACGGCAATGGGGGACAGGACAAACAGTAGTGCAATAAAGACAAGACAGTGTAGGACAAACAGTAGTGCAACAAAGACAAGACAGTGCAGGACAAGCAGTAGTGCAACAAAGACAAGACAGTGCAGGACAAACAGTAGTGCAATAAAGACAAGACAGTGTAGGACAAACAACTGGTCAATCCATTAGCATAAATGCTGAGAAATCATATAGGGAGCCCCTCAAGGCACCATCTTCTCAGGGGGCACCAACTTAACCAGCTACTTTCCTTTGTATCACATTGGGCACTGGAAGTGTACCTTTCCTTAGGCTCCACATGGGCTTTGACTGGCACTGATGATAATGCTATAAAAATGATATAATGCCTTTCACAAACACAAGGTTGCTTAACATGAAGCTAAAAAAAACACAGCAACATCAGGCAGCTCAGGAAGAGTAACGTACATTGACAAGGAAGGTCTTTAAGTCATATTTAAAAGTGGAGAATGAAGAACAGTCACAGTGAGACTGAGGAAGAGAATTCCAGAGTTTGGGGGCAACAGCACTAAATGACCTGCCACCCACAGTAAGAGGCCTGGTACAAAGGACAAGGAGCAGATTACAGCTAGATGACTGAAGAGATTGTAGGGGAGAGTAAGGGGTCAGAAGATCGCTGAGGTAAGGCGGTGCAGGGCCATGTAGTGCTTTGCAGGTGAGTAACAGGATTTTGAATTTGATACGAGACAGAACTAGTAACCAGTATGGCTATAAAAGAATGGGAGTGAGTGACAGAATGCTTATTATGAGTGAGGACTGAATAAACTGAAGCTTTTGTAAAGATTGTGCATGAAGGCAAATGCAAAGGGAATTACAATAGTCAATAGGGAATATAAAGAAAGCATGAACCAGAGTTTATCTATCATTACTAGTCAGAAAAGGCTGAAGGCAAGCAAAATTATTGAGGTGGTAAAATGGTTATAACTGAGAGCTTTGCTGGTTGCATAATGTTCGTAGCTAGTTGCCTACCTTGCCCGGCCGAAATAATATCATAAAGACATAATATAAAGCTAAAATTTAGCTGTATATGTTTCTTCAAGGGGCGGCACGGTGGTGCAGTGGTTAGCACTGTTGCCTCACACCTCTGGGACCTGGGTTTGAGTCTCTGCCTAGGTCATGTGTGTGGAGTTTGCATGTTCTCCCTGTGTCATCGTGGGGTTTCCTCCGGGTACTCCGGTTTCCCCCCACAGTC
>JAODLC010000001.1:37243631-37262641 GCA_026781145.1 Hippopotamyrus pictus
TGCGATGGGCTGGCCCCCCATCCAGGGTTGTTCCCTGCCTCGTGCCCGTTGCTTCCAGGATAGGCTCCAGACCCCCCGCAACCCGATAAGGATACAGCGGGTTGGAAAATGGATGGATGGATGTTTCTTCAAATTTGAGACCAAATTTTTGAGCGCAGGTACCTCCAGAGGTTTAAAAAAGCAAAGCCGGCATGACAAGACAACGATATTACCCTTCATGGCTTTGACTTTGAAAAGCTCTTGCAGGTGCAACCATGGATTTACCACTTCTGTAGTTGTGGCAACTCCGGCCACAAGCTCCATGATTATCAGTGGCTGTGGACTTTTTAATTAATCGACCTACTGCAAGAATGCACTGATTTTACATGGGCTTTGATATGATTGGCTACAGAAAATAAACAGTTCCAGTGGAGTAAAAGTATTGCTACAGCACTTCAGACACATTCAAGTGAAAGGAAAAGTATTCAGCTTTTAAATTCAGAAAAATTAATTATTCAGTTACAATAATGAGAATATTACTTTACACCTCTATTTGTCTTGTAAGAGTCAGACTCCAAATCACCAATGACCCTGCTCTGGACTGAAGCATATTCAAGATTTGGATTTGATCCAATTCACCAATCCCAGACTTTGAATCCCACATTTATACTTTTATTACTGTTATCCTCATTTTGTTTTCAGTCAGTAGCATCTACTATTGTGCTTGATGTGTTTTTGTTTATGCTATGCACAGTGAAAAGGTTGTTTACAAACTAGATTTAGCCCTGTTATTAATTAAGTGGTTACTATGGAAGTCGCCGCAATAGGGATGAATATTTTCATTATTCATGGGTATGTGAATTAGTATCCTGTTGAGAACAAAACATGACAGACTGTATCATGGTGTATAGAGAAGGTGGTGGGAGCGGGGGCTCTTTAATGCATGGGCTTACCCAGGCTGGTGCCCAGGGGCCTCCTATAAAGGGCCCTCAACCAACCTTTCTAATAAACCTTTCACATATAGTCCTTTTTAAACAAATCAAACGCTGTCTTTTTGTTCACCCTATAGCTCCTCTGTAGCTCACTGCGTTGAATTATGGGTAGTAAGTGTAATAACGTGATTTGTCTGTGGCAATACACTGCCAAAAGGCAAAGCAAACCTGGAGTGGTTCGTTTCAGAGGGGTCGGAGTTTATTTGGAGTGCTCACATATGTGCAAAAAATGCTGACTAATCACTCTGAGCTTGTTTCGAGGGCTGAGAGGGAACAAATGTGAAAACACCCTTAGAGTTGACACTCGCCCCATATTGAAAAATAAAATGCTGTGTCCTACTGAGAACCAATACGGGATGCAATTTGTCCTATTTTTAGCCAGATTTTCATGCTAAGCAAATTATTATTGTTTAAGATCCCCCCAGTTAACAACGTCTGTTAACTGAATTTGGTTGTTCCAACCTAAAGTAACCGTAAATATCTGCAATAGTTACAGCAGTGAATATATAAACCTGGTAAATTTATAAAAATGCTAATTACTAATTTATTATGGAACATGGTTTCTTAAAACTAATATTTCTGCAGCATTAATGCATTCACAAAATGAAATGTAATTTGTTTTGGAACAAGAGGTTTAAATAAGTAAGGGTCTGTTTTCAGAAATAAGCATCTGATTTGGTTTATTTTAATCCTCCATTGCACTAGCATTAAACTGATTATGTCAGATGAAAATGATAGCAAAGTATTTTTCCCTCCTCTATTTTAAATGAATTTACAGCATGAAGTTTGTCAGCTCTCCAAATGAAGAATGAGCTAATTAAAGTGAGCTCATTTATATGAGCATAACGCTGATTGCAGCACCAGTGGCAGGTTTTCTTGATTTTTAATTACAAACCACCTTCACCTAAATGATTTGTAGATGGTGGAGGTGATTAGGGAGCTCCAATGGTGCACTGAGATCCTGGAGGTAGACTCTCAAAGCAGGTGTGAGTAATTATCCCCTCTTATGAAGGTCTCAGGAAAATGGACAGCCGGGATGCTCGAACATGCAAATGTTGACCTAACTCCCGAACAAAGTGGTCCATTTACTCGTAACCTAAAAAGGCCATACATGTGCTCATATGCTAAATATAGATGCAAGTGATCCAACAAATAATTTGCAAATTTTTACTCAGCATGAAGACAGGGCAGAGCTCGAAAGGAATAGTACAAATTTTGTCATCGGATTGAAGAATACTAACTCTAAATTATAAGATATGATATTTTTCCAGTCTAATGCAATGTTTTGAATCAGAAATAAAACATTTTTATTAGTTAGGTATTGGAAGGGAACTAGACATCCCATCCACCATTCAAAATCCTTAATGCAGGAGTGGGTCATGCTCTATGTCTCCAGTTGGAATTCTCAGCTGTTTGATATCCAGGTGACTCAGAAACCAAAGGGGATTTACACTTCTAGTATCTCCAGGTACTGGAAAGATTGATTATTTCATGCAGCAGCCGCTGCTGCTACAGGTGAGGCATAGTGACAGTGAATGATGTGGAAGGCAAATTGATTACATGTCAGGTTCCAGTGCCTCTCCCATTATGTTATTCTTAATTATTGATTAATGATTTGAAAAATATGCAACAGCAGGTTGTTAAGCAATTTCTGGCTGTCATTGCACCTTTAGTTTGTGTCTTCTTATTTGCTTCTGAGGTCTGATTTAAAAAGTAACCTTACATTAAAGGAAACTCCAGGTCCAGTGTGACTAGACAGGGATTCTACAAGTGCTTGGATCTCTTTTGGATGCATGTCACATCATTCTTTGAGAAGGAATACCTTGATTTGTTTGGATAATGGTGCAAAATGCCTACCTCAGGCACCACTCCGAAAACTTCTAGAAGTTTTCATTTGGGATGAAATCTGGTGAATAGGGGCGGGACATCATTTTCATTATAGACAAATGAGTGACCACTTGTGTCTGCTGTGGATTGGCTATTGTAAGACCGCACTCCCATCAAAATAGAAATCTAAACAGGCTCATTCTGAGGTTTTTGTTAGACTGCTCTTGATGAAGTAAAGTCACCTGATCATGCCATTTGCAGTCAAATGATGTGCCTTGCTTGAAGAATCTACACACAGCTGTCAATGTGAAGGAACTGGGCATTAATCCTGCCTCCAAGTGATCGGCAGAATTCCAAACTAACATTACTGAATCTGTTCACTTAGGGTTAATTGCTTGTGTAATTCAAGAATCAGTCGCATGCAAAGGCACCTGTCCTCAGTATACTTTTTAAGATTCCTTATTTACTTAGTCATTTCCTTGGTTTTTGTACTTACCTCTAAATTTGCCCCTAAGCAGTATCCATCTCTCCCTGGTAACACTGAGTGCATTAGAAACCCATGAAATTTGTGCCCATTAGGGGCATTTAAAAAAAAATTAAAAGTTAATTAAAATCCAGTCAACCTCTTTCCTTCTTGGGATCCTTCAAGGAAAAGTATCAGGACCCGGTTTCTCAAATCCTTCTTAATACTACGTAGTTTGTGAGATCTATGTTAAAAGATAGAACTTACGAACGACGTAGCGTCAAGAAGGTTTAAAGAAACTGGGCCCAGGTATTTAACAAGCACAAGGCTTTAAGAGAGATAATAAAAGACAAATAGTGAATGGTGTGTCTGTTTTAGCTATTTATTCCATAGATTTCTGTCTTGTAAGATGCACAGTCACAACACATCTGTATCTGTAGACACATGAAACATTAGGTACAGTATGCTCCTTGATTCCTCATTCATTTTATTGCTGGGTTTTCGGCTGCCTAATCAAGTCCATAGTCATACATATGATTGTCAAATGCAGAAGCAATGTAATTTCAGATTTTAAATATTGACAATATTTGGAATCAAACATCATAACCATGCTGTTTTAGATCTTTGGAGGACCATATTTTGACAAGCTTCAAATACAAGTAACCAATCCCCAATATTTTTCCAGAGTATAATTAAGTTCTTCAATTTTTCTGAATGTACTGTAAGTCTGCATACCAGAGAAGTTTATAAATGAGCCTACTCTTATAAAATGGCCTACTCTTCTTCTTACAGACTTTGTGCTGACTGCTGTGCTTCATGTCTGACTCTGTCTCCAAGTCATTTTGTTGAGAGTAGTTCAGAAGTTGTCAAGGTCACAATACACTTCAGATCAACACTGAACAACTCCTGTAAGTCCTTGCACTTTACAGGTTCTTCCACAGAGAGGCAGAAGTTCCTCCAAAGACATTAAATTAACCGAAACACAGTAATACTTTTTTGGCCCAAGAGGTGATCTGGCAAATCCATCTTATCTCTTCACCGCTACGAAGTTCTTAGATGTTTGCTCTAAGGGGATGCAGCCTTTCGACAAGGCAATAGAGGAAACTAAAGCACCTTTCTGCACCATGTGAAACTCTCCTGAATTAGATGAAATTTAATCTGTCTTTTGAGAGTTACAGGACTGTCTCCCACCGAGTTTGGAGTGATTGCCGGCCCAGGTGGAACTGAAGCACAGGAAGGGCTGTGATAGGAGCGTGTGTCTGTAGGAGCCGGACCAGTTGGCTTGATTGGCTTGTGTTGTTATTCCAAATAATTGCCAGTCCTGCACCCACAGGCACCTTAATTTGGGAAGCTCAGCTGGCCCTGCTAACAATAGAATACATATAGCAGAGAGAGAAATCGAATCAGCTGGGGAGTATAAGGGAAAGTGTGAATTCATTAGGTACGAACATCGGGATTTGTTCTTATAGTGTAATTCTAGAGTGTATGATATGATTGGTATGTTTAAGTTTAACACTTTCCAGACTGATTTATTTCTTGTACATATCTAACTAAAAACTATTGATATATAAAACAATGAATCCATTAAGAGGCATATTGTGGCTAAGATAGTTTAAGAAGTTTAATCATATCAATTGGGGTTTCCTATCCTATGTGATTTTTTTAAAAAGCATTTAAAAAAATCATTTTGCATTCGCTCTGTCCTGAAGAAGGCACTAGCTGAAACGCATCTATGTGGAGACATTTTGAAAGTAACAAAAATAAACTCTATCATACAAACTGCAACCTCTTCCTGTCTGTTATAATTCACACTGTCCTGCATCATGTAGTTTAAGGAGGTATAGGATGCATGACACTGTCCATGGTTAAGTGCTCCACAGAGTGACATGGAACCTTCCAGGATGTCTGTAATGGCATCTCTGCATGCAATTCCACGTGTTTTCCTCACTGCACAGTACTGGAATTTTCAACACCCATGTTCCACACCTAAGTTAACATGCTTAGCTGTTAGCCAGCCTCAAAGACCTAGGGCTGTAACTGATTTACCTTAAATTTCTTATTGCGCATTTGCCCTCTATTTCTCTCTCTTCAATCATCACCCATTTATTACCTTTAATTCTCATCTTTATTATTTGCTTTTATACAATTAAAATTATACATCTACCCATCCCTGAATGCTTATTCTGAGCAGCGTTACCAAGGGGATAAAGCATGTTACATACATGGCACAAGACAATCTATGGATTACTGACATTTCATATGAATATTACATTAAAAAAATAATAGTGGCTTGAAACATCACTGATAACATATAGCAAGGATATTGTTTTTTAGGGAAACATTGTACTGTAGGTGTCACATTCCAACAATGAAGGAGGCAGGAACATGTGTGAGGGCAAACCAAAATGAGGGTTTATTAAGGAATGGAAATAGGGAAAACAAAAGTTGACCACATATAGTCACGCACCACAAAACTGGCAAGTAGGGAAACCACTGTAGCACTAACTGGGGCAACATCAATGACCAGACTGGCAAGGATAAGACTAGGAGGCACCCTTATTCACCAGTGATGAGGAGCAAACGAGAGGCGTCTGGTGTGAATCACACGAGGGCTGAAACGAGAGGTAAGACAAATTATTAATGTGTGTGGGAAAGAACAAGGGGGCAGTAATGCAGGGCATGACAGTAGGAAGATTCATTTAACCAGTAAATGTCTTTATGTGTTACCTTAGGTCTGGAACAGTATGGGATTTGAATGAATTTAGAATTAATATTTTCCCAGCAAACACAGAACGTTCAGGAAATGTTCCCTAAAGGTTCTCCAAAGGTTCCGACCTTTAGAGAACATTCTTGGAATGTTCTAAAAAGGTTTAACAAAACGTGACCTTTTACTCTAAAGGTCACATTTTGTGGAACCTTAGGAAAACCTTTAGAGAACGTTTCCTGAAGGTTCTATAAAGGTTACGTTTTTGTATCCTTTTACGAACGTTCTGTGAATGTTCCCTTGAGGTTATTTTTTATAGAACCATAAAATAACCTTTTGGACATATGGATTAAATGCAGAAGACACATTTTGTACTTGTGCACTGTACATTGTAAATCCAATAAATGAGAGCACATCCGGGTATTCCATCAGTACTTGACACATGAACTTAATCGATTGGTCCCTGATACAGGATGCGCGCGCCTAGCACCTTGGGCGCCAGATTTGAAAAAGACAACGCATAACTCATGGATGTTACTCGTCATTGGGGGAAGCAGTGGCTTAGAGACTGGTGATGTAAATGTTGGATAAAATGTCTAACTATGTTTGTCATATTATATGAAATGATTTCTGAGAAGATTTCATGTAACATTTTTTAACATTACACGCACTAATCTGACAGAATTTCTAAGATTTTTTTTACTACTTGATTCACATATTTAACTTACAATGTAAGCTAGCTAAGCTAACCTGACAGGATTTCTGAGAGAATTATATGTAATACCCCGAAACGCTAATTAACTAGAAGCAATGAGCTTCAACATGATGCTTTCTGCACTTACATTTAGTCGTACATGACCATTGAAAATGTATTATTATGTTAATGTTATAATACTGGAAAAAAATATTATGACACGCAGGGCTCTCAAGTTTCATCAAATGTTTAGAGTGAGATTACATCTGTTTGGGCCGGGGTACTTGAAATGTTTATTTTGGCTGCAGTGACCCCTCTCCCCGAACCATTTCTTTACAATGTTATTTTATTAACTTATTTTAAATGAATTTTGATATCTATCATTATAAATATACAAATGTATAATACGTTATACATATGTTGTATAATAAAAAATACATTTGAACATGCTAAGTGAAATGTTTAATTTCTGTTTCTGATACTGTATTTAGTTATGTAGTTCTGATAATTATAATGATAATGATAGTTGTTTTACATTTGTATATTTTTGTGATTATTTGGGACTTTTTGGTAATTTTGGTAGGCTGGTTTGGTGTTGTACCAATCCTCGTCGGGAACTGGGGAGAGAATCACTACAATATTGAATTATTTGAGTCCAGAAGTAATAATTTCATAGTGGCAACTTTGGATATTTTGTCAGGGTCGGCGTTGGTTGTTCCACCCTGTGTACCTTCCCCGTTTGGCCAGCAGGCATTGCTGATCATCCCGTCCCTCATGTTGTCAGTCTTTGTGTTTTTCCCTATTCCCTGTTGGCCACGTGGCTCAATGCATTGAGCATGTGACTACCTGTGATCCCCTGTCTTATGTTTGAATCCCACCTCCACTGTTTTTGTAGATTTTGTTCCCTTGTGTTTCAATTGTATCACTTTTCTAGTCCCCGTGTATTTCATTTGTATTCCGTTTTGGTTTTTGCTCTTGATTGTTTTTACCTGTCAGTTTTCCCCATTGTTAGATTCTGTTTCTAGTTTGAGTTTATTAGCTTCACCTGTTGCCTGACCTTGTGTGTTTCCCTGATTACTCGTTGTCCTGCACCCTCCCCGATTGGTTAATTGTCTGTTTCACTCCTGCTTGTCATTACCCTGTTCAGTTTTTGTATTTAAGTTCCTGCCTGAAATTTAGTCCCTAGTGGTTCGTTGTTTGTGATTCTTGATGTTAGACGTTTGTTGTATATTGCCTGCTTGCCTGTTTATCTGACCCATTTGTAAAGTTAGTCTTTGTTTATCTCCTTTTGGTTTTTGACCCCTCGTGGTCCTTTGATTTTGTTAGTGTTTTCTTGTGTTTAGTTCAGTTAATAAACCCCGTTTGTCACTTTGAGCCACAAGTGGGTCGTCCACATTTCTGCCTGTATCATGCCTCGGTCTCGCGCCTGAACCGCCTCATACCGTAACATATTTGAACTCCAAATATCCATCTGTGCTTAACTGATAAATGTTACACGGACCATACTTTGAACAATATGTGGTTGCTTTAGTAACAGCATAGCAGGGCAGACCATGAAGTGACACTGCATATCCAGTAATTCCTGCACTGTGAGGAAACCCGGTAAGATATAAAGAATAACAAGGAAAAAACTAGGCCATGCCACATTTTAATGTACATTTTGTATATTTACTGCGAACTTTGGAGAATGTCCTACAAATGTTTGGACAATGTTCTGTGACCTGTATATTTTCTCAAAAACTAACCTTCGGGAACGTTAAGAAAACTTTCCTGAATTACGTTAGCGGAACGTTCCCACACCGTTCAGCGAACATTCACGGAACATTCACCGAACCGAAAATTGTTTGCTGGGTTCAACCTTGTTTCTGAATAGGCTATACAAATATTTTATCATTTTTGTGGACTATATTACTTAGTGTAAATATTCCAGTACTGTCCCGGTTGATGTCCCACTGCACTGCCAATGATATTAAGCTAGCACTAGGCCTGTGTGATATAACAATATCAGTAATCTACAACGTCAGAGTAGTAACCTGATGTCAGTATCTGACAGTGACTAACCAGCGATTATCATAATCAGGCAAGTATGGTTAGGCTACACAAAAATAAAATATGAGATTCATAATTTGAGTTTTCAGTTCAGCCTTCTAGCCTACATTTTCGAAACCCCCTGACAACAACTTTGTCAGCAAAATACTTTCTCAAGTGATACATGTATAAAACATTTGTGAACACTGCTTCAAATGGTCCGTGACATGTTTTTAAATTATCGATCATTTTCCATAGAGACTAAAAAAAAATTAAGATCAACACTACTAAACAGCATCTCCCGCCATTGTCCCTTTTTGATTTCAAAATAAAAAGCCCCCTTACACATGCATGCGGCCAGGGAACATCATTTGGCGTGTCTTCCAATGAGGTTCCAGGTGGGTTTAAATCTGACTCTGTAGATCTATTAGATGCTCCTTCCATGGTCCTGCTTGCCAGCTGAATGTAAGTTATCGTGGCTGGTGGACCATGTCCAGTCCCTTGTTCATATTTTGTCATATGACCCTTTAACCTATAACCTTTTTCCATTTTTTTTTAACTCTGCAATTGACTCTGATTTGAAAGTAACAATTAAACAGAATTAGAAAGTAACAAAAAACAATTCCTGAAATAATACATAAGTATGCATAAAAATCTACTGATTCAATAGTTTCTGGTCATTGCAAGCCTATTCTTTTATTTATCATTTATTTTATGTCCAATTAGAATCTCATCCTTTATTAAATCTTAATTGGGGGAGTGTCATAAAACCTGGTGATCACCGTATTTTTTTTCCTTTCATGTGCATAAAAAATATTTGCGATCTTGACTGAGCTTGAGACTAGTCTTCGTGGTAACAGTGATTCCAGGCTCCTTCCTGAAGAGCCATTGAAATGCTGTCAACGTGCATCCAAAAGCTGACATGCCATAGGCGTGGACTGCTTGACAAGCTGTACTGCAGATATGTAAGGGCTTTTTTCTTAATTTTGACTTTCTTTGCACATCATTTATTGCTTAAAGATTGATTGGAGGCATTGTCATTCTCACCAAATGCCACGCTGACTTGTTTTTATTACCTTTGTGGCACAAGCCAGGTGTTCCATTACCTCCACAGTTGCTGATAGTTGCTCATAGTATAAGATGTAATATAAATGTGAAAGTGATTTTCATTTAGTTATTTAGTTTTTTATGCAATTTATGTTTTCTACACAGAATAAAAAGGACTGAACATGCCAAATATACTTTTGTGGATTTTAATGTAATGTTATGTAATATTGTGAATGACCTCTTTATAAAGTTTGGTACATTTCGAACCTGCAGGTTAATACAAAAAATCATTCCCATGATTTCCCATTGTCTATATAAATCCTCAGCACAAACTAGACACTGACGTACCTGATAAACTCCATTTGAAGTATCCTCAGGCCATCGAGTGTTTACATTTGTAATGAAATCCAAAACAAAATAATGAAAAGAGTGAGATTTGGCCTCAAATGTAACTTGATGTATAAAAATACATTTTTTGTTGCATTTACTTTTTATTAACTAATGGAATGAGTTTATATGCATAGGAACATTACTTAAAAGTGTCTATGACAATTAATTGTTCAAGTGTGTCGGTGTCCAAAAGTTTCCAGGCTTTGGCTAATTGAGATAATATGCTCTCCACAAAAAAATCACATGCATGCACTCAAACTAAAACTGAGGTTAAGGTAAAGGCATTTTGGAACAAAAAAGCTGATATTCTTTTCAGGGAAGCATATCTTAGTTAAAACTGTGTTTTGTAGAATTCAATTAAAGTATAATTTTTTGGTAACACTTTACATTGACTGCACCTTTTTAATGCATTCATTCTGCATTCATAGAACATTCATAGGCAGCATGTAAGTATACCTTATCCTAACATACCTCAACAACTTCAATATACATTAATGACAAACATTATATAAATTATAAATCATATAATGTTAATGTAGATTAAAACTGTTAAAATATGTTAGGATGTTGTGGTATATTTACATGCTGCTTATGAGTGATCTATGAATGCATTATGAAGGTGAAATGAATGTTCTATTCATTATAATGCATTAATAATGCATTATAAAGGCGTTATTAAGGTGTAGTCCATGTAAAGCCTTACTGTTTATTAATGTATATGTTTATGAATGTTTTATGAATGCATTATGAAGGTACACTGAATGTTCTATGAATGCATTTTAAAGACATTATGAGGATGCAGTTAATGAGTTACCCATTTTTTACTTTCTTCTGAAACAGCGTGACCTCAAAACAGTTTGTCACTACATCTGTCCTTTTTGTGATACTCACCTTCAGACAAAAGCTATACAGGAATTGAATTGTTTGTTATTGTTGTTGCATCTATCACTTTCATTTGATAAAGATAGAACTTGATTTTCAGCCGCGAAATGGTTTTATCCCCAGTGTTCCACAAATTATAAATCGATTCATCCTCTGTACTTTTGTTTGTAAGAGCAACTCTGGTATGACTAGCAAACAGAACCACATGACCAAGGACTTGGCAAGAGTCAAAGGCTTGTTGGGAATTTTCCCTTTTGATGTCAGTCTAGCCATCATGGCTGCCATATTACATGTATACATGTGACTATATGAGAACAACCACTATACAGCACCCTGCAATATGCTTATGTGTGTATCATATCCTTCTTCAAAACCAATGTTGAAAGTTGACAAGCCGAGCAATTTTGAATGGAAAATTCCCTTTACCTATGATGAATCAGATTGAGAAAGCAGATTGCATGCTTGTACGTTTACTACAGGCCTCTGAAAAGATAAGCTAAGCGTTAAGAGGGCATGAATGTTCTCATTTGTATAAACTTCCCATAAGGCAATCCTTACATTTGGAGAATGCTTAAAAAGGCTTGTGACAGATTTGATTTGTTCTGCGCATAACAATTTCATCATACCCATCATTTCTGTCCGCCATTTGCATTGGTAATGATGTTCCTTGGCGCACCCATAACCACAGGAAACCGGTTTGTCTTGCAGCTTAGGTGGCTCATAAAGTATGCTACAAGCGACCTTCGTATTTCAGTACCCTGAGATTTATTCTCTAATTGCATAACAGCCTTTTCCATTGCTACCGCATGAGCTTTCTGGAAAAAAAGGTACAGTATGCTTATTGTTCCTGCACATGGAAATGAGTCGAGATGCATTGTACTAAAGTTAGACGCTAAGTGCCTTTTAGACATCTGCCCCTCTGGTTTTCTAACAATGGCCTGCCTTCTGCACTCATGTACAATCTAGCTGATACAGCATTAGGTCAATGAATTGGGTTGCTGAATTTTGACTGTTAGCAGAACTTTTCATTTGAAACATCTTCACTATAACTTGCAGGGCACACCAATGACAAAAAAAATGGAGATACATTTCCAATGGACTTAGTTACACTGAAGATGTAAGGCCCCAGAACAGATAAAAGTGTAACCAGAGTTTTCAGACTTTTATTTTGAAACTGGCTTTAATCTTGAATGTGGAGCTTTCGGACATAGTTGAAAAGGCGTTATATGTTTTAAGTTTCTGGAAGTTCTGCACTACATTGTGCTACTGTGATTTGGTTGTAGGGTCAAGTAGTAAAGTTCCCTCTAATTTGCCTCTGTAGTCTTGGTCATTTGGTTACAGTGGACCACACCTGAAGAGAATAATCTTGGTAGACTGCAATGGGGTGAGAGTCCTGTTCCAAATTTAGGATAATAAAAGTATTTGTTGCAAAGTTAAGCTGATTATCATATGCCAAGTACTTGATGCTATCAGCCATTACAGGCACAGAAAGAACAGCTAAATACAGTACATTAAGAAATATTGACAGAAGTACCATATTTCTGAGAACAGGGTTCATGAAGACCAGTAGGATACGCTCTACTATTGACTCTAAATTTGGATTCTCAGCCCCTGTTTTACCACGGTGAAAATGCTAAGTGCATGAATGCATTATTGGGATTTTAATGAGGACAGCCTGCTCTTAAAGACAACAGACCCATAATCCACATCAATCGTTGCGACAGGACAATATCAGCATGTAGAACACAGATCCCCTGCCTGGCAAACAGCTTGACTTCACACATTTCCTCCTGCACGCAGACGTGGGTTAATTGTTTTGAATGATGCCCCCAGTGTTGTAGGACAGCAACAATGAGTCTTGGGAGAAGTGCGTGGGCTAGCCACTGATTAATAGGTCTGTAATCCAGGCTCTGAGGAGCTTGTTAGGTTCTGCCTTCCTATGAAAAATATGTTGCAGCATATGAGAAAATCATAAAAAATCCATCAATTTTTCATCAAAAAACCCTTTCCAGAAGCTGGCTCTTTCAACATTTAAAAGTTACCAAATATAAAGCAAGTAATTATGGATGACTGCAGGATTTATTAGGGTGGAAAATACCATTTTGATTATCATTAAGCAACTTTTTCATTTTTTTCTGGTCCCCGGCAACTTACATCCTCTCAGCTAAATAAGTTTCGAGCTCCTGCATTATTGTGCACTGAATCACTGGGAGTACTTAGCTTCTAAGACAAAGTTTTAAAAATAAATGATATAAATAAGAGTTGCTCTGGTTAGATTCACTCAAATCACTATATCTGCATGTGCTTAGTACTGTATGGCTGCAATATTTAGCCTAAGGGGCGAGTGAAAAAAGGAGAAACTGACATTTTCTATGCCAGACCAACCCTGTCATCTTCATCCAGAACAGCATCACTGTCAATTTACGTCAAGGTACCCACCCATGTTCAGCTGTACACCACTAAGACTAATCTTCAAGGAGGCTGGAAAGTGTGACATTTTGCTTGGTTTGAGCATTTCCCTGACATGCAAGGGGCTCAGATCATAAGAACCAGCAGATGAATGAGTCCGCATGCCTTTTCCTGAAGCTGTTCCAGTGAAACTGCATCCCCTTAATAGCAGCAGACAATATCAAATATATGCAATAATGCAGCCCACTGTGTACAGGTAATTATGGTGTAGATAAGGGAAACTGATGGTTTTAACCAATTCAGAAATGGATAGCCTGCAGCTATTTCTTATTGAGATAAAATGCACAATATTAAAAATGAATCTGAGGCTGAAATGTATGGACAGTTTTATTTATAGTGCCTGGTCTGCAGTTGACAGCCTTGGTATTTACTGTGCTTTTACATCACTTTGGGCACTTTGAAACCAAACTCCCAGTTCCATGCATTTATAAAGCCGATTGTTTCGCTGATGCAATTCAGGTCAAGTACCATCCCCCCCGCAGGATCACACCAGCAGCTGCGGCCCTAGGAACTGTGTTGTGGAATTAAGATAGTAATGTTGGGATGATCGATGTTATAGCTTAGCCAGACATTTCTAAGTGTCACTTTAGTCCATTTTTCTATTGGACAGCCTTCAATTAATAGGCTTGAGAGATTAAGTACAGCCAGTGACACTGGGCTACCTCATAATTCAGAAGGGCGGAGACCTACATACACTCCATGACCACTTTATTAGGTACACCTGGCTAGTACTGGGTAAGACATATTTTTGCCTCCTGATCTATTTCAAGAGCTGATGAAATTCAGAGAAGCCTTCCTGCACACCACTGCTGTACCGAGCACTTTTTAGCTTTTTTATATACATAAACATTCTAGCCATTCTCCTCTAACCTCATGTTAATAAAGGTTTTTCTGTTTTTTTGTTCACCACACCATTCGTAAACTAGATGCTGTAGTCAGTGAAAATACAAGAAAGTTATATGAGATGCTGGTAACACCATGGGTGCCTGCAGCTGTATGCCCGTACTCACTGTGCATGCCCATACTCACTGTGCATGCCTGTACTCACTGTGCATGCCCATACTCACTGTGCATGCCCATACTCACTGTGCATGCCCTTGGCATTTATACCTGCTGTTATTTAGCTAACGTTGTTCATTTTCTTTTTTGTCCTTGTTATGTCTGCAGCATGCCAGGAGTATGCCAGCATGATTCTATATAAAATATATATATAAATATGAACTCACATGATTTTCCCTCATGATTCTTAAATTGTGCATATCTCTATTATTATTTTGCATTACATATCGTCTTATGAAGGTGTAACAAACAATATTTAGAGAAATATTGGTTAGCATACCAATATAGCTGCCCAATATTTAAGCTTTACCAATTTTCAAAGTTAACAGCACCAGAGCTAAAGACGCACCTAAGCCTACTGAAATAAAGGAGAAGACTGCATTGGAGATCAGCAACACCTGCCCTCAGAGTGACTTAAAGGTTACCTGATTATCAGTATCCATAACATTGGACAAAAATATATTCGTTACTGTTATTACAACCCTGCAGGCGCCCTTGGAAACCACCACATCTGGCGCCAACAATCACATCATGTTCAGAATCTCTTAGATCAGTGGTTCTCAACTGATTTAGCCTCAGGACCCACATTATTCCTCAGTCATAACCCTTGTTTGTTTGTTTGTATGTATGTATGTATGTATGTATGTATGAATGTATATACAGTATTTATTTATGTGACCAAAAAATGAGGGCTGGTAGTTTTTTGTTATAAAATTTACTAAATTTATATTTCTAACCGCACAATCCAATGACCTGATGAAAATGTTTCCACAATCCACTTTTAGTTTGTGATCAACCAGTTAAGAACCACACATGTCTTAGATGATTAGTAAGTGAATCTCTTGACCAGGACTGGTGAACCTGATCCATGGAGAGCCACTGTGGGAGTGGGATTTTGGGATGACCTCTCAATCAGCCAATAATGAAGCAGTGGTTCTCAACTCTAGTCCTGGGGACCCACTGTTATAGGCTGATTGAGAGGTCTTCCCAAAAACCCGCACCCATGGATCAGGTTCGCCATCCCTGCTCTTGATCCTGTATGTCGGCTGTAATTATTTAGTTTCACTTGCATAAATTGCTGTTTGTGTTAACAAATAGTTGTACTGTACCTAATCAACTGATCAGTGAGTGTATGGGGGAAATTGATGCTTTATTTGCCTTTTGCAGAAGTATGCTAGAAATCCATCTCTTTGCATACAGCATCCCATCTTGCTCTCCTTTGCAACATACACAGTTGAAAGTGAAGCTTGGGGTCTAATTGCCAGTTCAAACATTTATCTGGCACCCTGGGGCATTTCAAGGGGTTTAGGGCCTTGCTCAAGGACCCAGTAGAGATTTGAGGTTTTTGCAGAGGACAGGACTCAAACCAGTGAACTTCCAATCAACGCACTGAGCCACACATTGCCCCCACATGGATGGATGGATAGATGTATGTACGTACAGATGTACGTATGCAGTCACAGTATGTATGTAATGAATCAAATGAACATGTCATTTTTGCTGTTTGCAATGTCTAGATTATTTTGCCAAAAATGCTTTTGCTTTTTAATCTATTGCATGCCACACCAGTAAGAATGACCATTTAATATAACTTTACACTGAAATTAGTTACGCTGAATGTGTAAGGTCCAAGAAAGGATAGAAGTATTTGTTACAAAGTTACGTTGATAATTAATGTACAGTAAAACAGTTGATAATTAAATACTGACGCAATAAAAAATGCATTTTTATTTATTGTGTGTGTGTGTGTGTGTGTGCGCATGTGCGGTCCAGGTATACATTACCTAGTGGGGACCAAATGTCGCAACGTGTTGAATACCCATTTTTTTACCTTATCGGGACCAGTTTCCTAGTCCCCAAATGGGAAAACTATTTTATAAAAATCCGCGACTGCAATGAAAAAACTAAAAATGCAAAAACTCTTGCATTTCGTTTGGTTACTTATGGTTATGGTTAGGGCTGGGTAGGGGTTACGGTTGTCATAGATATCATTAGGATTTTTCCCATAGAATTGAATGAGAGGCCCCCAAAAAGATATGATTACACGATTACATGATTAAATGTGTGTGCATTTTCTTTTTACTGTCAAGTACCTGAATATATTGTCTAAGTGCAGTTACAATATGAAGGGCTTTCATTCTGTAATACAGCAAGTAAGATGGTTATTAAAATGCAACTGATAATAAATAATGCAAATATAAATTTATGAGAATAGATGGAACTAATGAAGTACCAGAGATAAGCACAGCTCATCAAGCATTTCATTTTGAAGGTCACTCTAATATTTCAGAAAATTAGTTAAGAACGACTTGAAAGCTTGGACTATTTGAATACAACATACAGTGGGCCAGATACTGTCCTATGTGATTCAACAGGATTTGGGGAAGGACACAGAAGAAGAATTGTGAATTTAATGCTGATGGTATACTCTATATACAAAAAAGAAAACCATAGAATCAAAAATATCAGATTACTTCTGTGTACATGTTAGTTTTGGTACTGTACTTTATGCAGGGTTATGGCCACATTCAAATGTGTGTTGTGGTTCGAACAGGGCTACCCTGTTCATCCTGTGGCTTTCAGTTTGAGGGACTTAATGACAGTGCATCACAATTTCATATGCCTGCTAAAACCAATCTTAAGGCTCATTTTATGTTTTTTTGGCAATTGAAACAGATTTGTCTTTTTTTTATTGTCATTTATGTAATTTTTAAATCCTTAACATGGTAGTAAAATGGCACGTGCCCTTATGCAAGGTTAGGCAGGGCTGGACCGAACACTGATGTTAAGGCATTGGTGGACTTTCTAGGATTTTGTTACCTTTGTTGTAATAATCTTAAGCCGGATACACGTCAAGCTTACTATTTATATGAGAGTGTGAAAAAGCATGCTTACTCCATAATATGGCATTTATGGCAAAGCAGGCACAGTCTCCACAATATATGATCCTTAAGGGTGGAAATCTTCTTTTCTGCTTATCCACAAAGCAAAAAACAGGCCATTGAAGCATACAGTACCACAATCTCTAATAAACAGCTTTTTATAAATGTGTATATTTTAAGAGATTTAGTGGGCTCAGAAGCAATTTTAAGACCCCACCCCATCACTAAAAGGCACACACATGCATGTACAAACAAGTACACACAACAGGTTTCATCTGCCAGTAATATCTGCCAATTATACTAATGAGCATCTTGTCCTGTTTTAGCCATTGAAGGACACAAGCTTTTAAATTTAAGAGAAGATGTGTGTCTGTTTAAAAAGCAAGTGATATTTGAGAGTACAGCTCTGGAATACAGTGTGTATGTCAATTCATAGGCTAATGAGAGCTCTCAAATGTTCACAATGGTCATGTGTTTTGTGATGCTTGTCATAATCACATGCATTTCTAATGTTTAACCCCAATTCCAAAAACTTGGGACAGTATGGAAAATGGTAATAAATTCACTTTGACTTTTATTCAATAAAACAACACAATGCAAGGATGAAATACCTTGCATTATGTTGTCCACCCTCTACAGTACATAATATATGTAAATGATTCAAGTAATCTGGTCAAATTTGGGTGCGTAAAGGGCAAAGTTGAAAACCACACATGATCTCTGATCCCTCACATGTCACTGTCTTAAACACTGTCATGCCTCTGTAAAGGATATCATGACATAGGCTCAGGAACACTTCAGTAAACCTTTGTCAGTTATCACCATTCACTGCTACATCCATTGATGCAAGTTAAGGTTTTACTATGCAAAGCAGAGCCCATATGTCAACATTGTCCAGAAATGCCAGGAAATTCTCTGGGCTCAGTCATCTGAGATGGAAAGTAGCAAAGTGGAATCATGTTTTGTGGTCCAACAAGTCAGCATTTCAAATGGTTTTTGTTCTATTGTTTTGTTCTCTGGGCCAAAGTGGAAAAAGACCATCCAAGCTGTTATCAATATCGGGTCCAAAAGCCAGCATCTGTCATGATACGGGACATGTCAGTGCGCATGGCATGGGTAACATCTGTGAGGGCACCAGTAATGCAGAATGATATGTAGAAGTATTAGAGCAACATATGCCACCATCCGGAAGCCATCTTTGGCGGGGACGTCCCTGCATTTTCCAGCAGGACAACGCCAAACCACATTCTGCCCAGATTATAAGTGCATGGCTGCGTAAGCAGAGAGTGTGAATCCTAGACTGGCCTGCCCGCAGTCCTGACCTGTCTCTGACTGAGAATGAAGCTCAAAATGGAAATAAAAGCTACATACAACTGCACAGCCGAAGACCTGCATAATGGAAGAATGGGGAAAAATTGTTCAACTTAATCAATATTTGTCTTCAGTATCCATATACTAAATAAGTGCTATTACAGTTTTTTTTTTTTCGATTGCTTTGACACATTTCATAAAACCAAAGGTGTAAAGTACTTGAGTAATTTTACTTGATTACTGTACTTAAGTATTATTTTTGGGGATTTTTACTTTACTTGAG
>JAODLC010000001.1:37287434-37315999 GCA_026781145.1 Hippopotamyrus pictus
GCTGAGTTCACCAATGCTTTCTTTCTTTCTCTCTCAGGATGTACCAAACTGTGGATTTTGCCACTCCTAATGTTGTGGCAATTTCTCGAATTGTTTTTTTCTGTTTTCGCAGCCTAAGGATGGCCTGTTTCACCTACATACTGTACTGAGTTCCTTTGTCTGCACGTTGTATGTTCACACCTCAATCTTCCAAATGCAAACAAGACACCTCAGATCAATTCCAGGCCTCTTATCCGCTTAAATGATAATGAAATAACTGCCCACACCTGTCCATGAAATAGCTTTTAAGTGAATTGTCCAATTACTTCTGGCCCCTTTAAAAAGAGGGTGGCATGTTAACGAGCTGAAACTCCTAAACCCTTCATCCAGTTTGAATGTGGATCCCTAAAATGACATCTGAGAGTCTGCACTTTATGTCCATGCCCATTATATAACTTCAGTTGGAATATATTTCAGTAAACAAGTAAAATAGTAAAACTTGTGTCAGTGTCCAAATATTTATGGTCCTGACTGTACATTTCTCAAAATGGATGATAATTGTATGTTTAGATGTTCTAATTTATAGATGACTGACATTTTCTTCCCTAACCAAAGAAAACACGGAAGCATTTCTGGTAAATGTTATACTGCAGCATTTTCAGCAACATATGAAATTGTTGCTATGCTAGGAATCTGACTGTTATGCGACTTGGAAACTGTGAAGTTCGACCTACACCACAATTTCTTTATGGTAACTGCTGTTATTAGATCGATCAATAAAATTGCTGGAGTTTATCTTCAGACAGTTCAGGGCTAAAAAAAAATCTGATCACTCAATTTTGTGGAATAACATGGACCAAACACTTGGGCAAATTAATTCATAAATATTGCTCTGAATAATTTCAGTGGATTGATTTCATATTTAAACAGGTTTCCCAATTTTTCCACAACAGCCAGTAAGTCTTAATCAACTGAATATATTTTAAAATAGCATAATATACACCAAGAAATACTTATCCTGGAGTAGTTTTATAATGACATGAAATATAGTCAAGGTTTGCAATACACTATTTTGAAATATATTTTAATACTTCCAAAAGCAATAAGAAGCAGGTTTTCTGGGTGGGGAATTCAGTCCTTGAAGAACGTAGGGCAAGTTGGCTCACTCATTATTCTTAATGCGAAATAATCTTAGACTGACTTTTCTAGTCACAAATTAGTTCGCTAAATGAATAGCGACTGTAAGCTACAGGCCTGCCGTCTGTGTGAACCGGCTGCCCGTCGCTGTTCCGGACCGCAGAGGAGCCGCGCAATCTGACAGGTGTTAACATTCAGCCATTCAAAGCATCCCAGCAGGAATTGCTTGCTTCACCATGAGACTCCCGTACACTTCAAAGCAAAAACAGCTGCACCTGTACAGCTTCATTACTGAAACTGACTGAGAGGCATTTTTCATTATTATCTTATTTTCCTGGCTTAGCAATCAGTTAGGAAATTGAGCTGTTTACAGAACGTCCTGGAAAAAAAGCACCAAACAGCAAAACACTTAGGTACGGGACTCGTATTTTAAATAACCATCATTGTCCTGCGTGTACATGCATGCCTAAATAGGAGGGACATTGTTTTACCATTGTCCCTGTTCCTGAGAACAACAAGCCTTCTTGATTGAATGATTACCAGCCAGTGACACTGACCTCGCTAAGGTTTTTGAGAGGCTCATCACAGATTCCATCTCCTTCTCTATCCCCATAACCATCGGCCCACTCCAGTTCGCCTACCCTCCAAACAGGCCCACTGATGATGCCATCTTACATGTCTTGCACAACACACCATCTTGACATCAATGGGGAGCTATGTAAGGATGCTGTTTATTGACTATAGCTCAGCTTTCAACACTATTATCCCCCATAGACTGGCCTTCAAGCTCAGGGATCTAGGGACTAAATGCCCTCCTCTATGATTGAGTATTGGTGGTGAAAATGGGTCACTACATCTCCAATAGCAACATTAAAACAAGGTTATGTCCTGATACCACTGTTGTACTCCTTCTACAAACATGACTGTGTAGCCAGTGATGACTTCAGCTCCATTGTTAAATTTGTGGACAATATGGTGGTGCTGGGCCTCATCTCAGACAATGATGAGAAGGCCTTTCTTGATGAGTGTGACCACCTGGCATCATGGAGTGAGGCTAACAACCTCTCACTCAACATCAACTAATCAAAGGACTTGATAGTGGAGTTCAGCAGAAGAGCTACACTACCTAGCATTCAATGGGGCACCAGTGGAGAATGTGAAGGACCTATTATGGCTGCAGCAAGTACTGGCGCCAGACCAAATATTGGATGGCTTTTGCTGCTGATGGAAGGGGGGTAGCTGTGGTAAAAGTTGTCGGTTGGGTGATTAGGTCTGGCTCCTCACCTGGCACCAATACTGGACCCAGCTTATTCAACCCCATGTCTCAAAGGCAAGATAGCAGCTGTACCATCAGAGACACCTGAGGAAATTCAGGGTCTCTCCAGTGATCTTAAAAGCTTTCTGCACTGGTGCTATAGAAATTTTCCTGTCACATCCTGGTACGGCCACTGTACCGCAGGACCACATAGCCCTGCAGAAAGGGGTCTGCTTGGCTGAGTGCTCCTCCAGGTCAGCTCTCCACTCCCTGCAGGATATTTATACCAGTCATTGCAGGTCCACAGCTAAACAAATAACCTGCAAGGACTCCCATCCAGGAAACTGGCTCTTTAGCTTACTGAAACAAGGCAAATGCCTACGGAGTCCGATGGGCCAAAATGGAGAAGCTCAGAATAGTGTTTCTCAACCTAGTCCTGGGGTACCCCCAGATGGTCCACGTTTCTCCTAACAGAAGCTTGGAGAAAAACATGGACCATCTGGGGGACCGGGCTGAAAAACACTGGCTCAAAAGGAGCTCCTATCCCCAGACCATCAGGCTTCTCAACATAGACGTGCCCAGTAACTTTTTTCCAATTGTATGTTAATTAATTATTTAGGTCTTTCAATGCACCATTTGCACACTGCCTACCATGTTTGCTGTATATAATGCTATTTTGCAGACTTTCTTTTTGTAGTATTTTGATAAATATCCTTTATTATCTCTTTATCCTTTTTATCCTACTACCCCCCACACAATAATTAATGTATCTACTCTCAAGCCAGTTGAACCTGTATCATTATGCATTTGAAAAACAAAATCTTAAATCTTAGTGTGAAGTGGTGAAGTGAAAGGTCCCTCCTGACTATCTGTGATATGCAGGTGACTGACATAATTGTTCTATAACACTTGTCAGAAATCTGATCAATAGAACAGAAAGAGGTACTTCCTTCATCCTTCTTGGAGAACTTGGGTAGTTTTCACATACCTCACCTTGCTCTCCACAAGAGACAAGTTTTGAAGTCAGCTAGTAATTAGTACCCTGTAACAGAGTAACATAGCACTAAGGCCAGGGGATTTGAACCCTCAACCTTTCAGACACATCCCAAACCAACCAAGCTACACACTGTCCTGAATGAGCCAAACTATTCAATATAACATTATAGTGAAAAAGTGCTTATTAGTTCTGGATTAAGTCATGATTGCATTACAGCTAGACAATCAGTGCTTTTTATTGATTCATCCAAACATAAACCTTTAACCAGCTTTAGATGGCATGCTGTCTATATAGGGAGTAATTAAGCTTATATGAATTTCTTATATGAATTTAGGACGATGCTATACACGACACCAAAAATAACCTTATTCATTTGACACACTAGATGATACATTCATATGCATATCCAAGCATGGTCAATGTACTAAATATTTTTTAAAATGAGTTCTGTTTTGGTAGAATTGAAATCTGGACTCAAATCTGGTATGTGGATTACAGTCAGCATAAATCTTTTCCATACAAACCCAATCTAGGATTGTGCTTCTTCTTTGACTTTCATAACCTTTAATCACTCCAGGGTGGATTTTCTTCTTAAGCAATATAAAACATTTTTTGGTATACTTTACAATGGATATTGGTCCCAGAAATATCAGCAAAAATAAAGAGTAGTAGTAAGATAATAATAAATCATGTGTGGAGTGAAAGACATGGCATTTAGTGTAACCTTTGTTTTAATCACTTGCTTATAGACATGTTCATATATTTATGGTATCGTGATCTAACACACAGTGAGAGTTAGTGAGAGTTAAACAATCTTTAAATTCTGCAGCTAGCACTGTTTTGTGGTAATCTGGTATTAAATGACTGTTAGCAGTTGAGCACATGGAATAATTCAGCTATACACACACACACACACACACATATTGTCGAAGTGTTTTTTATTCCCCATTTATATTGTGAACTGATAAATTTTAAATGTTTCTTTCCTGTGCGAAGCTGTTCCTTATTGATTGATTATTGTTCCTTATCCACAGTCACCAGTATGTAAAAACAACAAAAAAAAGTAGTTTTCAGCGTTCTTTTGTGTTGTTGTCACTTACAACAAGCTATTGTGTGCTGTGCAGGAACTCAATCCTTTTATAATTCAACAGTTAACACAAAATCTTTTTAAAAAATCAAGTGCCATTGCTGGTTTTGTTCATTCCATGTTACTTGCATAATTTTTAATGCCTTTTAATGTCACCATTATTTTTATATGATTTTATCAATTATGATTTGACAATATTTACACTCAGTGACGACTTTATTACAAACACCTAGCTAATACAAGGCAAGACTCACTTTTCCCGCAAGAGCCACTTCAAGGGCAGACAGGAAAGGCCTTTCTGTACAGTACTGTTGTACTAAGCTATTGTCCTTGCACTTGTGCTCTTCCTCTTAGCTTTAACGAGTCTGGCCATTCTTTCCTAAACTCTCTCATTAACAAGATGTTTTCATCCACAGAACTGCCACTGACTGGCATTGTTCATCAAACCATTCTCTGTAAACTCTAAACACCGTAACATGTGAAAATCCCAGGAGGACAGCTATTTTTGAGATACTGGAACCACCATGTCTGATACCAACAATCACACCACATTCAAAATTACTTAGATTAGCCATTATAATGATTAGTCAAATATTAAGTGAATCTCTTGCCCTTGTGCCAAGTCAGACTCTATTGTCATTTCAAAATATGGAGGCATGCAGCGAAATGAACTAGTTGTGAACCTATTAACCTGGTCACTGAGCCTACATTTGGACATCATCCTAAACAACAGTGGCCCTATACTGGAAGGTTTATGGATACCTTATACCTTCTATACTTGTCTTCATTTTAACAAAAATAATACTTTATTAAATACTTGTTGCAAGAGATTCCTGCGCACTCTACTCTGAAGGAGTTTCTGCTGTACAATGGAATAAAATAAATACATATGACAACAAATTGCATCAAGTATGACATGCCCTCAATGACCCTTTGGCTCCCAAGAGCAAATTCATTTTAAGGCCATGCCACTGATGTCAGTGAACTCTACAGGTGCCTAATTTATAACGTCTGCCACCATTCGTGTCAGATCCCATCCTCTTCCGCTAAAGTCATCCTGGTTGTACCTCACCATCCGTTTTTTTCTCTCACTCTCTGAATTGCCTCTCCTTCTGATCTGCAGGAACCATCTAATACCATTTTGTAACTGTGTTCCACTTTTGCTAAAGAAAAAAATGTGCAAAAGTGTAACTGGTTATCTCTATGTCATGCACCCTTTAAACTTTAATTACATCTCTTAATAGGCTCGCTAGGGCTATATTCATTAATTTGGTCTAAAACTAAAATTATACATTGGTGTGAAGCAGACTTTGCTGGATTTTCAAGTAAAAATGCATCTGAGAGCAATTTGCCAGAGGCAACACTTTTTTAATTACCCTGTATGACCGTGCTTCAATTTGGCTGTTTCATTAGACTCATCTGAGAAGATGATCAAAAACGCAAAAAATATCACAGAGCGCTCTTTGAAATTTTCAACAAAAGAAGTCAATTTCATAAGATCAAACCACTGAGGGCCGGTCAAACCCATAGAAAACTTGTCTGAATGGATGATGAATACAGAAAACAGTGAAAAGTGTAAGAACAGAAGGAATGGTAAACCACGGCTGAGTGTGGACTGTGTGCTACCATTACAGCAAGATGCCCTGGGGCTGGTGTGCTGGCTAGCGGGTTAGAATGCTTTACTTCTTGTCACAAGGTTACTGGTTCAAATCCCAGCACTGACAAAGTGATTGCACCTTTATCCAGAAGTATGTAGAATGACTCGGAAGGTTGTTTTCAGACGCCTCCAGAACGAATAACTGACTGAAAAATCGCAGAATAATTATTCTTTGTTGTGATTCAAAGGTGTAAAAAAAAGGTTTTTTTTTTTTTTTTTTTTTTAAATTAAAGTCCATAGATATGGTGACTTAAACACATTTGAATGATCCCGTTGCCCTCTATAGGGTGCAAAGTGATGGTTGTGACTAATGTACTGGACCCACACCTATCTGCATATATATATTATGCTAAAATGTCATCATGACAGAACATTTAACCCCCCAGGGATAGTTACTTTCAGAGAAAAAAAACATACATGTACCCAGATGGAGGCAGTAATTGGGAGTAATAGCAAAAATATTCACGTAATCATAGGTAATGAGAAGTACTGCTGGAGGGAAGTTTCAGTGATGCATCATTCTGAGTCGGTTTTGACCCTGTGTATCTTTATATCAGGAAGCACAAGGTAATATGAAAACCCTGCCCCACATTTTTGCACAGATATGATGCATTAAAAGTTTTCTGTACATAACAAAGTAGACTGTTCATCTGTTGGTCCACCAGTAAGCAAAAGAAATAGACGTAAGATATATCAAGTAACCATGAGCGCCAGCCTTTTCTACAACTGCCAACACCGACTGTCAAGACTGTCCAAGTCATGTTGCATCATCATGCCCGTGAAATTGGGAAGTGGCTTTTTCCCACAACTACTTTAAAATTCATGGAGGGAAAATAAGGACATTCATCATCCAACCACTTACCACAGGGTCACAGGAAGCCGGGAGGCTACCCCAGGCAGCACAGGGCACCAAACTGGGGGACACACTATACCAGGGTTCTTCAACGCTGGACCTCGATTCCAAATCCAGGCCGTGTTTTCAGTTCTCCCAGGTAGTTGTTTAATAATTACTGATTCTGATTGGTCAGAGGCTTCACACCTGACTGACTTGTAAAGGAAGGCTGGAAAACCAGCAGTGCTCAGACCTCAAGGACCGTGAGTTGAAGAACCCTGCACTATACAGTGTCAGGCCACTGCAGGGCACGTGCGCACGCACGCACACACACACACACACACACACACAGTATAGGGCATTTGCAGGTGCAGGCAGCATTAGTGCATGTATTTAGATTGCAGAAGGTAACCAGGAGCACATGGGGAGAACAAGCGAGCTCTACACATGCAGGATTGAGGCAGGATTCAAACGGCCAACCCTGTGCAATGTGACAGGATCTCCTGCTGACTCACCATGCACACCCAGATACTGTGTTTTAAAATCTGAAAATCACACCTACATGTCATACATCACTTGTTCTTATCTTTACCAATCTATCATTATAGGTACAATATACACTTACCTATTAGGTTTCTAAAAATAAAATTAGCTGTTTCTTAGCGGGTTAGGGGGGTGGGTGCCTAGCAGATTGTTAACTGATGTTCTTTACAGAACCAAGGTTCCTTTGGAACTAAATTCATGCAAATTAGCAGAAATGATTAAGCAAAATTGAAAGCTGATTGGAATGTGTCACATAGACATTATTTGCCTAATATGTAATTTGATTGTCTCCAGATATAGATTTTACATAATCACTGCATTGTAAATTAATGGAAATTTAAACTAACCAGGTACATTAAAATCTTTTAATGTATTTGTCACATATGCAAAATCGAACGTCAATAACCTTCAAGAACAGTACTTTACTTAATAATCTGTAAGGATAGATCTTCCTCACATTTCCATCAGCACGATGTGAGAATCTTGGTACCGATTTTGAGTTTCCCAGGAATGCACAAGGTTGGGATCAGGCTAAGCGGAACTGATTGCCCTGTGGGGTACACATACCTTTTTAAGTAACAGCGTTCAGCCATTTATTTCCCTATAACTGCTTATCCAATACTGGGTCCAAGTCAACACTGGACATTATTTAGGGAGCAGCCTGGACTTGATGCCAGGCTATTATACGGACACTTTAGTGACGTCAGTTCGCTTAGGCACATGTTTATGAAATGTAGGGGGAAAGCGGAGTGCTACGTTTTTATTTGATGATTATTTAAAACATCGTTTATTCTTACTGCTTAATCATACGCAATATCCAAACATGGGGGACTTTTATTTTGACATCTTAGGCACTACGGTGGATTCACTTCCGCGTCTATGTGCGGGAGTTTATGCGCCATGCAGTTAGAAATGGCTTAATACTACGTTTTTCTGCATTTCAATTTATCCGTACAAACGCTACTGTAATCGGAGACCTTGGCGGAGTCGCCCGACTTCTAAGACGCCCATTTCCACACCAGATTTAGGTGAAATCTGCTCTACCTATCATCTACACTAAAAGACCCAGCACTTAAACTTCTACGATAAGTATACAAACGTGTACATTTTGTAAAAGAGAAAAACACACCTCAGTTTGTCCATTGCACATTTGTAAAGCTGCTTAAAACACGAAGAGCCGTGTATCTGATTCCAAGCCAACTTTATTGCGGTAACAATTAACTTGCGATGGTTACTGCCGAATTTACTGTTATGCTAATTATCCCAGGTAAACTTGACTTAGCCCCTGATCTTTAAATACTGTAGCTAGAAACAATCCATGAGTTATGGTGAATCTCGTCACTTATTAACTAATCTCCTTGGCGTTTGTTTGATTAGATAACCGCTAGCTACTCATCCCCTAACGTTTTTGGATTTTCGTAGGTGAATATCAATGCTTAAATTGTGAATTTGACTTCAATGATTGCATATAGTCAGTCCATTGAGTGCTTAAAATGGTGCTACCTTACATTATTCCACACTTTAGTACAAGCTGAAATAAATATACATTTTGTGACCTCCTTTCACTGTAGTGAAACTTTTTTCTACTGCTTCTACAGAGGGTGGAGGATGGCAGTGCTGAGCCTGTCATTTGCAGCCTGTGGGTTCCTCGGGATTTACCATCTGGGAGTGATGGAAGCTTTGCTCCAACGTGGGGGTAAACTGCTGAGCTCCGTAAAAGCCTGTACCGGTGCCTCTGCTGGGTCTCTCACGGCTGCTTTGCTGATCACTGCCCCTAACAAATTGGAGGTAATTTAGGTCAGGAGTGGCAGAGAAACCAGGAGGTTTAAGCTGTCAAGTTTTCTGTGAATTTCTGCTCCTGCCGGTTGGATGCCAAAGTGTGTGATCTCTAATTATGGCCTTCGGTCTAGAATAAGACATATTCTGTTACATCATGCCACATGGTGTAGTTTATTTATAAATACTTTAAATTGTATTTAGGTTGATTCATCCATAGCGATAAAACAGGACTAAAGCAGCCTTGTACTGGTCAATCTGACTTATATAAAGGCTATAATTTGGCTAATTGATGTCACATCTCATTGTATGCTTACAGAAAGTGCCAACTTTCAGCTGTCTTTATTTTTGCTGGGTCCCATAATCACAACACTACTACAATAATTATGTTTCCTCTAGGTTACCTGTGGCAATTTCTTGCTTTTAGCATGTGAGATATGCTCTTCAGTCTAAATTTTAGAATTGCATGCTCTAGCTTCCAACAGCTGAATCCTTAGGGATCATTTGGGTCATTAATTTTCTCTTTGTTCATTGTTGTTTCTTTCTTGCCGAGTAGGACAGCAAAGATTTCATATACGAGTTTGCCGATGAGGTCCGAAAGCAGAAGTTTGGAACCTTGACTCCGGGATATGATTTCATGCTGACGTTGAGGTGGTAGATTCTGAATCTCTCAAATGCTGGAATGAGGTTGGATTGTGTCTGCCATGTGGGCAGTTGGCATTGCTAAATGAATTAATGAATAAATGAAATAGCTATTATAGAGCATTTCGACATGCATGCAATGAAAATTGTAGTAGGAGAATCTTGAATGAGGTACTAGCCTCAGCACATCATGAGATGTGGGCTTTCTCGTTCTTATAGGACAGGGTTATTCAAATCACGGTCCTCAAGGTCCGAGCACTGCTGATTTTCCAGCCTTCCTTTGCCTGTGAGCCAGGTGTGAAGCCTCTGGCCAATCAGAATCAGTAATTATTGAACTAAGTACCCAGGAGAACTGAAAAAAGCCTGGATTTGGTATTGAGATCCAGATTTGAAGAGCCCTGTTATAGGATGACTCTGGTAAGCGGAGTTCAATACACTACTAGTTACCAGTGTGTCCCTGCTCGCGGAGTTTATATCAGCAGCCACATACTCCTGCCAGGGATGTGAAGTGGAATCAGTGCCTTCTGCGCGGCTGTCTCAAATGATAGCTGTGTTTTGTTTTATCTGTTTTTGATTAATGAAAGTTGTTCTATGAAATTTTATCAGCCCTAAAAATGTGGACATACTGTAGCATTAGTAACGTTTACCCCCAATTGAAATCAGCCTGGAGGTCCTTCCAACCTATCATCAGTGATAGTGGTTTGTCTTGACTTTTACACTGCTAGCCATACAGCCAATAAATTTTCTCTATTCCAGTAGGGAAGAACTAGTGACCCTAACAGGGAAACACCAAACCTGCATATCCTCCTGAGACCTGAGGAAAAAAGTGTCCTTCAATTTCAGGTTATTTATCTTTGGAGGAAATAAGACAATTTACAATTTAAGATTTCTTCAAATTTATTTTTATTTTTAATTTCACAGCATGTCCTCCTTAGTGTACAACAGGAATAAATATGTTTCCTTACATGAGTGAAAACAAAATGTCCACTACAATGGGCATAAATGAATGGGTTGGGTCTCAGGAGAATATAAAGGGAGTTTTGCTCCGTTTGCCCAGTAAATGCCAGCTGTTTCATAATGCATCAGGGTATGGTGCTATACAGAAACTGCATCCACAGAGCACAATCCCATGGTACTGAGAGATGGCTGCTAATTAGACCTTTAAAGTTTGCATCTCTTGTATTTTCAGGAAGGGTTTGGAGAACATCCTTCCTCCCAATGCCCATGAGATTGCTGCTGATCGTCTCTACGTTTCAATAACACACTCCAGGTCTGGAGAAAATTGCATGGTGTCTCGTTTTGCCTCGAGGGAGAACCTCATCAAGGTATCCAGTTCTCACAAACTTTATATTCATGTCCATGATAGTAATAGTCTCCATTAATTGAACATTTGCTGTTTGAATACCTGCTATCAGAAATTCAGATTAATCAGTCACGGAGGTTAGTTGAATTTTAGTGCCTCCATCTAATGTACAAGTCTGTAAGGTAGATTGTTTCTTACTAAACAAAAGACAATTGCCTTCGTTACATTAAACAGTAAATGCACTCCCTGAATTCCAATATAAAATGTGATACCTTTAATATTTAGTGGTTTGATCCCCAGATCTCCTGTTTATTTGTTTGCATTCTTGTTGGGAGCAGTCATAGATAAGCATTTATTTCTTTTCTTGATGGATTTGAAGGTCCTACTTGCCAGTTGTTTTGTGCCTCTGTATGCCGGAGTGAAGGCAGTTGAGTACCAAGGAGAGGTAATGAATCCATTTTAATAAAATTAAAAAGGATAAAATGTCTCTCTGCAAGCCTTTTTGGAGGCTCGTTTCAGTACGGTTGTTCTGGAGTAACATGCATGCCATGTGGAAGTCTACGTCATGGACAGCCCTAATCAGAACCGTTTCTCATAAGAAGGCTTGATGAGGGATGGACATTGTGTTGTGGGATTAATGTAAAGCCCCCTGGCCTTGTCATTGACAGAGCTCTAATAAACCTGTCTCCAATAAACTTGTTGTCCACAGCATGTGCATCAACCTCGCAATGATGGATGCCCACAGATATTTAGCTGCTGGTGAGGGTCACGTAAATGAGTCGCGTTGCTATCCAGAAATGGCTGTGTGTCAGAGGGTGGAGAATGGAGTCAGGCTTCACCCGGCGTGTTAAATTAACAGCGTTATCTGTCAGCATTAATCTTCACTTATTTAGCTGTTTGAGGTGTTTAACTGCTTAAAGTCTCATTTACTCTCAAGTTTTCCATTAAATGCACTTTATGGGGTGTTGGATGGCTTTGGAAAGTAAATTTGTGCAGCTGCACTTCAAAGCCATTAAAGTGACTCTGAAAGATGAATTCTTACAGGTATCGCTTCTTTTATTCACGGCACTCTTCGGTTGAGAGAGAGTCATTGTTTAATTAAAAGTTTTATTTTCATGTTATGTATGTATGTATGTATGTGTGTGTGTATGTATATATATATATCCATTGTTTATATCTCCGTGCTGTACATTGATTTGTTCTAGCTGACATTTGCAATGACTTCAAGCAATGTCCAACCCTTTAAAATAATCCCTTCTCACCTTAAAAATTTGATGTGAATTTTCAATCTGCTTAATACTTTGTTTTGCTCTTAGAAATGGATTGATGGTGGGTTCACAAACTGTCTCCCAGTTATGGCTGAAGGTCGCACAGTCACCATCTCCCCATTTAGTGGTCTACAGGACATCTGCCCCAAACACAATGGGCTCTCAAATCTCCACATCAGCCTTGCCAAAATGGACGTCCTGGTGGGTCTTTCAAATTTAAAAAAAGTCTTCTCGACTGTCCAAACCCCAACAGATACCATGAATTTTATTAGATTAATGTTACACTACATATATTTATCTCTTTGGTTATTTTTGTTTTTTAATCACAATTTCATTTTCAACAGGTTTCTATGGATAACCTTGCAAAACTGAATCAAGCTTTATTTCCACCAGCACATAACATAATGAAAGAAATTAACCAAAGTGGTTATGAAGATGCATTGCAATTTTTAAGAAGAGAAAAGTGGATGGATTAGCTGATTTATAGATTAGAGCAGGGGTGGGCAATCGTATCCGCAAAGGGCTGGTGTGTATGCTGGTTTTCGCTACAACTCCCTAATTTGATTACTAATTAGAGGACTGATTGGCTGAAGAGTCCTCATACCTGGGTTTGTACAGCTGACCTACAGGTTATCCCAAAAACCTGCATACATACCGGCCCTTTGCAGGTAAGATTGCCCACCCCTGGATTAGATGTATCCCCTGCCTTTCAAAAGTTCACTTTGTCCCACTTTGCTTTTACGAAAGACCTGCATTGGTACCTGTTTTTGCTAACCGAAAGAAATCCAAAAAGGATAGGAGACAGTGTGCAGCCCAAGCAGCCACCAAGCTGCTTCCCCAGGAACTACACTCAGGATCTCAAAGTCAAGCCGCCGTAGCTGTGATCATGGGTGTGTTATCTTGGTTTATTTTGTGCATCTGATAGCAAGATGTGTCCTAAAGTACATAGATAATTTCTACTTTATATAGGCTATATATTTATCATATTGTTCTTGCTTTTACTATATGTTAGCATTGTTTTAGGTATTACGTGTTATTTGGTATGATGGTAAGTTATTTTTTGGGTCTAGGAATGTTTTTTTTTTTTTGTTAAAATAATGGCAATTGCTTCTACACTTTATTTTGGCTTATGAAAGGTTTCATAGCAACGGTCCGCTTTTGGATAGCGGTGGAAACCTGTATAGAAGTTGGTCATGCATTAACAGAAGTGTCAAGATGCGGGGAATGAAGTAAGATTAAGGTCTGAGACTGTTTTTGATGAGTGAATGTAAAATCTCTGGCTGTATGGTCAGTTGGGGGTTGTACAGTAACCATGTAGCACTTCCAGTATTTAATTTCTTTTCATTTTACATTGAATAAAAGAGAACGAATGCTGCTGTGTAAACTGAAGTTTGACTTGTGCTACCTGAAGCGTTCAACCCACGACCCTGACTGGGATTAGCAATTGGAAAAAGAACGGACTGATGACATGTATACTGCTGTCATATGTAGCTCGATGAGCAATGGAGCTGAATCAACCTTTGATGGTTTATGGTTGACAGTTACAATTGAACTTCTTGTTGTTCCCATAGCAGGTGTCTGCTCTCTGCTAGCAGAAAATCTGTTCTGCATTGTGGTCATTCTTCTAAGACCAGAAGCCTCCACATGAAGGAGGCACATCCGTGAGGCAGGGCTCAGATGTGAAAGGATTTGGTTTCACGGATTCTCACAAAGCGGTGACATGATAAAAGAGAAAGGGAATGTGTGTCTGTTGCAACAAACCAGGATTTCACCGACTTAAGTGGAGCTTCCAAAACTTGGTTTTTGAAGCCTTTAAATCCTTGCCGTTGGATTGTTCGGCTGGTAGCATTTATTTCAATTTGTGCAATTTAGTATCAATTCCTTCTTATTCCAGTATTGACTAACTAGCTTTTTAAAGCACTCTCCTGTGCTATAGAACTCTGAATGATATAGCTACATCAGTTACAATCAGAGCCTAATTGTGGCTTGTTCTGCCATTACAACGGTTGCCATGGCCCCGAGATTAAATTACGCACATAGAACAAAATCCTTTGAAATATCGGCAGATTTAGGGTGAATTCAATGGCTCAACCCTCTATTTCCCTTGCATTTTTTTCTGTCCTACCTATTAATTAGCTCCACTTGTAGCAGAGTACTGATTTCATGAAAAGGTTAAAATTTTAAATAAAAAAAATGTTTATGGCATTACTTTACTCTTATTAAATGATTAAAGAATTTCTATATATTTTCAGTGGCGGTCATGTATGTGGTATCAAAGGGCAAATGGCATTCATTTCAACTTTTAAATGTCTATTGTAGTGTGCATAGGTCACTTTACAAAATGGGTTAAAATCAGGTTCTCCCTTTTACTGCATGTTGAAATACATAAAGCTATGAATTCATTGGGTTTTCATGGTTCTTAAAATGTCAGAATTTTACAGTTTTAGCCCTGTAGTACTTGCATGAAGTATGCATTATTTGGGAAAAAAAAAATACACAATAAACGTATGTGTGAACAGGTCCACCTCGTGCTGGGCAGGGGATATCTCCGTCCCGCACACCAGCAGCACCAGGCATGCAGATCTGCAAGGAAGTTCTGTCTCTCTGCCACTGTCTCCTAGCTGGCTTAACGCAAACCAAACGAGAGCCAGTGTTAAGGCACAGGGAAGGTAAATGTCCAGCTCTTGTTGCACCCAGCACCGATGAACCAAAATGCTCATGATTCTGGCAGTGATAACCCTTTCCTTTAATTTGACAGCATTTGTTCATACTGTGCAATCAGCGCTTTGGCACTGGGAAATTTTCTGCCGTTGAAATGTCTGTGATTTTTTTTTTTTTTTGGTGTCAATATGATGCAGAGTCAGTGTTGCATCTCAACAAAGATCAAAGGCAAAAACCAACACAGATGGCCGGGCCGACAGCTGCAACAAACTCAGTAAAACAACACAAAATTATTAATGGGTAGCCAAAGTCATTTTTTAATAAATGTGCACCGGTAATAAAAGTGTTGAATAAACAAGGGTCTCTTATGAATGTCTGGACACCTCACATCATGCAGTTTCACTGCCAAATGGCTGGATAAGGGAACCTTTTAAATTCGGGGATCTGCCTGGACAAACTACCTCTGCGCCAACATGTTAATGACTAATTCAGTGAGGCTGCCAAAGGCTCTGGGTGGCCATGGTGCTCTCCGGTAATCAAATAACTCCAATCAGGCCAGGCGGACACAGCTTCAGACAAAACAATTAGCATGGTAGCCAGCCTTCGGATACGCTGGGTCAGATTTATCAAGACGTCTGTGGCTTTCTCAGCGCAGTTCCCAGGATTGCTCTCAGCTCGTTAATGTACTTATCAATGAACCTCTGAGACCCTGAATGGCAATCAGTCCGTACAATTAAAATGCAAATAAGGCCTTCCTGCTGTCTCACACATTATTGAGACACAATCTGTCCTTGTGGAGCCTGTGGAGAAGTCTTCTGTAAATACAGAAACCATTTTTCGGTGAAACAGTGCACGATTAACTTCTTTCTTGTTATGAACTTAAAAACAGTGCAAAAAAAAGAAAGAAAGCATAACAGTCTCATGGTTATCCATTCAGATGTCTGTCCCTTAATCCAGGTCTTTACATACCTACAGCTGAAACATGAATGAAAAATCACAATACTGGTTGGCTACCAATGAAATGCCTCTCATTAAGAGAGACGGTTGTATGAACATTAATCTCGACGCATCCCAGAGCATGAAAACATTGGGAATTTCATACTTAGCAGCGTATGTCTGTGTGTTACGTGGCAGGAGACAGAATTCTTTTGCTGACCGACGATCCCCTGTGTCTCTGCAATTCATGGGGCGTTTTGGAATGAAATCAGTGCAGTGGCCAAGTGCTGGCTCTAGTGCTGGTCTCTGTCACAGTGGCAGAGCTGGAAGAGAGAGGAACAGCAAGGCTGCAGCCAGGGTTTCCACACCAGGTTGGCTGGAGATAGCTGGTCAGTGGCACGGGTCAGGCTCTGGGTGTGGAGGGCTACCGCTTCCTGGATTGCCCCAAGGACGTTGTGGAAGAGCGGCTCCGTCTCTGGGCTCAGGGGTGTGCTCTCGGAAGGGTCCACAGAGAGGTCATAGAGCAAGGGGGGGTCGTGATGCGTCACATAGTTTTCCGTGCAAAAGCAGGCGTGCGTGTGGAAGCAAGTGGTGGAGTCTTCAGGATAGAAGTTAGGGGTGAAGAAAAAAGCTTTCCAGACAGATTTACCTGAGAAGAGGATAGTGGTGTTTAACTTTATTACCTAGACATGACACGGTTTTAGATTAAGCTTCTCAGCATGTTTGCCATAATACTTTGGTTGTTGGTACAAGGTGCATTTGAATGTAAGATTTAAGCTGCTTACTGACATTTGTGAAAACTATGGAGTACGTGGTAGATGGATTTTGAGATTTTAGTTGAATGAAATTAGACCCACCGGTGAGTGGGCGCCATCTCACGGCGTTCAGGAAGGCGTTGCAGTAATGGAAGAGGAACTCGTGTTCAGATCTCTTTACCTCCCCCAGCAAGAGTGGCATGAGATCTCGACCGTCGATGTGCCTAAACGCAGACAGAGCAAGAGAGAGAGCATGAATGTGCACGGGAGATAACAGAGATCACGGGCGAGATTAGCGGTGCGCTTATCAACGCTGTGCTTCAACTAATAGCAATTAACAGAAAGTGGGCGACTGACATCACAGGATAACAGTGTGGCTTTCAAAGACCAGACTTTGATTTGGGTTACTGGAGAATCCCATGATGCTGATTGTAGTCCAGGGTGATTAGCTCAAATGGGGAAATGATTATGTCGTGCCCAGAGGGGCTTGGTGAAGAAGGGTCAAGGATGAGTGCCAAGGATATCAAACAAAAATGGCTGCAATCACAGAAAAATACTGTGCCAGTCATGCTCCTGAAGTTATGTAATCTCACTAGCTGAGTGAGTCATCAGTCTGGCAGTATATATCAGTAGTAACCTGTCTTGAGGCAGGCTCGCGCCTGCCAATTTCACCACGGTAGGAAACACATCCATGTTGCTAGTGGGCTCATCTATGGTCTTGTTTGAGGGTAGGAATCCAGTCCAGCGCAGGATGCTGGGAACCCTAATCCCCCCTTCCCAATTGGTTGATTTTCCTGCTGTGAATAGGGAAGCAAATACAGTGTTATGCATTTGTCTTAATTTTCCAAACACTGCATACCCAATATATATACTATCTGGATATGGATATGGATATGGATATGCACTATACTATGAATGCAGTGCCACGTTGTTATCAACACATTCAGTAAACAATGCATACAGTATTTAATACTCCATACTTTACACCAGGGGCGTCGTTAGGGCTATTTTAGGAGGTCTTTAGCCTCCCAAATAATTGTCTATTTATTGGCTTAAGTCATGAATAACTTTTAATATTATATACAAGTTTGCCATCCCCCCCAGTAAAGACTGAGCCTCCCATGCATTCATCTTTAACTACACCCCTGCTTTAAATTCCCCTGTTAACACTGGTCAATGCTTGTTTTTTTTCTTTTCTTAATTTAACATGGCTCAAATTTTATATATGTGTAATGCAACTTACAGCTCCATTATAAGCTCTTATCTGTTATGATACCAGTGGTCTGGTGCATGGTAACACAGTAGTGTATATCACATATAAACAGCAATTTTTTTTGGATACTTTTGTCACAGAAGAACCAATCTATGAGACTGCATTTCTCCCAGTAGTCCTTATTAGAGCCAACATTTGTTGCTTGTAGAAACCAGTAGACCTTAGGTCTGCCTGAGCTTTCCATGAAATTAGGCCATTATTTAAACTACAAGCTGAAACTCCAAGAAGTTCTTGAAATGATTAATATAAGTGAATATTAATAAAATCTCCCTCACTCGGTGTGTGTGTTTGGAGGAGTCCCTTGGTGGTTCTCAGTAAATCTAGCTGTAAGTTAAATAAGTACCTTTGTAAATGCCATTCCACCCCCGATGAACCTCTCCCCTGACAGAGATCTCCTCCAGGTGAGCCCCCTGGTCTGAGGTCAAGTACAGAAGAGTGTTCTCACTCAGCTTCAGGGAGTCCAGTGTCTCCACAATCTTCCCTTAAGATCAAGAAAGGCAAGTTAAAATGGAGGCCACTTGTCATACTCAAAAGTTAAGAAGCAGAAGAGGGTGGATATGACTACAAGTGCATTACCTACAGTGACTGTTTTTTTTTTAACTCAGCCATTAGTTAATTCCTTAGATTGTATTAAAAGGGGACTTACAAGGGACTTGCACCTAAGAACGTTCCTAGTTATATGACAAACAAATTCCAACAGAAAATGCAGCAGCTGTTATAAGTTGACAATGATCGATCTCACATCCATTAAGAGTTAAACCACTATCTGAAGATGACCATGTAATTATAAAATCATCATCTACCTGTGAAGGTTTCTTAGATCATTCACACATATCCAACTATACTATACAGGAATGTCCACACTCAACAGTGCCATCTGTAGTCCACTAGATGCTGCAGCAGTTCAGGGTTACTTATCATTTTATAAATGAAGACCAGGAGGGTAGCTCACCACAATGACTCCAGTAAAATACCATGCTATTAAAATGCCGAGAATCTGGTTATACTACATAAAAGTGCCAGTTGTATCACTAAATGATAAAAGGACAGTGGAAGCACAGACCTACACTCCAGTCAACCTCTTCAACGGCATCGCCATAGAGACCGTGCCGGCTTCTTCCTTTGAAGCGTTTGGATGCAAACAAAGCCGTATGTACTTGGATGAAGGAAAAGAAGAGCAGGAAAGGCCGGTCAGCATTTCTGCAAGAGAGACCATCATTTGGGTCAGACTGACAGAATCAGGCAGGTTATTATCGGATCAAGTCTCACCATGGGGAAAAGCAACACGGAAACTATTTCTTTTAAGAGTTTCAGCCAAACAGGCTTTAAAATCTCCACAGGAGAAGAGGGAGAAGACGAAACTGACCTATGTAAGAAGCGCACCGCTTCTCTGGTCATCCGCAGAGTGAGATCGTCGGACCTGAATGGCTGCTCGACCACTTCGCCGTTTCTCATGAGCAAACAGTTAAATGAAGGGAAGGTGAAAACGAAGACGGCAAAAAGCAGCAAGAGCACGCCGAAGAGCGCCGCCGCACACAGCACAACGTTACGCGTGACGACTCTCACCCCGAGGAAGTGTGCGAGGAGCACCGTGGCCACGGCCAATCCCAGGCCTTGGTATGGTATGTGCGAGAAGACGTTGACGAAGATGGTGCCGTGGCCCTGTTGGCAGTCGCGTAGGTTGGTCATGGTGATGCCATAGAAATGATCGAACCCATGTCTGTTCGGGTGGTGACACAAGTCATTGTTGTGTTCGCAGTTTAGCCCCAGGTGCCACTTGCCTACGGAGGAAGACGGGACATTAACACCCCTCTGAATCCACAGCCTGGAAAGGAACAGGGCTGTGAGACGAAAATCCCACAGCAGGAATGAGAAAGGATAAAAGTCCCCAGTGGAACCGGAGGCCCATTACTCTGCTCCCATACAAGCCCAGGACATGCCTAATAAGCTAATAAACCAAGGACTGCAAAGGCAAACCAATTCCCTCTCTGCATTCCACTCAGATTAGATTGAAAAGGAAGCAGGATCACATTGAATTTCAAGCAGCAAGCAGGTACCTGGTTTTGTATCTGAAATCTTCCAGATCGAAAAGCAGGAGTCACAGTACCTATGAGGGCTGTGGAGTAGCCTTGCTGCTGGGCGAGCTTGGCGAAGGTGACCTCCGTGGTGGGGAGACCCCCAGAAGTGGCAGAGAAAATGTAGACCCCCAGTCTGCCATGGCTGGCCATACCTAGGAGACAAGCGGAGACTGACAAAGGGTGCCGGAAAAGGTTTCCGCCACTGAAGGAAAAGCCTCCATGCTTATTTTTAGTAAGTCATAGTAAATGATTTACAGTCGCTCCTCTACTTATGAATGAGTTGTGTTCCGAACGGCCGTTCGTAACTTGAAATGAGCGTAAGTCATTATTCAACATCATTTTAATGGTATACGCAAGTACTAAGAACTAGGATGCTGGGAGTACGCACGCTACACTGCTGCACGGGAGAAATAGCGGCCAGAAGTCATAATAGGTGGAATTTGGGCATAGAAAAAAAAATAATAATGTTGTAGACAAGAAATGGGAGCCCATTAAAAAAAATTTGGACTTACAGTCCACTTCGTTCGTATGTCTGAAAGTTCATAAGCTGAAAGTTCGTAAGTAGAGGAGCGTCTGTATTTCAATTTTCAGTATTATTAACTGAAATTAATAATTTATTTATTATTAATTTATTAATAACTGTTGCTTCTTTGTTTATGAATAAGCTTACTAAATACACTATTAGATATTAGTTGTACTAATTACTACTATGGCAATTTATGTCAGTATACTTATTTGGGAGTATACTGACATAAATTGCCCTAGTAGTAATTAGTACAATTAATATCTAATAGTGCATTTAGTAAGCTTATTCATAAACAAGAAAGCAACAGGAGAGCAGGAGCCAAGGTCCATGGTGTCACACCTTGATCTTATGGTTATAATCTCAGCATGGTCATGTGGGTCAGGGCAGATCAAGGTATGTTCTCCTGAGATATCAGGTAGGTTTTTGTTTCATAATCTGTATTTGAATCTGTAATGAATATGATCCAAATTGGATTCCATCCCAAAGGTTAAATGCTTGCTCCTGCCTCACCTGATCTCACTGGGTATCGACCAGTGAGGAAGGCTGCCCTGCTGGGGGTGCAGAGGGGAGCTGCAGCAATGTGCTGGGTCAGCTTCACCCCCTCCAGCGCTAGCCGGTCAATGTTAGGGGTCCTGCACTCAAAATCAGAAACAGCTAATAATAATAATAATAATAATAATAATAATAATAATAATAATAATAATAATAATAATAATAGTTGTATTAATATTAATAAAGTGAATTTTGGTAAAACATGGATATTCTCCAAATACAAAAATGAAAAAATCTTAAACCTTATAGTTGTGTTCCCATAGCATCCCAAATCTCCAATGCCGAGGTCATCTACCATCATCAAAACAAAATTTGGACGTTTCCCATCTCGAGATGCACAAAAAGTCGTCATTAGCATGACACTTAGGTGTAAAATCCGGAAAAGAGAGGCACATGGCATTATTCTGCTGGATGACAGAGAAGATTTTTGTGCACATTGTAAATACCGTATAAGGATGACATATTACACATACACACACAGTGATCACAGACGGGAATAACGTAGGGGGGACTGGGGCTGATTGGCACACTTATCGTTCAGCCCTATATATGTCAGACATGTATTGCATTATGATAACCTAGCTACCTGCCAATTAAGCTATAAGACTGCAGCTAAAAAACAGACATATTAGATTACACAAAACAGTTACTGTTGATGGTTCATTCATTCATTCATTCATTCATTCACTTGTGCCAAACAGTCCAAACATGGGGTTGGCTGACACACATTATGGGGTTGCTCATTAATATTCCATGCATTTTGTAAAAAAAACGATCATAATACAAAAATAACCAGAACGTCAGCTTTAATCCAAAGTAAAACCAAACAACAATGTCATAAAATCTTTCTGAAAATGTAAAACCAAACATCCAATATCAGTGAAATAATGCTTCTGAAAATGCAAAACACTCAAAATATCTAAATTTAAACATTGTCTAATAACAGTAATAAAACAATAAACATTTTTAAACGTTATCTTCTTACATTCTTCATCCAAATGATTTTTCAAATAAACAACCTGTTTATAATTATCAAAGAAAAGCACTATTAAAATGCACTGTGCATTATGTGCCAACCAAGCTCAGCTACACTTTGTATGCACTTCATGACACCAAGATTGCACGACTTACCGCAGGCCTCGAATCTTAGCACAAAACATAGCTAATCCCCATCTCTATTTGGTACAATAAATTTATTTTCAACATTTCACTCAGATAAATATAAAATGAGACATTTAACTATGAGGTCATTTTGTTGCCAATGTTGTTGTTTTGATAAGAAACACAACGTGATAACCACCTTAATGTGCAGCCTTCCGATCCCTTGACAGTATGAATAAATGCAGTTCGTTGGGACACGTCTTATAATCTTTGCGAAAGCTCTCTCTACTCTCTTGGAAATTATTGCTGTGCCACCCAACTCCTATGGCTATGAAACCCGTCTGCCATGTGCATATATTATAGGCTAAGGTAAGCCTCAGAGTTTGCTGCAGGGTTAACTGACTTTAATGACCAGCAAAGGTGGTTTCGAGGTCAATTTGCAATTTGACTTTTTTGCAGTAAAGCCATTGTTAGCATTGATTACTTATCATTTACACAGAAATTCAGTCTGAATGCTTCCGACTGAAATATATCACGACTGTCTCATTTATGGCAAATAATATACTGTAAGCAGTCTATAACTATCTTTACAACCTAACAAAAAACGTCTTGGCCGAATGACGTTCAACACGAAAGCGAAACGCTTGTTAATAAAATGTAACGATAACTATTCAAACGCGTGACGACTTACTAACAATCTTACCTTTTACACTAAATGCACTGAAAGTTACCGAATGAAACAGACCGGGAAGTGGCGGTCACGTGACCGAGTGACGCCGGGGCTGTCAGTGTCACTGCGGGTCACCAACTGTAATAAAATGTATATGGAGCACAGTTTATTAACGTGTCTAAGCAAGGCTTGGGAAAACCTACACAAATAACAAACCTTTAAACCATCTTTAAATGCTCTGTACTATCAGCTTGATGCATTACAACCCAGTAATGTTTTCGTTCACCCTTAAACTCTCAGGATTCCCGCAAGGTCCTCGATTTATGCTTTAAAATGGCACACCTTGCGTTCTTTAATAGAACACCGAACAGTACTTTGGCTCACCGACATAGTTAATTAAATCCATTCATCACTGCACAATGCATAAAGTGAAGACATTTATTTATTGCCTTTTACTGCATACTGAAGCCAACGAATCCATACGATTTAACCTCAAATGTTGTATAGTAAACTAAGAAAAGCGACGAAGAATGTGCTGTTCTGAGCAAATTTACCACAAAATACAGAGAGAACACCTAAAGGATTATCACATATCTTTCTGAGTTGTTTTGAAATTATTAAACGGGATCCAATCTAGAGAAGTGGAAACGTCTTTGCTTCTAAAATTCATTCCAGGACCAGATCTTGATGTGCTTGAGTTTTTTGTCTGGTATTAAATGTGTCAAGATGTGTCTATTCTGGGTAAAGATTTCTTGACAGATGTCTTGTCAGTATCTTATGACGGTCTTGTTAGTATCTTATGATTAAGAAGTATTCTTGTATTTGATCCTTTGATTTCTTTACACCAAAGCTAATTGTCTGAGATGTATTTTAATGACTAATGCTGCTGGTTTACTTCACAATATTTAATTTTTTTTTCAATAGGGGTCAACCTTCTCAGAATTAAATATGTATTTAAGACAATGTACTAGTATTATATAAATAGTATTTTCTTTGGCCAATGAACATACAGGACAGATCTTAAAATGTGTAAATACACAGGTCAGTTTTATACAGAGCAAAACCAGAATATCAGCTAGTGTCTTTGAAAGGATTCCAAATCATCCAGTCAAATCATACTGTTGCATGCCCTCCTCTCTTATGTAATATTACTTTTTGGTTGGGGTCACAGACTACCGTGTACTTCAGTGATTGACTCTTTAGCACTGAATACCACCTCCCATCTTTGACAGTGAAGACACAGAAATTAGTTATTAAACAATTTACTCATTCATAAAAACATCTCCACTGCTCAAGTAAAATAGCGGACATCATTGTTGAAATTAAATGAATCTCCCACATACATGCTGAATTAAACCAATAAATGGGGGATATTTAGTGTATTTTGAGTGCAGCTCTGTATCTGATCTGAGAGGTTAACAAAGAGAATATTAGAATTTCGACACCCTCCCCCCCATCCCAGTGAAACAAGTATGACTACTGACGGTGATTTAGCCAGGATAATTCCTTCCTTTGTCTTCATAGTTTTCTTTTTTTCATGTCAGAATCCACCTGCAATACTCATGCTGTTTATATTTATACCCATATTCTGTCTACATGCTGTTGCTGTGTGACTCTGTGTAATTTTATCGAAATGTTCACACACTGGCATCGTGGAGGACATGTCTGTCTGATAAGGACATCTCAATGTCAAGTGCTCCTTATACTTTATAATTTAATATGAGCTGAAGGTGCAGCGCCATCTGCTGTGTATAAAATACAATGCGCCCATGGCAAACGATCTCAAACCGATTAGTTCACAGAAAAGCATATCAGAATGTTTTCAGTACGACCTCTATATAATGGGTCCGTCTATAATGCAGCAGTGATGCTGCATTATCTGATTAGCACGAAAACTTATTTACAGTGACTTAGTTTAGATTATAATACCCCAGTCTGTTGGATGTGGAGAGTAAAGACACTTCCTCAAATGGAATTTCTGTGATAAAAGATTTATTCTGCAGAAGGATATGCAGAAAGGGAAAAGCTGAGCCTATGTGGCTGTATGAACATCAGGCTTCTGAAAAGGAGGTTATGCTGAGAGGAACAGCACAGTCACGTATGTGAGCCGCTGTGGAAAGCAGAGAGGACAGGGCGAAAAACAGTCACCCCAGTTCTGAAGGTCAAAACACAATGCTGGTAAAGAGCCAGATAGTGAATGTCTGTCCATGGCTATTCAGCTTCTCAGAAATGTGGACCAGGCCAGACAGTTATGGATAAAATACAACCCCAGGTTCTTCAGTATCAAAGAATAAACAGGCAGAAAGTTGAATGAATCAGGTCTGATTCATGCTTATATAATTGCTTCAAGGTCTTACCCTGTTCAAGAGTACAACAGAAGCGTCCTTCTCAAAGTTCAGTTATTTAGCTATTTCCATACAAAAGTATTGAAGAATAACCAAAGAGAATCGCTGTACCTTTTAGCTATGACTTTTTAATTATAGTAACAATGCCAAACATTCCCAAAAGCCCAGTGCCAAATAGAGGACTTTTACAGAGGACTCAGCAGCGGTGAGCATGCGTGTTGCGTGCCGAGCTAATCGCTTTCACGCTGACCCCCCTGTACTTAAGATGCATGGCAGACAGCGTCATCTTCAGCGCTGTGCCAGCTTCCCTCTCTGCTCCTGCCCACTCGCTTCTCCACAATGGAGCGTGCTTTACAGGGCACGCACATACAAAAGCGCGCAGTTGAAATCCCGCCGGCCGAAGTCTGAATGCCCCGCTTCCGCATTAATTAAACGCTCGTCGCTGATGGTGCCAGAGACACCGAGGTAAATCAGCGTGTCAGCCTGGAGCGGGGCGAGCAGGTCGCAGATTCTCCGAAGACCCCCAAACGGGCTCGGCCCGGAGCCTTCCTCTTAAATCCAGCCAGTGGGGAGGGATTTGTTAGACTCGAGCTGCACATGAGGGCTCAGCGCTTAGGCTAATCTGCCAGCGTGATAAAGCCCCGCTTTCTCCAGGCAGGAAGGAGGAAATCTCTCGCTGTTTTTGGGCTTACACTGGCAGCGGGTGGAGTTTTCCTCATAAGAGGTCAGACTCTTAGGCAGAAGTTGGTGTCGTTCTTAACGACAGTTCTTAGGCAAATATCAAAGCTGAATAAATGGATCATCTTCTAAAACTAGTAAATCCCATCAGATTCTACTAATCTAGAAGATGGAAATAACTATCATTATTAGAACTGGAAATTGTTGATATTTGTATTACCCATTCATCCATCTGGAGCTCAAAGCAGGGCATGTGCTTGATGGGCTGTCAGTGTATTACCATTATTCTTATTAAAAAGGCAAACATGTATTGTTTGGGAGATTTATTGCATTTTGGCTGCATCTAGGTGAGAGCATGACTGATGGAAGCTGGATGAATCTCCCTCACGATCTAAAGTCAGACACCTTGAGCTCAGTGATGAAGAGAAATGGCCGTCATCATAGACTGGGTTTCAACCATGCCCTTCAGCCCCTTATCAAATATCCACATCTATCTCTTTACACATGCACATCCATAAATACATGGACACACAAAGAGTCGACTTAAATAATTGTATTTGATATTGGAACTGTTAAGGGATTCAGCAATCGTTTCCTCTTCTTTTTGTCTGGCCCAGGGAGAAGCCAGGAGTGAGAAATCGGCCGCTGTCACATCTTGATGAAAGCGTGGAGGCATATTACAGAGTGCCATGAAAAATTCATACTCTAGCAGGGCAGCTGTCTGAGGCGATTAGATTTCTATGTAAATCGTTACCACCCAGCAGGAAAATCACGCTGCTGTTGTTTTTTTTTAAAAATAGTGATGTGACCTGCTTGGGGGAATACCAAGGAGACACCACGATGGCGACACAACTTGGTTATTAGTTAAAATGCTCTCTATCCCTCTTTGTAGTTAAATGGTTCTTCACATTCACCACCTTGCACTGCTTTGAGTTATGGCATTAGTATATCCTATCTTCAAGGTTGTGTGTGTGTGTGGGTGTTGGGGGGTGTTATTTAAAGCAGACTATTTAAAGCAGCACAGGGCACAAGGCTGGGGTTCATCCTCTTGGATGGGATGTCAGCCAAGAAACATCAAGTTCTAAAAATTGTCCGTTTTTCATTTTGTTGATTTCGATTGGTATTGAAAATTACCTTTGGATTACTGCAGAGAGGGTTAGCTTAGCATTTGCATATCTTGCCCTTGTTTCCTAAAAGAGTGCAGCTCAGGAAACTGGCATGCAGTTCAGAACTGGCTTCCCGTTCATCCCTCATCCCTTGCCTTTCTTGGGAGGGGCTTCATGCTCACCGTGATGCTGAACTGAATAAACGACAATCTAGATGGATAGAAGGATGGCTAGCTCTGCCCTGTGGAAAATGACATCCCTCTTCATTATGAAGCCCACCCTCCATGAGATCTATGCTGACATTCATTGAGTGCCCCTTAAATTGACCTTTCCCGCCCATCATGGGAATAACACATTTTACCACCTGTCTGCTGTTTACAACAGGGTCTTACATGATCAAGCTGGCTGTCGTTTTAAAAACTACTAAATGCTAAAAGTTCAAGCACAAGGTTAATTAATGATTTTTTTTTTCTGCTATGGATAAATCAATCTCTAATCAATTTTCTTAGTATATGAAATTCTTTTAACAAATCCTATATTAAGGCTATATTACATTAACCTTAGTGCTCAATTTCCTAATGGAAAGTTCACTCAAATTAACTATTTTCCATAGCAACCGTGCGCCGTCTTAACATCGTGGGGATTTTAAGAATACATTGCCAGTAGAGGGCAGTGTTTCACCACCCAGATGCCTGTCATCTAAGGAGAGGGAGGCTCACAATTTTTTTAGAGAAAATAAATGGAATGGAATAATCTTGCTAAATTAAGACTGCATATAATACAAGATGTGAATAATAATCTAAATGATCTCCTTTTCTGTTTGTTAAACAGCATGTTTTTAACAATAGCCTTCATTAGGCTAATACTTTTCCCGCTTGGATCTCATTCAGATCATACCTCTTTTACTTCTGGGCCACAGGCTCTCGTGGGTTTTTCTGGTGCATAGTGAATGTCAGGTGTGTCATTAGGGCTGCTGGACAGCTGGCTTCCCCAATCGGAATGCGCTGGCGCTCTCTAATACCATCATTCCAGAAAAGCAGTGCATCCCTGTGCTGAAATGGCAGGCGAAATACCAACAAATACAGGACTGAGGCCATGGAGCACAGTGATTTGTGCCTGATATATGCAGATGTGTATTATGGCTGAGATATGGAGACAGATTGCTATCTCTCTCCTCCCAAGCCAGTGACCAGGCTGACCATATGCAGTAGGGGTGTAACGGTTCACAAAAATCACGGTTCGGTTCGATACGACACAGTGGTGTAATGGTTCGGTATGTTTTCGATACAGCAAAAATATTTTAAAAAATGCCAGATAATTTCTTTGATTTCTTCACTTTTTAATTTATTAAAACATCAAAAAAGTATGATCTTGTTTTTTTCTTTTACTTTAAACAATGATGAAGCTA
>JAODLC010000001.1:37357410-37382767 GCA_026781145.1 Hippopotamyrus pictus
TGTGATTGGTTGATTAGATAATTGCATTAATGAGAAATTGAACAGGTGTTCCTAATAATCCTTTAGGTGAGTGTATAATAATGGGTAACACTTTACTTGTGGGGGCACTAATAATGTAATAGCACACTCTTACTTAATGCATTAATTAAGCAGGAACTAAGTGTAAGTTACCTACTGATCCTATGTCCATTCATCATTAATCAATCACAATAGTTTATGTATTTCATGCAGGAACTACATCAGTTCATGATTTGTTCTTGAGTAGTAACTGAGTAACTAAGTTATTTGTTCTCCCTCAAGTAAAGCATCACGTAATGATGTTATGAATTTTGAATGTTTGAAGGAATGCTCCCTAGCAGTGAAGCATAAAGGTCTTTTTACCTTTGTACAAGTTCCTGGGCAGCTGACAGGTATGTCCGCAGCCGTTGGAGCAGCACTTCTTTACTGTGGAGCACTCCTTGTCCTCCTCGCAGCTCTCCACGCATGCAGCCGCAAAACCACTGGCCCTCTCAGGAGCAGGACAGTCACCCTGCTTCAGAGCCTCTACTGACTTCAGGAACTCGCAGCTGGTCAAACACTCATAGTGCTTTTTAGGGAACAATGGCTGTGGATAGACAGCATGAAGGAAAGCTAGTCAGTTGTTTACCCTTCATGAAGTAGGTGATTACCTTTATAAGCCTCGATTGGACCTGTCCTCAGTTTGGGTGGTTGTTACTTGACGCTCCGTCTACCAAACTTTCCTTCCTGGAATCCTAGCGCTTATCGTCGGCATGGTGACGTACCTCGCACAAGTCCTGGCACTGGTTCTCCTTCAGATCCCAGGATTCCTTGCAGGGCTCCAGGCACTGAGAAAGATGTGAGAAGAGTGTTGATAGTTCAGAGGCCAAACCGCATGAAAGAGCAGAACCCCACTGGAGCAGGCACCGCCATCTCGTCTACCCGCTCCACCTCACTGCCAAGACCCACGTCCAGAGGAGTTTCACTATTCTGGGATGCCAATCCAGAACATACACCCCCCCCCCCCAAAGTGCACTCTGGCCCTGGGAGAGGGGAAAGAATTACTGAGGAAGGCATAGACACAGGTACCACAAACCGCAGCCTACAGGTTTCCCATTTCAGTGCCCCTTTTATAGAGCTCACTGTCACATCTGGACAGGGCACCTACCTGGCACAGACATCAACATCTGCTCTCCAGTTTCACACACTTGCGTCATGCACAAACAGCCTCGCTGATGAATGATGCTCCCTGTGAATTTCTGGGATTCCCTCTCAGAGCACATGGAACATATTTATTCAATTTGTTGCATGGGCAGTGGATGAAAGTGGGGCTTAAAAACACAACCGTGCCACAAAATTAATAACTTTAGTGTATTGTGGATTATTTAATGAAACTTATCATATTTAAACACAGACACGATCCTGAAATCGGTCTACAAAGAGCCAAATCTAACTTCTTCTTGTACATATGACTTAAAGTAGCAAATAATATCATTAAAAGCTCCCTGTGAAACCTGGCAAATAATCAGGACCACAGGTGGCTTTCAGAAAAAGAGACGTTCTACTAACATTTCAGTCTGAAAAGGATGAGAAAACTCTGCTTTCAGAAATCAAGATAAACTGTGATATAAAACACGGGGCTAGCACGGCAAACTGCATAATTATACATTTTGGGGTGAACCTCATTCAGAAAATGCCTTTTTAGCTCATAACAACATGCACGTGTTGCGGTCGCTTTGCCTTTTAGAGATAAATGAAGTGCCTTTTTCACATCATGGGCTCTAACCTGCAGAGAATGACAAGGCTGCTAAATACGTCTGTGATTTTATTATTTGGTGTAACTGATGTCATCTGGGAATGCTTTGGAAATCGTACATCTCACCCGGCCATCTGTGGAGCTGCTCTCCCAAAGCTGTCTGAAGAGATAAATTTCTCACTCTAGCTAGTAAAATAAATGCCAGCTTTAACCACCATCACTTGACCTTAAAACCAGCTCTTCTTAACCTTCTTTCCGAAACCAAACAGTCACATTAATTACCCAGGGTCACCGATCCTCGCAGGTCCTTGTGGTGAATGCAAGATAAACTGATTTAATTTGAAAGGCAATCAGCAATATTACAGCTAATTTACAGTCATAAATACTTCCCATTATCATTGACATATGGCACGACTTCTTTGTCTACTGAACTGCTTTGCACTCCAGGTTACCATAATGTAATTAACTAGTGAAGTGTAACCATCATTTTATAATACATATAATAAGAGCACCAGAAGCCCTCCCCTGCAAAAAACAAATGCCTAAAAAGAAATCACACACAGCCGCCAAGAGAGGTGGCTCTCGTTATGATGCTTTCATTTCCTCATTAAAATGAGTCATGGTCGTTCCACAATACTCAGTGAAAGGTGTACTCCTTTTTATGGAGTGTGTGGGAAAGAGCCCACCTCCTGCCAGCCAGCCACGGTCCCTGTGCTCGCCTGCCAGCGTCTCAGTGCAGTGATCCTGGTTGCTCTATTATTGTTTGACTCATCTCAATGCCACGAATGGCTTTGTGATGCTGATGGTTTTATAAGAGTAACAGAGTATTACTTGCAATTGAGGGAAAGACGACTTTTATTTGCAAATGTAATAAAGAAACAGGAGGCAAATGATCTTCAGGAATATGTGACAAAGGTGTAATTGAAGAGTAAATTTACAAAATTCCATTTTTTTTGTTGTTTTTGAGATGAGACCGCCAATGACCTAAAGTCAGGCTTCCTCATCGTATGCTACAGAATTGGGAACCAAAACTCACTCAGCCCTCAAGTTAATCCAACAAAGACCTTAAATCAAATTCCCACAGAAATGGACAGTTAGTCTTAGGAATTTGCTCTTCCGTTGTTCCTCACTGAAATTCACTTGTGAAGTATTAATAAGGTATGACATCGTATAAGATTTAGAGTAAGAAGGGAGTGAGAATGTTTAAGATAATGGCCAACCAGAAACAACTATCCACCCTGCTCTGCAGCACAGCGCAAAATGACTTTGGTATGATAAGGAAACACTCTTAGGTAGCAGTGAATCTTTCTGATCCAACGTGGAGGGCAGTAATCTGCCACCTTGTGTGCTGAAATCCAGAAAATCTGCTTCATTTTATTGCACTAATAAGCCTGCTTTCTGCTCTCAAGTCCCTCCCAAGCAGCTTATACACACAGATGACCCCTAATGAAACTGTTCCAGATGAGCAATGCCTCTCCCTCCCTCAGAACTCATATAGAAGCTACAAGCCTGGTGGACTCCCTCCACAAATCACTAAACATATACATGTAAGGAACCCAAGAGCTCTACTGAAGAGCCTTAGGTCTCCAGCTAGAGCAAATTCCTACAATACTCATGGGCCCCTTATACCACAAGTCAAGAGGCTTGGGTCCCCCTTTTGGCAGCACTGCAGATAATTCTTATGGAATTAAATGCAAAAAAGTAACACCCTAAATATTTATGGGACTCCATATGTACTACATTATTAAAAATGACTTACAGTCTAACATTTATTCTTATGTGCAAAATTAGCATAGCTCTTCCATTTCTCATGATACATCTACTGCAGACACACAGCAAAAAATGTGATGGAAATCTTTCATTTAAGGGTGTGAATACATCATGTATGTGAAAAGGCCCCACCAAAGGTGACAGAAGACAATCCATCATTATTTCCAAACTTTTTTTGGATCTATTGGGGAATCATCTGCAAAAGATCACACCAATAATGTTTCACTTCATGTCTGGTCCCACCTCCGGATTTCACGTTTGTTTAAATCACAAAGGTGAAATCCTGCACTGGGGAATCCCTTTGTGTGGAAAGTTGTGAACATAGGTCTAGTTAACTAGCTGCTTTAGGCAATGCCTGTTGGCCTTCACATAATTATCAGCATGGGGTGGGTACTTGGGGGCCAATGGAAGATGTGGGGAGAGTGGTTCCTGGAGTGAATTTGCCCATGAGAATGGGGCGCCATCATTATCCAGCCATCATAAAAGCCCACATTTGTAAGAAGGAATGACTGGAACAACGGAAACTATGAATAATGGGAATGAGGCAGAGTAAACAAATACATATGGATGAATGGTGCCCAAGTGTTTCCCTTCACTTTATGAAGCGTGAGGCGCTACCGGTGGAGATCGCCACGGGCGACATAACACAAATAAGGGAGGGAAACACACATGCCTGATGTAATTTGGAAGAAATGCTTTCCCATGCACACCGGACCTATACCCGTAAACATGGCACACAGATGATGGAGAAGGGGCGTGCATGGGGTGTGCATGAAGCGTGCATGGGGAGTGCATGAGGCGTGCATGGGGAGCGTATGAGGTGTGCATCAGGCAAGCATGGGGCATGCATGAGGTATGCATGGGGCATACATGAGGTGTGCATCAGGCAAGCATGGGGTGTGCATGAGGTATGCATGAGGCGTGCATGGATCGTGCATAAGGGCTGCATGAGGCATGCATGGGGAATGCATGAGGTATGCAATGAGGTGAGCATGGGGCGTGATGAGGTATCCATGACGCGCATGAAGTGTGTATAACTTTTCTGGCTTATATGATTAGTGCTGCAGTGAGCATAAAATTTAAATAATTTATAATGGTATCACTGAAATGTAAACTTTGTACAAATTCAAAAATAAGGACTAAAGCTAAATGGTGGAAGATGGATGAATGAATAATGCCCAACCAAAAGGTATTTAGGATATGTCAGTTACCTTCCCTTTTGTCATGTCTTGGACACCACAGTGTACAGGAATATGGGTTCATGACTTTTTCCCCTAGACTCTCCCACAATTCTTCCGTTGACAAGTCAATTGTGAGTTAGGGTTAATATGATCTCTATCTTTCATCAGCAGTGTATTGCAAGAACATGGACTCTGCTGTATGACTGAAGACATGACCGAATTACACTGATTCCTAAATGGCTACCAGCCTTCCTGGTCACCAGAGTGACACATTTCATCTCATCACCTCATCACTCTCCTCATTGTTTCCAAGCAAAACACAACTTCTACACTTAATGTTTCATTCTATGACCAAGAAGATTAACTTTCTGTGCCAGGTTTTTTTTTTATTATTATTATTGTTATTTAAATCAGATGCATTTGATGGGAGGGGGCAATCACCCCACCCCTGCAGGAGACACAGGATATGGCATAATCTCAGGGTGATCACAAACTGTGGCTTGAAACCACCCAGAATCTCAATCACGTCTCAGCTTTGCTGCACTCACAATTGCCAGTAAAAATGTATGGATCCTCTCAATTACACCCGATTTCTGAGTGTGCTCATATTTATGGACACCCGCACCCACTTGGCTCCTAAGACACGGCCCAGCGCACAGCCTGAGGTGCCCCACCCACTGCTGCCAGCGCTTCTCTTCTCATCCCCAATACTCACGACTAGGCTCCTGTCAGCCCCATATACTCCCAAACATACATACAGCCGCTACAAGAGCTCATTCTCCTTTATGGAGCAGCGCCCTCACATCTCATTATTATCACTTTCAAAGTCTTCCTCCTCTCCATCCTGCTGAACAATAAAATAGAGCTTTTCATTTCGGCCCCCATCCGGTAAGGCAGTAAAAATTGGTTTAGAGAAAACAAAGCAAGCGGATGCCTTGAGATTTCAGAACTATAAGTTGTGCAGCTGCAATAGAGGAGGATGAAAGCGCTGCTTTGACTTTAGTGCCCTGAGGGAATAACAAATCAGACTTAAGTTCACTTTTCAGTGCTCTTCATAAGGAATATTCTCTGGGAAGGACTCTGTCTTCTTTATACAAAAGTACAAAATCCCTTGTCTCCATCCAGAAATATTGTTTTATTTTTTTTATTTTTTTTGAGACACCAGTATGTAAAATATTTCCCATGCATCTGTGCATAAATATGTATGAGGAAATAGGTCTTTTTCTCCACTTTTTTCCTCTGTTTGACAGATGCAAGGATATGCTGGCGGAGTATAAATGTCAACAATACGCACGTCAGATATAAAACTCAAATCCATGGCTTGCTAAGCAGCAACTCGCTTTCTAAACAGCCAAGAGCACCATAGCCGTGGAGCGGACAGGGAGGGGATCTCTCAGGGAGGGGTGAAGTCCAGGGATTTCACCCGTAGGCAAGTAGTCATTAATCGACTGCTAATTCAATAATTCATTAATGGTTAATTTTTATTAACCTGTTATTTAACATGCCTGAATGGTAAGAAATGGGATCTTTGGAGGTACGTTTGGTCCCAAGTGAACTAACAAACAAAGAAACAAGCAAATAAGTCCTCATTACTTCCTCTTATTCTTCTTATCACATGGATCTATTGCCATTTGTCACCACAGTATTTGGAAGCTGAGAAATACAAAGGCAGATTCTTTAAAGGGCCCTGACATGTAACTCCATGTTTAACGGCTAAGACCTCCCACATTTTTCAGTATGGAAAGGATATGAATTTGACACAGTCCAAAAGATTGGAACAAATAGTTTTATGGTTTCATGACAATAAAAGTAAATAGCCTTTAAAAGAAGCTGACTTCCTGTGGGAGCAAATTCAAAACAGGTTCTCTTTTTGAGTTTTTTTTGGTGACATCATCTCCTTTTGTGCTTTTGTATTTACAGGATTTGTGATTTGGAGACAATGCACAAGAGATAGCAGAGAGGAGTGCATGTGACATGGACTGTTTGGCTGAGTGAATGGGAGAGACATGCTGTGTGTACTTTTCGTGTCATGGTGTAAATGCCCAGTTGGCGTCTTCTGTGCCACGCAATAGGAATGATGCCCAGTTGGGGGCGCAGCAGGTGGTATTAAACAAAGAGCATTTAATTATTTATCTGAGCGCAGTTAGAGGAAAACACAACAAAGAAGCTCAGAGAAATATCTCAGCAGAGGGGGCTGGGGGTGGGAGGCGGGCTCATGAATTATGCATGGGGCCACACAATCGGGGGGCTTGCCTTATTTATGAGCTTTTAAAAAAAAAGGCTTCACTGCGGGCGGCTGCTCGAGCTCATTCCGCTAAGGAATGAAACATGTCTATCGCCATAATGACACGGCACTGAGCCATCGCATCACGCCAAGGCAGTGATGCCGCTGTAGACACGCTTTGGGCCCTGATCATGACATATGCGAAAGAAACACAAAAACTGCTATTGGCTGAATATATGCGAGTTTTGTTTTTTTTCGGTTTTTTTTTTCTTCAAAGATGCTGGGTTTGTATTGGTAAGACCATGACATGGTTTGCTGGCCTTCTGCATTTTGATTTCTAATACACTTCCTGTTCAGATTCATGCTTCCTGCTGGCTGTTAGCTGTTGTTCTACCATTGGGCAACCCTGAGGAGACCACTGCCCCTACTCACCACGCGTGCAGTCTGTTGTAGCATTTACTTTTTCTATTGTAAATGAAAGTTATTTGTCCCCAGACATTTTAACTTTTTTTTGTTCATTTTTATGCTTTTAATGAAAAAGACACAGTCACGCATTTAAAGGGGTGGCTTCTTGGGGCATTTAATAAAAAAGTAGCAAATGTTATCATCGTACCCTAAATTGATTTTAAATGGAACATCGTAACAATTATATTCTTTTAAAAATAAATAGCCAGATGCTAGGGAAAATTTAAACCACCTTTTAGGCTTGATTATTATGACTTGAACAGAATATTGAATTACAGAAATTTGAAATGATAAGCATATCCAAGAATCTGATTGCTGACATTTCATCGCACTTAATGCGATGGTATTAAGAGCATGATATCTTTCGCATGGCTGTCCTCCAACCTAAAAAGGTACCTACTCCTGTGCCCACATCTCGAGATCTGATTCATTCTGCCATTAGAAGGGAAGCAGTGCTTTGCTAGCTGCCAGTTGTGTTTAAAGATAAGTAGCACTCACGCACACTTTGGGATTGAAGGGATTACAGGCAATTAAATTCAATTGGACCGTGTTGAGTTGCCCCTGCTGGGTGCATCCTGAGCCGAGACGAGAAACAAAGACACATGACGAGGTTTCTACACTGACGAGCTCTGGTTCCTGCTGTGACAGCCGCCGAGTCCACAGTCAGCCCACGGTTGGTGGATTGTCTCAGCAGAGATGTCTGAGCCTGTCATACGCCGACTGCTTTTTGACATACTCTTCGTGGACAGCAGGTGGCGAAGTGGTTAAGGTTTTGTGTTTCTTAAACCCACTCATTGTGACCATAGGGAAATGCCAATATGAAGGAGAAGAAGAAGAAGAATAACAAGCCGTTTCCACGAAACATTCCAAATTAAAAACATGTTCTATCATTGTCCTTAAAGCTCATGACAGTCAGAACAGACTGGAATCCTTCCAAGCTTTCAGTCTAACTCTCAATTTCCCTCCCACTCTGCAGCAGAAATTTTCTGGGTATATCAACATGTGTTTAAACAACCAACCTCGGGGCGAACTCTTTCAGTCTGTGCCGTGCATGTTAAGTGTAGCCTGCAGGCAGGGTAGGGATTAAGGTCAGGATTAGAAACAAAACTGTGAGATCTGAATAAATGAGGAATGATTAGACATTTAAGCCTACAGATAAGCAGTGGTTAGGGATTTCAGCAGCTGCAGTTGTAACATTGATTGTACGGTCCAAGCTGACCCACTGTGTTTGAAAACCAGGTCCTTAGTAAATGTTCTTAGCACCACAGAAACCCGTTTGGTTGATATGGATCAAAAAGAACATCATCAAGCAGGGCACCAGAGTGGCACTTCATGGTGCATTGTGTCTATGTATCCATACATATTCATCCATCCATTCTTTCATTCACACACAACTCTATTGATCTATCACTGAGTGCCCAAGAACTCTGTTAACCCAAAATAAATGTAAGTCGGTTTGACAGGAGCATAGCCAATGTGATTGTAGGCCAACCTCCAGCGGGGGTTGGTGTGTCTGTGGGTAAACTCACATCCCACAAATGGCCCATTTGTCTGCATGCTTGGGGAGGATGTGTGCTGTTGGGCTGACTTCCCTTTGGAATGTCCTGACAATGGCCCCAGGGATCCACCCCCATCTACCAACGGAGAACTTGGCATCTGCGGCCACTGCAAGCTCACATGACATCACTACATTCAATAATCAGCTGCATATTTTAGGCTCCACACTCATTTTAGTCAGACAACAAGGATCAGCAATGTGCAAAATGTCCATTCACAGAGCTCTGCAAAATGAATCCCTTCTCTCTTTAACTAATCATTGAAACATAATAAGAGCACATTAACAATTAATGGAGAATGATGTAATTTGAATAACTTACAGAAGGGACATAATATTTTGATAGGAGGCCTGTGACAAGACATTGATTACCCAGAAGTTAATATTCAGTTGAAGTGCGTTCATTCACTGGACCAACAGCAAGTGGACATCGTGCCAGACAGGAATATTACAATGACAAATCCTTGCATTACTACCAAACACCAGGGGGCTCACCAATCTCACTTTAAATCATGGAAAGCACAAAAGGGATCTCCCTCATCTCTGCTTGCCTTTCTCAGCAGGTGAAGGAAAAGATCCAGACCGTTCCAAAGCATATGCATTTATCAGGTCCTGCCAGATCACAGAAGACGAAAGGGAAAAACACACTAACCAAAATGTTTACTCGCTATCTACCACTCTGTGACAGAAGGTGATGAAATCTTGAGACATTGACCTTGGCTTCAGCATTGATGGAGTCAAAGATATTTTAGCCTCATTTAGGCCTTTAAAGTTTGAGAATCAGATATATGGATATATGAATGAAGCAAACGTTGAGCTAGCTGACAATCTGTGGTCTTCCTCGTGATTCTGCAGGCTTCCTATGCCACCCAAAATGCAAGTAACAAGCTACACAATTTCAAGCAATAGTGTAGCCCACTCCCTCCACCAGAGGAAACTTAACAACTGTGACCGAAGCAGACCCCTCCTGCTGGGGGCTGACATGCCCTTCTCATTCTTCCAGTGCCACCCACACACTAGGCGCTGAACGGGAGCGTCACACCGGCCAAACCGAAACACACGAAGATATATGTACTGTATGGATAAATACAGCCACAGTTCACAGGCTCATGTGTACAGGAGATACATAAGGAACAATTAGCAGAATTATTTAAACCTCTAAGAATTAAAGATGCCTAAATAACAGATACTATCCTGACGCAGATATTATCCCGATACAGGATAGAAAGATTTTAATGTAGTCTATAATTCTTTGTAAACCTTCCTTGCAGTGTGATGGTACGAGTTTGAATCCCTCTAAGTCAGAGAGTCAGTTTCTCAGCATAAAAAAGCCCAGCACTGTGTATTGAGGTATCTCACAGCTATGTGACGCTAATGCAATGAATTGGGGATTTTGCGTTATAGTGCTTTGCCTCGCAGGGGTAAGGCAGGGTGTCAACCACATCCTGTTTGGGCTGTACTGGCATGAACAAAATTTACTGAGGAGCACATCCTAGTAGACAAACAGGTTCAGGCTCACTTAACAACAAAACAACCCACAAGCACTCATCTTTGCACTTCTTTCAGAGGACAGATGAATTTTGGCACACACTGAGAGGCGAAACATAAAGGTTCCACAGAAAGACCCGGCGCTGATGCTGACACACTGACAGAGCAAGCCGGAAGGAGTGCTGTCTTATGTTGAAACGTGCGCTCCTTTCTGATGAAGATTAATGCTCAGTCAAGGCAGCTCCTCTGCTTCCAGCCTGACTTTCATTGGACTGATTGACCTAGAAAATTGACTATTGTTAAGGGAGTCAGGCGTTTTTTAGCATGAGAAAGGGAGGGAGCAGGCTTTGAGAGGCGTAACTGAACTGGAGGCCGTTTTCCCATGATGATCAATTTAAGTAAGATCCGTTTTCAATGCTGACATACTTTAAGTGAACAGAAATTGTTCCTCTTTACTTAGGCGTCTCATGTGAGCCACATTTCACAGATAAGAAACCTGGGTATATCACCTCTGGTTATGAGAATCTCAGTCTGATGCAATTAAATGTCTGCAAACCATAAGTCAATAAAACATTTTTTAATGTAGAAGATGTTTTTCCATTAAAGATGTTTTCAATATGTTGGATACCAGCTAACGGGATCATCAAGTTCATTGGCTCACCCCATTTTCCTGCAAAAAATTGCTGAAAAGAAGCTAAAGGCTTACTTCCTGTTTATGCTGGGAGCTTGGATAATTTGAAATCAATGCCAGTTTTTGATTCTGTGCACGAAGCGCTCTTTGGAGAAAAAAGTTTGTGCTCTTTTTGCCCTTCATAATCCAAATGTTCAGCCAGAAGCAATGAATAAACTCTGCATTGCTTATATTATTGGCAACATTGACCATATACGTTTCATCTTTTTTTTTTTCAAGGGAAAGTATGACAGAGAGGTACAATAGCTCACACAAAGGTTTGCATTCCTCGTCTCCATGCTGAGCAAGGGCAGGACTTTGAAACGGCATGCTAATGACTCCTTGGCACTTCCAAGTGCCCCCTCTGTCCACCATAGCAAGAGGGCAGCAGAGTTTAATTACAATGACAATGGGGTTGCTGGCAGAAGGGCCAGCCTTAGACAGGGCGTACGAGATGGGCGAGATCACCACTGCAGTCCCAGATTAAATTGGGAAGCTTTGATTTCCTCCAGGGCTGACAGATGGAAGAGGTCAGGCCCCTCTTTGTTGGAGTCATTAACTAATCTTTCCGAGTCCATTGTCTGTGGGAGGACCCCAAGAGGAGCCCCACAAACCCCACAGAGCCAGATCGCAGAGCTCGAACCCCCGCTACATTCTCTTCCCCGTTTGACTTTCAGATTCACACTTTCCTGCTCATTTTCCAGAGGAGACTAATCAGGCACGGCCGAGTCAATCAGGCCCTGGACCATGCGAAACGTCACCCAGTGAACAAATTGTTCAAACGAGCATGGGGCGATTGTGATCCTGACAGAGTGTCTCAGTAAACACTTTAGTCTATTATTCGGCTGAGTGGCGCTAATAAAGTTCCAGCAGCCAAAGTCGCTATGTTGTTTTTGTTTTGACCCTTGAAGTAAACTTGAAAAAGCTGTGTATAGTCACTAGTGAAGCAGTACAAACAAACGCAAGGAGTTAATGTGTGTATTTACATAACATCACTGTACGGTACATAAATAAATTATATTAATTTGCCAAAAATGAAAATCCCTCCAAATCGAAAAAACAACAATTGCCTTCCTATATTACAGTCAATTTAATCATCCTATCACTTTCTTAGACTGGCTTTAAAATAAGAAATAGGAATACCTACTCACAGAAGAATAACTTCCATCTTAAGGTAGAGCTGATAAATGTCATGCTTGTTTAAGCTGAAAACACTTACAGACATTGTAACAGCCTGGCTGTGCAGACAGTAGCTGTGTGTGAGCTTGTGATTGGCCACATATTCCCCCCAAGCTTCAAACAGGCACTATGATTAGCTGCAGCAAGGTGCGACCCGCCACTGTTACAGAAAGGAAATGTTGCAGGTGCTGTAAACAGAGCAAACGAGAGCAAAGGGCTTCATACTTCCTCCTTTCTAGCCAAATGTGCATCCCATTCTCATTTTCCTGTCTACTTATCTCAATTAATCATATTCATTTTTTATTTGTATTTTTTGTATTTAATGGAATGAGGCAGAAAAAAAATACATTATTTAATCGCCCAATATACTGCTTACATTTTCAAGATGTCTATAAAAATCTTGAATATCTGTAAATATATGTTAGTAAACTATAATAAATATATTTTCTAACAAATTAAACAAATGAGTGATGACAAAGCAACGCACCTCTGTAGCAGAATATTCTGTTTCCTACTTCGGCATAACCTCAGTCAGAGTCCATTTTCTGTACACGATGAACCCAAAGATGTATTTAACCTCATTGGGTAGATTTCACTGTCCATAACCATTCAAATTAGGATTTCATTGCACTCTCCACAAGAATCAAAGACTGAGAAGTGACAGAAAGAATATGTTGTTACTGTACGGTTGATGAAACATCTTTTTTTTGTGACCTTTCAGAAGTAATGAGGTGTAGCTTGAAAACAAGGACTCCTTGGCAGACTCAACCAATTTCAGCACTGAACACTGTTTGTTTAGGCATGTGTGGACAAAATATTTCTGCGTAAGAGGTGCAGTGATGAATTTTGCATAGTGGACAGCTTTCATAGGCAAGCAGTATGTTCCAAGAACATTTTTTTTTACCTTTGGGACATGATTTATAATGTGGCCTACAATAAGACGAGGTGAGGAGCTCTCATATTGAGACTCTCCCTTCTTTCCAGTAAACACAGACTCAGATGAAATCACAGACACATGCTATTTGTCATCACCCTGACAATGTACATACCTCTGCCGTTCTATCACTTACTCCTCTCATCTCTCCTTTTTCTACTCAATGATGACATCATGAAGTTTTTTTCTCCCTGACTTCGTACCAGGAGAGACACTGGGCCCTGCCTTCCTGCCTTGTAACCAGGCTCAGACAGTGTGTGTTGACATGGGTCCAAATCTAAATATTGGGAGGGCAGGACACCACATGCTCTGATGTCATCCTGACTCCAAACAGCCATAGTCCTGCAGCACGGCATACTGAAGCCAGGACGACCAGCTGAGCATCATCAACACCCGGGACAGGGTGAGAGGACACTCTGGGCCCAGCTTTCAGGATGAGATGCTGTCACAATGGAAGAAATCCAGTCACCAGGGAAACCAATGGCAATGTAGCTATTTTGGAAAAGCAGACGTTCCTGCAACCTCCATATATATACCCATATATACCAACAGAGAGAAACAGGCCAGTTCGTTTTCAACTCATTGACCTATTGAAAATTCAACATCAAATGTGTACTATAACACATTGTCGATTTAGTGGAAATTGTATAACAAAACAGGTACTTAAACTCATAGGAATAAATATAATAAAATTATAAGGTACTATTAAATCTGTATTAATAACAAAAATGTTAATTCCAGCCACTGGTCTTTAATTCATTTGTATATGTTATTATAGCATTTAAAAAGTAGATATTGTGAGTCTGTAACCCGGTTCAGCATTCAAGGCACATAAACCTTATTAGCTGGGAAGTATTCAAAAAGATATAATGGAGGGAAACGACTGCAATCTGATTCGCAAACCCTTAATGCTCAATAAACCATTATGGCTAAAAGTCACTTAATTAGCTTCCACTTATATCAGATTTCCATTCTCTACAAGTTAATTATGTGTTTGATTACCACTAGTTACATTGTAGGCTGTATGTGTGGAGATTTCCCTCAATGTATATGGCTCAGGTTCATGGGAAGTAACTGAATGTTACTCTCAGCACATGTAGCACACGCTCTCCTGTTACGTTACCTTTGAGCACTGTTTATGGTTCTGACACCACACCAGAGATCCATTTCCCTAGAACACAGAACAAAGAACACCACATCAACACCTCATTTTCACACTGTGGTGTTTCACCATGCATATTGTTTAAATAATCAAATACTTTCAACAGAACAATAAAATCAACATAGAGAAACCATACGATATATTTTAGAACGATAGTCATCCCCTAGTCCAAAGTGAAATAAATGCCCCACTTTTGCAGACACTTTAAACAATGAGATATAATTTCTGAGGTCTTGCAGTGCGGTCAATGAGGCAAACTGAGAAGCCATTTCCCCAGCCAGCCTGTGACCTCAGCTCCTGCTCTCTCATTTTGTCCACTGACATTTAGCAAAGGTAACCCAAACAGCAACTTCAGCCAATTCTCCCTCAGAGACAGGGAGCACTACTCAGACTAATGTGTAGGGAAGGGCCAAACTGCTGGGTGCTGGGACTCAGACCTCAGTGTTAAGTGTGTCTGAGCAAAGAAGCAGTTTCTTGTCTTTCAGTATAAGAAGTTTCTCAGCACTTCATGGAAGGAGTAGTTCTCTTATGTCCACACTGCTACATTTTTGTGTAAAAACTTTTTCAGCTGTTTCAAACGGAAACGATCTCCATTGTGCATCGACACAGTGACCAGTAAATTAATTTTTGTACACAAATATGCAGTAGTCATACTGTGTAATACACTATTTGCATACATGTCAGCAACAGGGAAAATGCCACTGAAACCAGCTCCTCTATATTTGCCATGGTGAACTACTGTTTACTTCCATGCAGGGTGATCAGGTGACCAATCAGACAATAAGACATTGTAACTAGTGTGATCGAATCAGGGAAGGCCATGTGATGAGTAGGGTCCAATCAGGGCGTTTTCAGAGCCTGCATTTTCATAAGTCTTCATTTTCACTCATCCACACTGCAACGCTGTTTTCATAGGTACACAGTTCTGAGAGGGTTATGAAAAGTCTCTGCTTTGGGGGCTGAAAATTTTTAAACTAAAACATAACAGTGTGGATGTAGCCTTGAGTCTGTAGGGAAATGCAATGCAGTTCACTCTGCTGACACCTGACAACTTACTTAAAGAAGAACTCATTTTAATATATTTAGTAAATAGCCAAATCACATCATATTGACTGATTTACAATATTCAATAATGAAATATCACTAGATTTTCTTATATAATTGTAACACAGTGGTTAATGCAGTATGTGTGCTTTAATATGATAAGCCTGGATGCTTGAAACATGGTTTAGGCTGTCACAATAATTCAAAATTGCAATGATTTCTAGGAGACCTTAAAACATCACAGTTGACAAGATGACAGTTCACAGTTGACTGTGCCTACGAGGTGTTATTCTGATATATTCCACTGGCGCTAACTGGATTGGTAGCAGGTACCATAATAGCTGAACAGAGACTTGTAACCTGCTGGATTAGGTCTTCTCTTGGGAGATTTTGTCCTAATTTACCTCAGCTAAACATTTTAGGTACTCCAAAGAATATCTGAAACAACATCACACTTTTAATACTGTGTTCTTTTCAAGCAAGAGGTCACTGCATGCCCCATATACCTGCACTGTGCTGCAAGTTACAGACGACAACAGGGAATTGAAGAACTGGATGGCTATAGCATTGCTGACTAGGAGTCTGTTTAAGTTCAATGTCAAGTTCAAAGCCGCTTCACATAATGTAATCCATTGGAAATTCCCAGTGAGATTTTGGAAAGAAAAGGACTTAATTTGCAGTGTGGTACTAGTGAGCCTTCAAACACAGTGTCAAGGGTAGGGGCGTGTCCATCTTCAAAGAAAGCCATAGTCAATGACAAATACTGGAACATCTGATGTAATTCATTCATAATTCACCATTTTCATATTCAAAAATAGGCTGTCACATTAATTTTACCATATATTTTCCATTTTGTTTCATGACATGGAATCGATTGCCTGGTTTTATAATACCAAAAACGATTTGCGCTCATGTCAGATATTACTATGTATTATACTTTTAATGAATATTAAAACATACTTAAAATTATTGCTTGAATAACTGTGATGAAAATGTATTAACACTGGTGAATTTCTTTACAATCTCAAAATAATCAATGACATAGTAAAGCTCATGGTTATACTAATCAGTTCACTGAACTTCACTCATTGGTATATAAATTGCCATGGATCTATACACATGTTCTGCTTAATAGTACCAATGCCGTTGACAGGGCCCTGGTGATATTCATAGTCTGACATCTAATTCTGATCCATGTCCCTGTCACTGTAACAAAGAGGATCAGGAGGTTGTTGTCCCAGCTGTCCCAGGATGACCCATCCATGTCACACAAAGTACGGATAATTATAGGGCAGATTGATCCCTTAAAACCCAGACCACATTCCAAGCCAATCTGTCACAATGCAGTGCTAGATACTCACTGTTCTTGTGTTAATCCACATTTTTTAGAAACGAAACATTCAGAAATTCAGTGTAACACATGCAAAAACCACAGTTACAGATACAGGATTCAGTGCTCTGCATTATGTCATTGACAAGATCAAGAAGAGCACAAAACAGAGGAGTTCATTATGGATCTTGCACACAGAGATAAACTGGAAGGCTGGTATTGTTTCATTAAGTTCACACACTCTCATATGATATGATACAATCAAGATGAGCCACTTTCAAGTTGAGGGTACGTCCTGCATTTGGAAAATTCTTTGTCTTATTTTGCTCGTGTGTATGTGTGTGTGTGGTGGGGGGGGGTTGCATAGATCACATCTGAGGACCAAATTGTCCCCAAAGTGCAGTAAAACCTGAAATTTCCCTACTTTTGGGGACATCTTTTGAGGTCCCCATTTGGATAACCTCTGATTTATAAATATCTGTGGATGCAATCAAAAAAGTAAAAATGCCAAAAGTCTTGTATTTGGTTTGGTTACTTATGGTTAATGTTAGGGATGGGTAGGGGTTAAGGGTGTCGTGATTGGGATTAGGGTTTTTCCCATAGAAATTAATGGACGGTCCCCATTTAGATAGATACATCAACCTGTGTGTGTGTGTGTGTGTGTATGTATATATATATTACATATTTGTGTGAGAGTTGGATTGCATCATGAAATTTTGCTGACATGTTTTCTCAGGCTGCTTATGTATCAATACAGAGTTTAAATGGGACACTGTTTCTGTCCCAGCAATTCCAGCTCTTTTCTAGATTTTCCATGTAAATCGTTATATTTTACTTATCTGAGATTCAGGTTAATTTCTGGAATTTGTATAATGTAGCATTTTACAATTTACTTTATTCATTATTTTGTAAACATAGCATTATATTTAACAATAGTAGAATAAACTTTTACATTGGAAGTGTACCTTAAATTTTATACTTTAATCCAGACTCCTCTGTTTATTGTAATGCATTTGGAAACATCTCAATATGCAAAGTCAATAAATTTAAAACAACTTAGGTTCTCAGTGAGGCCTACTTTATGAAGGCAACTTGTTGAAATATACATAGAGTGGGGTCTGTGGAGCACCATTGGTCCAAACTCTCGGACATGTGGTACCTCAGAAGACAAGAGATTTACTGACAAGCCTGTCATGGTTAAAATGCTTTCACTGGGAGGTGAAACCAGGCAACATAGGCCTCTATTCATCCTGTCTTAACTAATGAAAACGGCTACACATGAGACAAGCAGTGGCTGGGCCTGGAATCTACCCAGAGTGATTTTATATCAGAGGCAAAACAAGGGAATAGAGCAAATCTACTTTCCAATGTTTTTCTTTCCGCAAACCTCACATGTAAGACATAAACTCTAATAGCCTAGACATTAGGAATGAATCACTAAATTTAAGATGCAACATTTATTGGCTTTTGGTGGCCCAGCAAGACTGCATTGACACACCTTTATTTTTAGACTTATAAGACTGCCTCCTAAAAATAATCTCACGTGAGGTAGATGCTTTCTCTGTTGTTGGAGAACAGAGGGATCGTTTAAACACTTGAGAATGTGTTAAAATACACATCTACATATGAACAAAAGCCGTCCTTGAATATGGTCAGACATTAAGAGATTTCACATGCTAGAGAAGACTGCACTCTGTCCCAAATACTGGTACTGCTAGTCCACACACAAAATGAACTATGGGTAACTTCATATGAAATATTCAAGGCCTAGAATTAAGGAAATTATAAAAGTCTTTTATGGCAGAATACTAAGGAAATAGAAGGTGATCGAATGTGTTTGGGTGTCATATAAGAACGGATCTAAGAGAAGCTGTTTCTCCATCTAAACGTAGAGTTTGTTCACTTGGTACTCAGCTAGTTCTCAGTGAATTAAGAAGTAATAGGCTGGCAGTACATCATGCCACGGCATGTGAGGGCTGATTCTATGCTGCCTGGAATAGTGTGTGAACCATTGGTGGTGTAGAGGAGCACTCAACAGATAAATGTCAACATCACCCTTCACATGCACCAATGCAGCAGTTACTTGCGTTTTCTTTTGGATGCTCAGCATTCACAGGCATATGCAGAGTGTACAACAAAAGCACAACACATTCACCCCAATAACTGTTACCAAAAGAATATGCCAGGCATTTTCTGATCTGTGCTGAAGAATGTACAAACCTAATTCCTGATTTCCAGTTGTTTAAAGTATAAAGGTAAGAGTTTGTAGGGTGTTTTTTCACAACAGAGCTTCATATCACAAGGATATGGCTGTTTTGGAATCACAGGATTGGTATTTTGGACAAGTAGATACTGAAAAAGGGTGGGTGTGTGGAAGATTATTATTTTTATGAGAGGTAAATTGGAAGGCCAAGACAAAACATATTATTTCAGGCAACTACGGATGACAGAAATGACCCACTGAATCTAAAGCTTCATTCTCCAAATGCCAGCAGACGTCTTCATATGAGTGGGCCTGCAGTAACGTCTACTCATCTAGGATAGGAGAGTCCCAGTAATGATGCCCCTCACAACCACAGATGGAACGTGCTGAGAAGTTTGTTGAGGTCCAACCCTTGCCAAAAGAAAACAGAGAGCTCTTTAAATAGTAACGTTGTGATCTCCCTAGGCCAGCATCCACAGAGAGGGTGCAGTCTACGAGGTGTGACTATGACGTTTGGTGGCAGGACACAGGGAGGTGGAGCGTGTTGTTGCAGCTGACCAGACCTCCTGTTTCCACATGGACGTCCTGCTGAGATCACAGTACCTTCCACTTAATTCACGGCTTATGCAGCAATAGCAAGTTATTTTGAGACTGGCAAACCTGTTGAACCTCTTCCCTCTATCAAAGGTTCGTTATGCTTTGAGTTTTCTGTCAGAATCTCTCCGTTGTTAAAATGAGCAGATGGCCATTACTTCAGTGGCTAAATTATATGAAATATGTCTTTATCCTTATAGAAAGAATGTTATTAGTGAAGCTGAGGTATCTGCATTGAGTCATACGTCAAGATCTTTAATGAGATTGTGCCTGCAAAGGATTTACAGAGTCAGGTCATAAGACACAAAATCACAAATCAAAAAATCAGATTCTCAGTTTATGTGCCTAGTGTTGGAAAGCCACAATGCTGGTCCACTGTTCAATGATCCATGCAGTGCATAACTGAGTTCATCATTTTATGATTAAACTCAATGGATTATATTATTTTCTATTAAACTGTGCCTTTGACTGAAACTTGAAAACTGGAAAGCACTGTACTTGCCTATTTGCCATAAAATCGTCATTAAAAAGAAAGTGTTTCCAGAACAATCAATTTCTAATGTTTATAATAGTCGACCATGCTGCAATTAGTAACACTTGCTACAAACACAATGAGATTTATGTCTGAAATGTTTCTTCCACGGCTACATACTGTAATTTCTGTCCAACTGCATTTGCCTATGAAAAGCCTTTAAAGAATTCAAAAGACTTTAAATCGGCTTTACAACACAGTGAAAGACAGATATATAGTGCTCCCCTTCTCGGAAGCTCTACATAAAACAGCCTCCAATGAAGTGTGAAAACAACTTCAGACATCGCCCGGAGGATCGTAGTCTAATGCCTCGCAAATAGCGGGCGGTTATGAAACGCCCAGGTTACAATTTTCGGGCCGGAAAATCAGATTACCAGTAGATTAACAAAATATTAATGCAAAATGCCAAAAGGAAATTAACCCCCCGTGCAAAATCCACGTTATCTTTTTTTATTATTTTTTTTTTAATCAAATTATTGACATGTGAATTCAGAGATGGGGTAGAAATGTAATTTTTATATATTTATCTCTAAAAGTAAACAGAAGCACTATTTATAATTACATTTATACCCGTCCAAGTTAATAAATAGTACATATTTGGTTACATGCCAACGCGAATTAATATATATATCATAATATATATATATATATATCAACCCCCCATTCGCAAAAGCTGTGTATGGTAGATGTAATAAAGTGGTAAAAGGATGGCTTTGGTAACCTGTATAAAGGAGTGTATTTCTAAAGAATTGACTGTATACTGTCAACATGTGTACGAATCTTCGATTCCCAAAGGCCTGATAACCATTACTCCACTAATCATTAAGACATTAATTATGAAGGATCAATTTAATAATCCACGTACAAGGATGTCAAGATACCTAAACTGAGGAAAAAATGATGAAATTCTATATTGCCGACAGCTATTATTTCACAGATAACTAAATTACGCGCAGCACTAGCAAACTTTACCCGGTCAGTAACTTTGATAACTATATCTTAACGCTATAACAAAAGTTGGATTAAGTAATTTTTACGTGTTAAATAGCAATGTTATACGATAATCAGTATTCCTACTCTGTTTTTCTTTAAATAAATTGATATGACCTCAAGATATGTAAATTATGTGCCTTAAAACAGCTTAAAGTTCACAAAGAACTGAAAAAACGAGATACACCATGTAAAAGTATGATCATTAAGGCATCAAAACAAATTACAGTTTATACAATATAGTGTGCGTGACATCCTTCCTCCGACTCGATGAGCTACAAAGTCCATGTGCTTTTACCTGAAAATGCTTGAAAAATGCAGATATGCGTGTGATGTGCAGGCTCAGGCATCTGGAAGCGCATCTCGCTCGATAAATGCTGCTGCCGCTCAAGGAGGACTCGTCCTGTTTCTTTGCAGCGACGGTGCTGAGCTTCCAGGGGGCTGTAATCCACAGACACAAGGTCAGACATACACCGACATTCCTAGAAAACATTCTCTCAGCTGTTGTGCTTTTTATCTTGACACTGCGAGCAAGAGACACTGCGTGCCGCTCAGGCTGGAGAAACTAAAGAAACTTCAATAATGCACCAGGGAGGAGCCACCAGTAACGTGCGCCGCCCTATTGGCCGCGGCGAGCGCTGAGTGACGGACACCGGCGCTCGCATGCAGGTACGGCATCCAGGCTTTGTGCTGGGAGATTCAGCGGTCCTTTCAGTTGAGGAATCATTAAGCAGTGTTCAGTGAGCTGGAAAACAGCCCTGCACATCTACAAAGATCTTGTTAAGGTTTAGCGTAATTTCCCCATGAACTTTCTTATTATTATATTCATTCTTATAAAATGCTTCAAGGCTAATGCAAGCGTTCATAGTTCTGGTAACTCAAAATTCTTTAGGCTAAATACAGACGCCTCTCCATAATCGCAAAGTTGACATTCGTGGTTTCGCTTATTTGCGAGTTGACCGTGAACAATAAAATGGGAATATTTGTGGAGGATAAGTAAGCGAAGTATATATAAACAATACTGCAAATGATTTCGATCAAATAAAATCACAAAAGTTATTACAAAGAAAAGAAGACTTCACATCTTTGCTTGGGTATATGCTGCGCAACTTCATCTTGGCAATCAGACTCACGTGTTCGCTGTCTCTGTGACTATGCTGTAATTAAGCGTTTCTCTCAGTCACAAACGCGGAGATCTTCCACCCCAAACCCTCCCGAATGTGAAGAAGTGACTATATTTACTACAGCTTGTCTGTAATTGAATAAGACATGGACATGGATTTTGTACCAACAAATACCGCATGATATGGCATAGGAAGTTTTTTTTTTCTTCTAACCATGCCTAGCTTAAAATACGTATGCCACTCATTCTGTGGTAGAAAATGTGTAAACGGTAAGCGGGAAAAATATGACATAATAATCCAAAATAAAATAGATCACTTGTGCACTAAAAGAGGAGTTCTAAAGTACGAATAGCTTTTATTTGAACACCATTTATAATGTGCACTATATGGACAAAAGTATTGGGACACACTTCTTAATCTTTGAATTCAGGTCTTTCATTCAGACCCATTGCCACAGATGTGTAAATTAAGCACCTAGTCATGCAGTAAGGTTTACAAACTTTCGTGAAAGAATGGGTCGTTCTGAAGAGCTCAGTGAATTCAAGTATGGTACTGTCATAGGATGTCACCTATGTAATAAGTTAGTTTGTGAAATTTCCTCCTTGCTAGATATTCCACGGTCAACTGTAAGTGGTATTATCACAAAGTGGAAGCGTTTAGGAACAACACAAACTCAACGCTCTTTTGACTCAATAACTATAGAGTTCCAAACTTCCTCTGGCATTAACCCCAGCACAAAAACATTGCGACAGGAGCTGCATGGAATGGGCTTCCATGGCCTAGCAGCTGCAAGCCACAGATTACTAAGCTGATGTCAAGCATCGGATGGATTGATGTAAAACACAGCACCACTGCTGTGTAAACGCGTTCTGTGGAGTGATGAATCATGTTTCTCCGTCTGGCAGTCTGATGGACGAGTCTGGGTTTGGCAGATGCCAGGAGAATGATATCTGTCTGACTGCATTGCCAAACTGTAAAGTTTGGTGGAGGAGGCATGACAGTTTGGGTTGTTTTTCTGGAGTATAGACCACTAGACTGTCTTTCACTGTGTTGTAAATAGACCCACCTATAGACCACTTAGTTCCAGTGAAGGGAACTCGTAGTGCTTCAACATATCAAGACATTTTGGATTATTCTATGCTCCCAAATTTGTGGGAACAGTTTGGGAAGGCCCTTTTCTGTTCCAGCGTGACTGTGCCCCAGTGCACAAAGCAAGGTCCATAAAGATATGTTTGGGTAAGTTTGGTGTGAACACCTTTGAGATGAACTAGAACGGAGACTGCAAACCAGTCCTTCACGCCCAGCACCAGTGCCTGTCCTCACAAATGTTCTTCTGGATGAATGGGCAAAAATTCCCACAGACACACCAAGGTCTTGTGGAAAGCCTTCCCAGAAGAGTGGCAACTCTTATACATAGCTGCAAAGTGGGGATCAACTCCATATTGATGCCTGTGAGTTTAGAATGGGATGTCATAAAAGATCCTGTAGGTGTAATGGCCAAGTGTCCTGATACTTTTGTCCATATACTGTATATAGGGAGACTGTATATCCTGGTGTGGATTTTGGGAAATAGAAATGAAGAGAATGAGAAAAAGCAGGCATCTGCTTGCCTGGATAATTCAGGTCAGTGATCTCTTTGGGACAGGATGTACAAGAACAGCTCACTCAATTATTATTTATTTCATGCTAAAAGGTGCAAGCTGGCACCGAAAGACTTCCACGCATTCATAGCCAAGGATGTGTGATACCTGAGCTATTCTGTATGCATTTGAATACCTGCTGAAAAGCAGCCTTCTGACAGAGCACTTCCCTTCCTACTCCCTTATCCAATCCTCACCCAGTGGGAGATGTTGACCGCTCACTGACGGCACAGTGCATTTGGGAGCCTGTACAGACAGCCAGATCCTAGGCCACATCTGGGCAGCAGGAAACCGTCCAATTTCATAGGGAACCCCACAGCTAGGAGCAAAAGCCCACCAACCATCATTAACCCATAGCTAGGAAACACCATGAGTTTCCATCATAGGACAATAAAAATAATTACAAACAAATCCTATACAATAATTCCCCCCCTAACCCGTGTGTTGTTTTGTAGCCCTAGGAATGGAGAAAATTTGACATGCTAAAAACGATTAACGAAATCCCCACTTTTTTTGCAGAAAAGTTCGAATCTAATCAGAAAGTTCCCCGGGGGTTTTATGAGAGGATCTGACTTCACTTTCCGCAGATTATTGAGTGCTTTGCAGCCTGCTATAACAGCGAACACGTTACGACCTAATGAGTTTTTATATGCGTAGCTTACACAGAGGGACAGGAGCCGGGACCCGCTTACCCGCTTAATCACTCCGCTTCGCCCACGGTGCCAGATCGCCTAGGGCCCATGATGCTCTCTGCCAAATGCTTCAGCGGTGATATCTCCATTGAAAGTAATCCCTTAAAACAGAGAGAATATCGTGGAAAACATGAAGTACTTCCAGGGATGCGGAGCAGCATGGCAGTTAGATATTTATATAAATTTCACTTTGCCAGATTATGACTCGACGTGAGCAGGTTTGCTGCTTTGTTTTAAAATAAATTGAAATAGAATTCTATGCACAATTCCTTTTTATTTGAAATTGTCATATGTTTGAGTCACTGTGTATGAAGCACATATTAAACTGCCTCATTGGTGAGCATAACTGTATTTCATGGGGGCGTCGTGGACAGGGCACTGTTGTATTTTTATTCCCCTGGATATCTTGTTTCCCAGGTGGTCCTCCCAGCCCACATGTCACTGGGCGAGAGGTCCCCAGCCACCCTTAAAATGCTTTACAGACGGATGTCTGTGTACCTTAACAGCACACGCATGCACAGAGGTGTATGGCGGTCCAATCTGTGGCCTTATTAGGGCCATGTGTGTTGGGGCTCTGTTTACGGCCAGGGAAACATGCTGCCTGTGTGGGGTCCTGCTGTCTCCCGCAGGCCATGCAGAGGCACGTCTTCCTAGGGCCCCACTGACCGGACGGGGCGGCGGCCCCCAGCCAGCGCGGCCTCATAAACCAGCCCACAGATTACCACTGTTTATGGGGGCAGTGGCGTCACCAGCATGCCATTTTGTTGGGTGGGCACCAGTGTTCGAGTTCATCCCCTGGTGAATAAAAGTTTTCGACCCGAGGGTGG
>JAODLC010000001.1:37392200-37405978 GCA_026781145.1 Hippopotamyrus pictus
ATTTTAAGGTCCCGGGGATCACATGTGACTCTGGAAAACTGTTTCTGTTTACATATATACATCTATGCATATGTCTTTCACTGGTAGACACTCTGTTCTACTCATTTTGCAAAAAGCAAACAAGATACTTGCAGAGCCAAGTCTAATGTACTAATATACTACTGGCTGTTTTCACACGGGTCTCTCAGCGGGAGTCCCTGAGCCCTTGCATTTCCCTGCAAGTGGCATAACTGAGCGTGTCCTTCCCGGGCTTTAATAACAACCCTACAAGAGCCTTGTGACTCGCAGCCACCCTCCCCCACAACTACATATTACCACTCCTGCTCTGTGCTGTCTAGAAAGGTCATGTGACCCTCATCAGTATCCCAGGGTGGGGGAGGGAAAGCAGATTGAACCTGTTCTTTGTTAAGAGGTCAGAGCCAGCTCCCTGGCAGGAAGCACTCTTACCACATACTCCCTAAAATTTGTGTACTACTAGATTTTTTTCAAGCTCATAGTGTGGCTGAATAATGGGACATCACGTTGCTCTCCACTAGGGCGTCCCAAGCTATACCCGCAAACTGCCTTTCTAGCCTGTTTTCAAGAGAGATAACAGAAATAAAAGTCAGAATGGAAAACTATATTTAAAGCAAATCAAAGGAGCTCAATAGTGATGAAGGACACAATGGGAAGCCTCTGCCTTGTATTCTGGGGGAGGATATTACATCCATTTTCTGAAAATGATGATCCTGTTCAGGGTTGTGGGGAGTCTGGAGCCCATGCTGGAGGTCATGGGCACAAGGCAGAGAACAACCCAATATGGGGAGCCAATCCATCACAGGGCACACTCACACACCGTTCACACCTATGGGCAATTTGGCAATGCCAATTAGCCTCAACATGTTTTTGGTCGGTGGGGGGAAACTGGAGTACCCAGAGAAAACCCCATGACAGAGTTAGAACAAGCAAATTCCACACACATGGAACCCTGGCAGAGACTAGAACCCAAGACTAAGAGGTGCGAAGCAACAGTGCTAACCACTGCACCACCATGCCACCCCCAGATGATATTACAGTTACACATAATTACAAACCTCCAGGGTCAGAGGTCCATTTCCCACACCCAGCTCTGGCTGTGAAGATTTTCATCCCTTGTCTGTGTGGGTTGTATCATATGTTCTGGCTGGATGTGTATGGTACCAATTTGTATAGCAGCTATATCCCTGTAATGTGCATGTTGGGTATTCAGTATATACTGTGGTGTTGAGTAAAAGACAGTCAATCTCATCTTGCTGTGTTTTATTTCTTAGTAGATGCTATTGAGTGACAACTATAGAGGATTAGAGCTTCCTTTCAGGCTTTCAGGTACTCCTACATAGTGCATATAAACTGCACACATGCACATATACTTATGAGTGTATCCTGCAATAGACTAACATCCAATCTAGGGTGTCCCTGCCTTGCATACTGCGAAGGACTGGCATCCCACCCAATAGTGTGTATTACCTTCCTGGGATATGCTCTGGGTTCACTGCAGCCTTGTCATAATGAATAGATATTCCAGAATCAGAATATTTATTGCCACACCGCCAAGGCTAGTTGAAATTTGAGGTGGCACTGCTTGCTACAGTTGGAGACACCATGACAATAGACAATTAACAATTAGACATAATGTGGACAGAGAATAAGTACAAGACATAAGATACACAACAGTAAACGCAAGGTAGGTATAAATACAGAGGTTAATACAAGTTTAAATAGTGCAATTTGGCTGGAAGTTGACACAGGCATAAAACCATACAGTGACATTTAAGGAAACACTTTACTATTATATTAGATAAACAATGCCGTTAGAAAGTCTTTAGAGAAGCCCTGCAATTATTGATTTTAAATGTATGAAATATTTGTTTTAGGGGGAATGTCAGAGGATATTTATAAATGTTCTTTGTTAAATCCATTTGTAAATACTTAAATATTTCTGTTATGTCCATTGCATTAGTTTTTTTGACTAAATATATCAAGAGATATAGAAACGCAGTTGAATTCAAAACATACGTCAGCCATGCACATTTTAATTACGATTACCAAAAAAAAAAAAAACAAACAAAAAAAAAAACTTCAGAATAAACCAAGCGCGGGTATACGAGAACATACGGTAACCGAAGGAATGTTTCACACTAATGCAGAGCTGCAATGATGTCAACTTTTTATTTACTTTCCAAATCTGAATGACTGAGCAAGGCGAAAGGAGAATTAATCAGCCACAGTGTGACCGCGCAAGCGAAAATAAGAAGGCCCAGGCATCCGGGGATCGTGGTGGGGGAGGGTAATCTGCTCATGCTAGATGGAGGGTAACGCTGCCTCGTGGTGAAACTACACTGGGCTATATATTCAGAAGCAAATCTAAATGTGCTTTTTCCCCATCACGGGCCTTAGAATTCAAGCACAACTTAATAGTCGTTGTTATTATGATTATTACTGTTATTCACCCTGTACTATGCCAGCTTTAGATTTAGCGTAGGAACACCATTATATTCGTTTAAAATAAATGTAACAGCTATGTGTATGTGCTCACCATGAGATATGCTATGAAAGAATAACAACATTATAGTTAAACTACCCTCTCCTCTTTGGTGTTCGAGTTGGGATTAAACACAGCAGCACGGTGTGTCTCAGGCTCGCTCGCACTGCGTCTTGCGTCTTTTAACTCGCTGTCTGATTATTATTTCCATTTGACGTGATTCCCATGCAATTTGTACATGGAGTCATTCTTGATACGATATGAATGGAGAGATTTGATGTGATTTGCTGATTTTTCCATTGTGGGTCACTGACCGAGCCTCCTATCTCAAAGTGTCTCCCTCTTTTCCAGGCTCTGAGCGTCTGCTGCTGTCTCATGTAGAAACTCCACTAATAACGCCGGCGGCCGCCGACTTCACTCACCCCTTCTTAACTTTTGCTCCCGCCTCGGAAAACGGCGGCTTATGCAAGCTTTCTGATCGCCGTTTTGTGGATTACAGGCTGTGCAGGGCTCCCGGAGTGGAGAAAATTGAGTCGTAACGAATAATATGGGAGTGAAGTGTGCATTTGCGCTCTGAAGTTGGAAGGTCTTTCCTTGTGGAAGTGAAAGCGGCGGGGAAGCACGCCCGAGCACACTCTCTCATTTAGGTAAGTTAACTCCTCATCACGCCTCATGCAAGTTTCCCCTCGCTGTACGTTAATTCTTAATTTAATTGTACTAAATTTTTGCAACGTACAAAGGTTATATACAAAGCCGACCTGAAATGGCCTGTTTTATTGCTTGTTTATTTGGGGTTTGCTTCATTTCTCAGCATACTATCATCTATCTATCTGCTTGGGGATCCACGTTATCAAGAAGCTTTGCACTCGTTTTTGACCTTGTTTTTTGATATAAGGTTCTTGGTGGGTTATACCCGTGCAAACGCTTGTGTAATTGTAGCCGCGTTTCCTTTTCACGTATGATATTTAAGCTTTGCTACATTCGCATAAATATAGCTCATTGTTGGTGTTATTTGTGTTTTTTTACGTTTCTTTATAATATTAATTATAATAATTACAGCTACTGGTGTAGTTGTAAATAAGAGATATCTTAAACACGTTGTCCATTACAGACAACTCGGAAGTGCCGGGGTGGGGGTGGGGAGCCGCTTAAAACTGCACTACTGTTTTCCTTAACTGACTAGTTTGTATTAACTACTCAGTTCATCGAGTGTGATTCGGCAGGGTAATGATGTGTCATTGGCGTAAACATTTCTTCCTGAATAAATGAGAATTGCCCCCCAATTTTTAAAATAGTGGATGATTCCGTCCACGAAAAGTTTACCGGTGATTTTAGTGCAATCATGAGTTGTTCTGTCCTGCACAATGTACTGCCCTCCATTACCAACAGAACGGCAGATTATTTGTTGTGGGTTCTTGTTGAGTTATGTTTTTGATGGTTATATTTTTTATGTTCTCCCTGCTATCTCACAGGCAGGTTACAGCACACCACTGTACGTTTTATAACCTGTTGCCAAGATGTAGCCGTATAACCTGATTGATAAACTTCATGAAAGATGATGTCAGTTATTAGTGTCTTGCTGCACTTTTGTATAAAATCCATTAACGTCATTAATAACATCAAAATCAAGTTAAAGCTCAGGGGTAAACCAGTGATTATGATATGAAAATATTCAGAAAAATACATAGCCTACTAAAACTGTTGGCCTATGGACACCTTGTGATCAGATGTGAATTAGTGGGGGCTATAATTTTGCACTTTGGCCTACACCGTTTCCCCTGGCACACTGAACATTTCGACACACAATATATATCCTGTTTTTTTTTTTTTGAAGTGTCCTCAGGCAACCTTTCTAGAAAAAAAATACCATTGGCGGGAGAGAGCAAGCGCAAGCCAGTAGAGAATTTCCCCTTTGAGGTAGTGCACATACCTTTAACATGCCACATCTGCCATGTGTCAGGTTCATGTTGCCCTATTGACATTTCAGAGTTGTATACATTTTATTTCCAAGTAATACACTTTGCTGAGGCTCCAATTTGTCACGAAAGAGCTGGATATTAAGTTGAATTATAAATCTGAATGCCAGCTTATGATTTTGCTAAATTTGTTCGAGGGGGGACCATAAACCACGCAAATTTATCATGTTAAAATACATTTAAAAGTGGGTTAAGGGAATTGATTGTTTTGGTCTGACCAGCAATGTGCAGTTTTTAGTTATCCACGGTCTTTATTTGGTGGTGCTTGTGGCTCTGTGGCTATCCCTGTTTGTAAGCTGTAATATATATTTTAAATATGTATTTCAAAAGACTTGCAGAGATTTGGTGCAGTTGGCTGGCACATCTCTATCGCTTCTTTCACAGAATTATAACTATAAAACAAAAAGGGTCTTTGACCTACCGGGACAGTTATTTTAAGAATATGTAGATGACTAGTCTCCATTGCATAGGCACCAGGGGAATGGGGAGCGTGGCTGGGGGCTGCTACACTTGCTGAGGTTTAAACATGTCCGTATACATTTGGAAGGTCCTCTTTTTGGAGCCATGTTGATCTTGGGAGATATACATCATAACCTATGCTGGTGTGTGTCTGTGTTTACACTTAAAATATGCCAGTGTGTCAGTTTCTGAGGGACATCTTTCTTGGCTTTTTAAATATGCTGTTAAGTTTACAGTTCAGGAACTGGCCTTGCAGAGCTAAGTAGAAAGTTACTGCCGTTGACCGGCCCATGTGAAGCTCGGCATTTTAAGTTGCAGTTACCCAATCGTAAGCCCTAACCACAGGTATTCTCCAAATTGCAGTCTTTATTGTTAAATCATTTGAAATGTTGATCCCAATTATTTAAAAAATGCTTCGCTAAATTTTCTCATCAGACCACTGGTTTGATTTTGGAGTGAGCTCAATCGGCACCCTCTAGAAAAGCTTTTGGAAGAAGTGTACAGTCCAGATGAAGAATTACACTTTAGATGCTTGTTTTTTTGGACTCTAACCTCACCCCTCACCCTACCCCTTGACCAAAAGCTGTGACTTTACAATGTTAAGGGAGACTGTTCTTAATTTCTTATTCTGAAGACCTTTGTGCAGTGTCCGATCTAATATTAGCCTTCTGTTTAGCAGCCAACAACCCATCCATCGTAAACTAGCCATTTTCTCTTTTTGGTTCCCCTGGCATTACCTTTATAATGCTTTTCTAACTACAAATATAAATTGACTGGAGCTGCTTGGCATGATAGCTGAAGATGGTAGATCTCAGGATCTTTGTGTCATCTAGTTACTGATCTCTCATTAGATTACATTTCTGCTCCACGGGCTAAGTTAGTGTTTAATTTTATCATGTGTTTGAGTAACTCAACAGCAACATGTATTCATGGATCTCGAGCATGCTCAGTGTGTTTTCTTTAGGAGTGATTGTCTGTCAGGCTAATGTTTGTTTGCCCTCAAGGAGTACTAGTTTTTCACTTGGGGGTAATTTACAGTTTTCGTGAGTCTTTGGCCAGCTGGCAGCCAAGATTGCCTTTCATGTGTGACATTATTTTTGGTGTGAGCATTTTAGGACTAAAATTAGTGAAACTCAATAGATATGCAATGCAGTGGACCAAGTCTGCTTGCATAATTTCCCTTTTTTGTTTTGGTTCTGTCATGGCCTTGTATTTCTCTCCCCCACCTCTGGTTTAGGGCAAATCATCTGGGTTACTTGTGCCTTGCTTGTCTGTCCCAACTCTTCCCTCCTTACTGTTGGGTGATTTGTTCTCTTTTGTAAGATTTATGATGAGCTATTCGATTTGGATCCATTTTTTTTATTTCCCCGAACGTGCCAGTTGGGAAAAAGCCTGAGTGCCATGTGGTCTGGCTTCTGATACCAGTCCAGATGTAGGTGTCTGACAAACCCAGGGCATCCCCAGGTTGTTACAGGGACACTGGTCCAACAGGCCTGTCATTAAGCTACTGAAGTGGAATGAAAATGGTTTTGCAAGTTTAAAATAATTTTGACTTCCGCTTTCCCTGACTTTATGCTATTAAGTCTGTGAAACCTGGAAGTAATCAGTTTATTTAGTATAAAAATGAATCCTGGCTGACAATCTATCCACCCACTGTACTTAAAGAACTTAAAGAACTTGTTTGCACTATACTCAAGCTGTTTGCACATTGCATTTATCTATTTATTTCTTTTACATACTTGCCTTATCACTGCACATCTCCTTTGCCTTATTCTCCTTATTGTCCTTGTATTTTTACTTTTTAGATGTTTAGTTGTATATTTAAATTGCTTATGTCATAACACCACCTGCACCAAAAGAAATTCCTTGTACTTCACTGTACTTCTCGAATAAAAAGATTCTGATTCTGATTAGTTACCATATGTATGAAATGTCTTGTTGTTTATGCATGCATATGTACAAATTTAAAAGCTTGTTAAATGATCAAAAGGGAAAGATGCATATTTAGGTGCTTTCCTTGTTTGGGTAGGTGTGCTAGGTGCTTTCTCTTGCACATGAAGACTCCACTGTCTCTAGGTATTCTGGTATTATTCTGAGTAGCAAACTCTTCAGAACAGATTCCATTAGCCTGGCAGGGTGCTTGGAACATAAAGTGCAGTTTGACAAAGGAAAACCTTAGAGCAATAATATTGCTGTAAGGCAACGGTGCAAGAAGGTTCTCATGTTTTATTTGGATTCAAAATCTGGCCAGTGCACACAAGCTCTTATAGCCTCAGTAATGTGACTACGATTTACACAATAGTCGGTCAGCGTACAAATGTTAGTCCTTTTCTACTTTTGATGACACATGGAATGTTGAAGAGAACATAATTTTGGGGAAACTTTGAGTGATGTTTTGTTTATGAATGCTTTATATTCTTTGTTGCAGATCAGACCCCAGTTGCAATGTTGACTGCATCATCTGTAGGTAGCTTTTTGCTAGGTTTTTTGACACCTGCAACCTTTCATGTACGGTTTTACCTATAACATTCAGAGCAAATATATAAATAAATATCCATATGCATATTTGGACTGTTTAAGACCCATTAATTATTACCCATTAATATCTAGGATAAGTATGTTTAGTCTCTCTCACTAAATCATTAGACTCGTCACCCAAAGAATACTATGCATGGCATAACTCTCTGAAATATTCCTCAGGTCTTAACCACTGCCAGTCTACTACATTTTTCAAAGTACTTTTTAAATCAGCCTGTTAAAGATGTTTTGGGTATATTTTGAAGTCTTGCCCAAATGGTAGTTGAAAACTGATTGTTTTCATTAGACTATAGGGAGCATTAAATACTGCTTTTAATTGCACAGCCTTGGAGTGCATGCACTGGTTTTATAAGATCAGTTTATCTGCGATAGCGGTTCTGAACCGGCCATTAAATATGACAGCTCTTTAGCACCCTACACCTGTCATACAGCTTAAAGTTCCCTCTTCAACTGCTTTTATTGTAAAGAATGTGGATGATAAAGGTATCCTGATGAAGTCCTATATTTTCCTATCATTTTAGTGGGAGGCGAGTCTTCCACAGGCTCCTCAGTCCTCACCTGTCCCTGCAGAATTTTACCATCTCTGCAATGACTGTGTACTCTGAAAAATGCTATAAACACTCGCGTCAATGACCTTAACCAGGGGAAGCATTTTAAAGGTCTCTATAGGCTTACTAGCTGCCCAGTAAACAAGCTGTAAAGACTATGCAGAGAGACCTGTGATCTGCTTTTCCTTGCAGGGCTTTAGCTTTTGTCACCGAGTTTCCTACTAAAGACCCAATGTCCCTGCTGCTGAAAATCCGAGTGACTCGGCAGCCCAAATGCTTGGAATTACAGTGGCGATATCAGAAACTTGGAGGTTATTCAGTTCATCATACATGATTGGATTGGAGCTGTAAATATTTAATGATAATGAAGGTGAGCTATCAGTAATCACATCTGGCCACAATAGTTTTTTTGTCTTTTTTTTTATTTTAAATGAAATCATGAAGTATAACACACTGGTCGTGTTCATAGTTTGGGATTTTATAAGCGCTATTAATCAACCAAATCGGTGTATAAAATGTTACTGGTACATCTGCACTTGTCGTTATGAGTTGAGATTAAACTTTTTACAGTAAATTGGTTTGTGGGTTAGGCTGAAAAAAAATTATTATTTTTGGAAGTATGTTTATTACTCACTGAAAGTGAACAACATTTGCGGACAGTTTGAAATTGGTCAGCCGCCCAGATCTTGTCAGAGACATTGCTCTTATTACTGAATTTGTCAAGAGTTCTTGAGTAGTCGAGATAGTGACTCTTGATTTTATGAGAAGTCTCTTCTCGATGAAACACTGGTGTTTCTTGCTGCACAGTGCCCCTGGGTGCTGTTTCCTGCAAGGTAACTTCATTTAGCCTCATCTCTGGAATTTTAGCTGTGTCTTGAGCCTTTCCTGTGTGTCCAGCTGTGAGTCTAGTCCCTTTGAAAACACCTTTTCTTGCTCCTCTCATGCCTTTTTATACTTTTAGAAACGTTAACCTATTGTCTAGTCGTCATCTGTCACACTGTAGCCATAATGGCATCATTCAGAGTTAGTTAAGTGATGTTTCGTTTTTTCTGAACCCTTATGTCTTAACATCCCTGGCACACATTTCAGACACATGTTAAGGTGCACTTGATCGTAATTCATTCGACATAACCCTCAGGCGCTTGTTAATTTTGCTTTGAATGACTTGCAGCATTTTGTGCAAAGACATAATAATTACTTCTGGTTCTGCGGAAAACTAATGAAAATGTCTTTTTGTCTGTTTTGTTCACCTTTTTCACCTGTCGGCGTCATTCACTTTATTTGCTGTATTCTTCTGTACTGCACATTATGGTGGAAAGAACTGGCCAACTTGCCTTGAACTTAAACTGGCCAGCTTTACAAATCAGTGCTGCTTACAAGTAGTATACAAAACCTTGATGGCCAACCCAAACCCTCTTTGTGGCATGACCTTAAATAGAAAAGCCTGGATCACTGTGTGAAACATTGGTAGTGTTCGTAAATTAAAAAAATGCACGTCGACTGCACTTCTGTGGAAGGGGCTTGTGTTTGCCCTACTTGTCTGAACACATTCTCTTAATGCTCTGTCTGCTTGCCTCCTGTTTGCTTAGCTATAAATCCAGCACTCATGGCTGCACCTCTGATTGTCGCTGGGATTCCTTCACCAGAACCGATGCCCCCGGCCTTCACTGAGCACCAGCTTTGCCTGCAAAATTTACTGCTGCATTCAGTACAATCATCTGTGTTTGATAATATCAACCAATCTTACTTTATCAAACCCAGCACATTTGATAGGTGTACGTTGATTCTTGTGGCGCTTAATCCACATTCTTTGTAGTAATTCCATTAGCAAGCCGAATTTGGGCATTCTGATTTCCCACGTTTTTTGGGTCACAGTGGTGCTCAATTCTGTCCCATGCAGCACAATGCAGAGCACACCTTAGAGGAGGCACCCGCCCACTAGAGGAGGCACCCGCCCACTGCCCTCTTGTATGTTTTTGTTTAACAGCGATACCAAGGAAGCTTTTTTTAAAAAGCAGCCTTTGTAAGGATGAGTCAGTGGGGGGGGGGGGGGATAGCAGAGTTATCATTAGGAATGTCCTGCTCCACTTTTGGCACCCTGATTCGATCCGATTCTGAGTCCTGATCCAATCTTTCAATAAATATTTAAATAGACATACAGTAGGCATCGGTGCATTCATCTAAGTAAGCCTTGCGATTTTGCAGTATCTTTCTTATAGTGTTTCTGTAAGTGCCTAATTAGATTTGTTGTATTAAACGACACTCTTTTGCTGCCCCCTCTCTAAAGGATGGCATTGCGAACATTGCAGGTAGCTGTTGGTTCGCTTCTAGTTTCCAGTTTAAGGAATTTCTACATGGCTGACATCTCAGTAGTTTGTAGTTTCAAGCCATGCGCCTCAGGTTTACTTTAGGACGTGGTGATACCATTTATTTCATGTTTGGATTGGCCCCGATTCGGATCATTGATCCACTGCACCAGGCTCAGGACATCACTGGTTACCACAGCTACTCCTACTTCCGATGCCTTAATATTATAATCTGTTCTATGCTTTTTAATTAGCTAGGTAAGAGCACATAACTTAACAGCTGGCTCTTTACAGATGGATTTCAGGTGAAGTTCTTAACGTGCTTTTTTTTCTGGTTCCCAGTGCCAGCCCAGGCTACTTCCCCATCTGCAGTGGTATAAAAGTTGTTGTAAACATTCTGAATAAATATATCCTTGCTAATTATTGGTATTGTTGTCCCCCACCAAGGCTGAATAGGAATGCACTGTGGATTTGAGCTCAGGGATACAGCCAGGGTCTAATCTGGTGCGCGTCATTGACCTGCTGTCCCTGTCAGCTGGGAAGCGACTTCCTGTAAGACATGTAAGGGGATCCGCTGAGTGAAGGCCATTGTGTCCTTTGTTCATTGTGAGCTCTGCTATAATACCGCCTTCTGTATGCTCGTCTCCTATCAAAATGTGCCCTACATTTATCCCCGGATCTGTAACGTTTAGCTATTTAATCAGCCGTCTCCTCAAATGTCCTCCATGCGGCTGAATGTATGGAGTCTGTTTTTAATTTATGCTACATTTTTTTTTTTTTCTTACCAAGACACTTTGAAGTCATGTGACAGCTGACGAGATGCTGGTTGTTTGCTGTGGTCGCTGCTGGTTTTCCTGCCAGCTCTACTTTTCTCTGCAGGCAGCTACGATAGCATGTTGTGTAAAGTAGTCTTTTACACTGCCTGCATGTTTTCTTTTTTCTCTTCCCCGTTTTCCCTTTACAGTACCAACAGCTTGATTTCTTAAGATAATAGGTGCAGTAATTTGTGTCAGAATGGGAAGTAGCCTCACCGCAGCTCCTTGAGTCAGGCCCATTCTGCCTCGTCTCTCTAAGTTTACAGAATGAGATGTAGAATATTTCCTCAGCCCCTACGTGAGACCCCAGACTGGTTCATCCCTCTGGGATTTTGCATGGCGGAAGCTCATCACATGATCGATGCTGCTGCTTTCCACCGTACCTTTTCAGAAGCGGTTTTGGCATTTTCAGGTGGACTGTTTCATTCCGTCGTCCTTTCCAGATAATCTCAGCATTGCTATGGTCATTTTTAAGCCCGTTCCCTGGTTCTCAATAGGACCTGAGGCAGGAGATTAAACTGGGCCACTCTGCTGCTCTGAGCTGGGGCAGCTCTAGCGATGACCTGCATACCACATAGAAACAGAGAAATGTCTTTCGCAGGCTCAGCTGCTGTGCTTCTTCTGGAACTAATGAGATCCAACAAGACACATTACACCAATAAGAGAACTCTCTCCCATTTATCGAGACGTTTTCAGCTGGACCTTGAATGTCCTCTCCCTGGAGGGCCATACATTAGCTTACGCTGTGAAATAATGTTCTTAGTAGCCTGTAGGCAAAACATTATGCAGCCTTGAATGTTGAATATTCACAATGTTTCTTCAAAAGGAATTTTGAATATTTTCAGGGCCCTGAATGACTCGAGCAACATTTTGTGTATTGTGCTGTAAGGCCTGCGGTGAAAAAGTACTGTTTTCTCCCAAACGCTATCTTCCGATTTGTTTCTACTGTCCGCTTCATCTTCTCGCGCATGAAATGCCAGATTCACTGCTTCACTGCAGCCCCGATTACCAGCATGGCTCTCATGCGGGGGTGCGCTGGTATGGCGTCTTTCAGCGGGAGCGTATTAAAATGCACGGGTCTCTGGTGCTGCCAGTGAAGATGTCAGAAAGTAAGTTTGGATCTAGTGTTGCCCGAATGGGCTGGAACCTGTCTGTTGTCTCCGGTTGCAATGCAGCGAGCTGAGATGATGTGATTATTCCACAAACTGCTACTGTACCCTGACTTTCTCATCCTTTATTTCATTCTTGTGTTTTTTGTTTTGTTTTTGTCTAGAGCCCCATTGCCTGGGGGCTCTTCAAGGAAGAGGGCAACCTTAAACAAATGGTTTTGTGCAAGAAGAGCAGAATGAGGCATGTGTGTAGGACAGCCCACAGGCCCTGCTGGAGGAACATGAGGGTTACTTGGACTTTGTCATGAATTTCAGCATAACCTCCTCCCCTTTCCGCCACCTCCCCAATCCGCTCGTGATATCGGAAGTGACAGAAGAATGTTGAGGCGGTCCTGTGGCGGGGGCTACCTGTTTGTGGTTCATTAGTTATCCCCTCCCCCACGTCTCTTCCTCAGCACCCTCCCCCAACGAGACTGCAGCCCATTCCAGGGCTTCAAAGGCGGGTTTTACTCAGTGGAGCCCTTCAGGAGAAAATGGTTGCTGTTTCCAACCCTTGTTTGCACATCTGTCGAGAGGTGGCTGGCCAGGAGAAAATGGGGCCTTTGGCGTGTTTGGCTGGAATGTTCTTTCTTTCTCACTCTCTCTCCGCCTCGCTTCTGCCTTCCTTGCCTTTTTGTCTAGTGTTTTTTTTTTTTTTTTTTTGTTCATGGTTATTTTCAGAAACGCTGTATTTTAGATGCCTGGCCCTATTCAGTTTATCAGTTTTTATTCTTTGTTTTTTATATATAATTCCTTTAGTCAAGCACTAAGAAACACGCCATACTGTGCTGGTACTGATGTACTCTTATTGTAATGGCACCATGGTGTGTTGTGAAACCCCTCTCAATCAGCCCACGGAAATTCACCTGCCACCGGCCCCGGCATTGCTAGCTGCTCCATGTTCTGCTTGCGATTTCTGCTAAGCATCGCTGTCACCTGCCGCCCTTTGGCTATCATCGAGGGCAAGCACCCTTGCTAATATGTGCTCTACACACGTTGCAAAAAAACGCGCTGTAGGCCATGTGGTGACATGTTTGAATTCGCGAGTGCCCTCGTGGGGTGACACCAGAGGCCTCCTGTGATGGCTGCTTCATGTTTGTGTTTGTGAAGCTAAACTCGCAGCTTCAGGACTGTCATTTTCCATCCCCCCACCTTTAATCGCTCAAAAAATTGCCCGCACTCAAGTCACAAACCACAAATCACAAAATCAGCAGAAGGGGGTCTGTGACTGGAAGGCTGCTGACTTTAATTCTGTCCCCTGCAGAATAGTTACAGGTTGCTGGGTCAGGCTGAGGTTCTGCACAGTCCCCGTGCTTAGATCTTTGGGTGAGGTATATCTTGTACCTGGTCTGCCCATTCTCTCGTTTGTGCTGCATTGCAGCGTGGCCCTAAAGAATGCCCAGCTACGCAGGCAGCGTGGCCCTAAAGAATGCCCAGCTACGCAGGCAGCGTGGCCCTAAAGAATGCCCAGCTACGCAGGCAGCGTGG
>JAODLC010000001.1:37409392-37421881 GCA_026781145.1 Hippopotamyrus pictus
GTGTGCGCGTGTGCGTGTGTGTGTGTGTGTGTGTGTGTGTGTGTGCGCGTGTGTGTGTGTGTGCGCGTGTATTTGTTAGGGCTGGGCCATATCACATTGAGGGAATCAGGATTATATGGCGCATGTGCAATAATTACCCGGACTTTAGATGACAGGCAAAACATTTGTCTGGATGCCAGTTTTTTGGTACTTTGTGGACGTTTGCTTATGCCCATAATTTGGTAAGCAGATTAGTAATATGCCTAAAATATTAATGAGGCGTATTTTAACACCCAAACATTAGTAATCTGTATGAATTTGGCATCTCTCTATGTTTATCGGTTAGGAGAGCACACCATATACAACTGTCTTTGTGTATCATGGAAGCGATAAGCACTGAAATAGCAGTGAAGAAATGGGCAGCTCAGCAGTCACAACATCTTTTGAAAGAGGAGATATTGTGGATAAGGTAAAAGATGTTGGCAGTTTCGTGATACTTTTTGCAGTTTTATGTCCGACACATTTGTTAAACATAATATTCAGCTGAATTTATATAGATTTACAAAATTTCGGGCATCAATACACCTGTCATTTTGGGCATACTACTAATCTGCTTATCAAATTGTCCGCATAAGTAAACATTCGTATAGTACTGAAAAGCCAGTGTCCAGATATATGTATGCCTGTCATCTAAAGCCCTGGTGATTATTACGCAACGCCATAGAATCACGATGTGATATCGTGCAGCCCTAGTTTTTGTGTGCATGCAGGTGGCTTGGTGGGTTGGTGGGTGGCTGGGTGGGTAGATGTGTCCCCTGCCATGGACCGGGATCCTGTCCAAGGTGTCCTTTGCCTCTTTCCATGTGCTTCCTGGGAAGGGATCCAGGCTATGATCCATTTATCCAAAAGGGGAGCTTCTGGCCAATTTTTGAAGCTGCCCGTTGCATAAAGATGTGAAGTGTAAATCACACAGACCAAACAAAAAAAACATCAGTTTTATGAGTAGGGGAATTTCAGTTAGTCATGCAGAATAAGGAATAATAAATAGCCAAAATACAGTATATGAATACATAGTGCTTAGACACCTTAGTACAATATAGGGCTGCTACTAACGACTACTTTATGGATTAATCTATCGACTGTTTTATCAATTGGTCGTTTAATCTAAGCGTTTCATTTTCCTCTAGAAAATGAGATTGACTGTTTTATTTTATTTAACAATAAACTGTATATCATTGCAGGGCTGTAGTTAATGGGCACCTGTTTTTTGACACTATATGGGTGTTGTTTTCGGCCACGATTTAAGTATATTATGCCAAAATATTAATGACGTGTATATTGTGATGTCCAAAAGTCAGTAATCTGTATAAATTTGTTGTATCTTTATGCTTATTAAATTTGCTTAGTGGAGCGCCTCATGCTACTGTTTGGTAAATCATGGGAGCAGTAAGTACTAATGCTGTGTTGAAGGAAGGGACAGATCAGCAGCCACATCATCTTTTAGAAGAGGAGATATTGTGGTTGAACTAGGTAAAAAGACGTTGTTTGGGTGGCAGTACTGTTTGCTGATTTAAAGTCGGACATATTTTTCTTGGCAAATATCGTTTTCATTTTTCAGTTAAGTTTTTTAGTTTAGTTTTTCATTTCAGTTTTGTTTTATGGTGGTAACATTGGTCCCACTGGTCCCACCAAGCCTGACGTGCACAAACGCGCACTGGTGCCATCAATTAATATAGAACCCGCCCAGTTTCTAACCGAAACATTTTTTCAAATGCTTATTCAATGGAGATTCTGAGGTAAAGGAAAGTGACTTGAAACATTTTATAAATCATAAAGGTAATTTCATTAAAATAGTAATAATAAATCAATGTGTCGATTTAAAATATTGATGATGCATTTTCAGCATCGGTGTAATCGACTACGTCGGCTAATTGCGGCAGCCTTAGTACAACACTGAGTGTCATGGAAAGTTGTGGTTTCTAACATGGAGAAGAGCCAACACTGAAATGTGTTTTTTCATTATCTCTGCAAGATTGCTTTCTCGAGTCTACACTTTCTTCAGAATATAGGATTTGTGCTTTGAAACAATTGCACTGTTCTTGAAAAACACGTCATGTTCCAACGAGGACCATCCCTAATCTGAACGACTTGGATACTTAAAAGTACCCCAACCAGCATGGTGAAACCTCTCTGTTTTAGTAGATGTGGTTCTGTTTCTATTTTTGTTAGAGGCATGGGAAGCTTAAGGGAGTGCATGCATCCGTAGCTAATTGTGGGTTATGGTCTTTATTCACCTTTTAGGCCCCCGGGGGGGATTTCAGGGTAAATGGTGGGCCATGTACCACTGAGTTCAGAGGGTGTTAAGTTACTGAGGTGGGGGGAGGATTGACATGCTCCACAATACCCACAGGAAACACACTCCTGTTAGATTTTCTATAAATTAAGTGTGTTTAATTGGAAGGCTGCAACCCCCCTTGGGAATTCCCCACACTTCTTCGTACGACATACTTTAAGGCGGCAAGTATGATCCGTGATATTAAAAGCCGGGGGGCCCTTGTTGTGGTGACTTCTCAGCTGCCTTATCCGTGGCCTGTTTGTCTTCTAGTTTTGAGTCACTCCCGAATCATCGCCGCGCCTCTGAGCATCTAGCCGAGGTTATTTTAGCAGACTTTTCTTGAATAATTGGCTGACGGCTTGTTAGTCACTCTTCCTGCTGCTCCATAGACTAAACACCCAATGAGAGCGTAGCTTGCAAAGCATTGAATGGTTTAGATTCAGCCCCTGTTTGTACTTTGGGTATGCGCATAGAAAAGCATGATTTGCTGTATGGAATTGGGTCAGCTGTGCTGCACTGAGATGCTGCTTGAATAAAGCCCATTCTCATGTATGGTATATGCCCCCCCATGCCTGGCAGTAATGATAAGTTACTGAAATATGACCCGGCTTTATTTCCCATCAAGGCATTAATATTTACATTGCCTGGGAGATCTTTTTCAAATGGAAACTTTGAAGATGATTGAACACGTTCTATGGTACCGTGTGGATTCCTTTTCCGAATTTCGGGTGCTAAAATTCGACATTTCTTGTAAGACACTTTTTTGATTTGCTCTCACAACTGCATTACGCCATTTAATCATATTTATTAATGCATTCAGTCCCATTAATGCATAAACCAAAAAGGGAAGGATTTGTCACTGCTTATTTTAAATGTAGGCTCTCTGTGAGTAATGGATGTGGCTACACCAAAGCAGTATGTATACGGATCCCAAAGGCAGAGTATTTTAAGCTCTGGCTTGGAAGATGCCGGGAAATGGATGCTTGTGGCTTCTGCCCTCTTCAGACTAACCTTTTCGGGTTTTATTGTTAGATGCTGGAATCTACACCTTGCTCTCTGCAGAGGTGGGTCATATTCTGAAAACACCCACATGTCCCTCAGAGCTTAACTCCCCAAACCAGATAAGAGTAAATGTTCCCCTTGGGCCATTTGTTGATCCCTGGACAAGAACCTCTGTTAGTTCAGTCATATGTGTGGATTAGTCGAGCACACACCCATGTGCCCCCCCCCCCCCCAAGCACCCAAATAATTGGATGTTGCTTAGTGCTCCTGGCTTTTGATGTTCAGGGCCCAGCCAATACCACCTCATTAGCTAATTACCCAGGGGGAAGATTGTGATTTTTTACAGAGAGATCCAAGCTTGGGCTACCCCACAGTGACGACGAATGGGCTGTTCTATAGCAGCCATATAGAATGGGCCAAACATCTGCAGTCTCCGCTTGTGATATGTTATTGCTGAAGTGTCCATGTGTAGCTATTGCTTATTGTTTTCAGAGAGCTTTACGTATTAGCGAAGTGATAGAGGTGTGTTCGTTAGCGTTACGGATGGTTTTTCCACTGAAACCGAAAACGGCTCATGCTTCGGGGCTTGTTCTTTTGAAGCTGAGTGCTGAAACTCTGCCCCATCAAATATTCATCACACAGAACTATTACGCACACGGTTCATCTAGTGTGTTAAGCCTGCATGTTCTGATATGATACGACGGCTGTTTCTGCACATATCTCTATTACCCCAACTTGCCCTTTCTGTCTGTCTCTCAGCTTAGAGCTGTATCCCCTAAGACATATAATATATGCTTTGTGGCAGTCAGCAGGAAAATGACCATCATGGAGTAAATCAAAGTTAAAGATGTCAGGTCAGTTAAACACATATTTCACTTCTAAACAAACCAAGCCTTTGGTTTTGCTTGCTTCGAGGTGCTCAGTGGACAAAGAGTTGTAAGCATTTTTTTTTTTCATTTAGCTTGTGAACTAATAATTTAAGTCTCAAATGAGGCTGTGTTATCAAAGGTCCAGTCATTGTTCTCCTTGGCTAAGGGCAGGCGAGCCTGGGGAACTCTCTCTTTATGTATCCTGTATTTTTCCCCACATCAAACTATATATTTATCTAAGTGATTCCAAACATTACCCTTTCCTTGCTATTTTCTGGGAAAATAAAGTTGCAGTTGCTTCTATGCAGAACTGGATGGATCTGAAGGAACAGTGCTCATACAGAAACATTTTTTTAAATATTGGCTCATTCAGAAGTCCGTAGTATTTAGCAGTTGTATAAAGGTGTGACTCAAAGGTAAAACTGATGGTTAGTTGTGCATAAATATATATTAAATGCAATATACTTCTATACATGTTACAAATGTAATGGTTCTTCCCCCCCACATACATTTTCCAGTCTGCAGCATGTTGTTCCCTATAAGCCCTGCAGAAGTCGCTAAACCTCAAAGCGATCTTTGTTGCACCAACGATGAAATTCTTAAAGCAGCCCTTAACATGTAAGATACGTGAAACCAGACATACACTGTAGCTAGCCTCATTCCATCGTTCTTCCTGGCCCCAAAGCATGGAGTGCAACCCTGTTCATATTTGGACTGTAGGCTTGTTGTGATCTAGAAGAGTTTATTTCAGAAAATGGATCATTGACTCTTCCGGGATGCAGAGTTTGTTCTGTTCGCAGGTGCAGAAAGCCGTATTTGGCTTCTTGGCCGCATGGGCTGACCTAGGAGGGGCATCAGCCCAAAGCTATAGCTGTTAATGTTCTACAGAATTTTAATACATTAGCTTCTGCCCCAGTGGTTTGATGTTCAATTTACACTGTCTAGCGGCGGAAAGTTATTAGATTGAAGCGTTACTTTGTATTCCTTTCATGTACTTATCCATCAAGGCATGCTTGACTTCTTCCCGAGGCTCTCGCATGGCTTCCTAAAAGAGATCATGACATGAACCCAAAACAAAATGGCTGTCTAAAGGAAGGTCTGAGAATTAGACTGCGTCTCTGTGAGGGAAGATGTGTCCGTTATTCATCATTTGTGGATGTGTTAACTTGTACCAAGACTTGTGAGATGACCTTTCCAGCCCTGCTCTGTGTGCTGGTGTCTTGCAGAGTTCTGTCACCCTGGTCCGGGCCAGTCCCCAATGCTGCTTTGACTGTATTCCTAGCCAGTGCTTCTGGGCAGCTCCACTAAATGCTTGACTCCGGCTAAGAGACTGAATCAGCGTCAAACCCGGTGTCATTATCTGGTAATGAAAATGCAGCACATGTGTTTCCAGCAGCCCAGGTTTCCAAGTAAACATTCAAAGCACAAAATAACATTGTATAAAACAGGACACATCTGATGGCTGTGTTCAGGAAGACCACACCTCCCTGTTCCTATTCAGTCAATGGACTCCAAGCTTGTCCGTTATCACCCACCAACCTGATGAAGGTTTTTCCAGTAAAAATGCATCTTTGTCTCACTATTTAGAAAACAGAATTTAGTAAAATACTGTCCCGCATTAACTAAACTTTGCAGTTTCCCAAATTCCTCAAAAGAAATGGCCCCATTTTTGCTAACAGGCACCATCGCATCACTTTGTGATGCACTGGTCTGATGAGTAGGGGTTAGATGCAATGCTGCTCTCAATTTGCCATTATCTAGCAGTGCCGGAGTCAGCCAACGACTCATTGGCTGAGCAATCCATTGTTTACAATGTCATGGTGTAATCTGAGTGTCTGAAATGCAAAGGCCTTGTGTGCTAAATGGTTTCCTGTAGCTCTGTAGTTGTTGAAGATTTGCATTTTTTCCTTCTTCCTGGTTTATGCATAAAAACACCAAGGGGGAACACCTGCACCTCTTCACTGGGTTTCTTTATATTAGACACTACAATGATTATTAAGTTATGCACCTTTGTCTATTTTTTTTTTTTTACACAATAAATTGAGTGTGTTACTTCACTGGAGCATATGCATCTAGGACTTAAAAATCTGATATAATAGTGTAATGATGAGCCTTCAAAGCCCCAGTGCTGCTCTCGCCCATTCAGCTTCCCCTTTTCTGTCTCACCAGAGTGGGCCCCCCTGTCGTCCTGACCTCCAACAGTGAGGTGGGCTAAGATGAGTATAACCAGCGATGAAGTCAACTTCTTGGTTTATCGGTATCTCCAGGAATCAGGTATGATCAGCTTCCCCCCTCCCCCCCTCCTCTGTTATGTTTGTCATCTTATTTCATGTTTGTTAGCCCCCTTTCATTATTATAATTTTTTTAAAGATTGCTGTGGCTAGTGAATACCCGCGTACCTCCTACTTAAGTGCACGGCCCCGTCTTCCTGCCCAGATGAGTGTGGCTGAGGCTGATGGCTTCACTGCTATAGGGTTCTGGCAGCTTTACAAGGTCACTTCTGATCCCCAGTTTCCAGGGCAGTCCTTGTAAAAGTGAGGCCCCTGGCCATGGAGCTGAGTTTACTCCCCGCTGCCCCGTTCTCTGTAAACCTTCAGAGATGCCCTCATTCGGGTGGAGTCAGCGACACTGATTGGTTCCCTGTTTGTGTCACTGTCTAAATCAGCATGGGGGTGTGATGAGCGCTGGGTTACTTTCCAGTATCGGCCCCGGGGTATCATGACCCTAACTGGGTTATCTGGGCTAGTGGCTTGAGCGAGCACTTCCCATCACGGGCCCCATCCTCCTCCGCAGCGCCCCCTTTCTGCCGATTTTCCCCTCTGCTATTCACAGTCGGCTGTAAATCAGGGTGGAGGAGACATTGCTATCCACCCAGCTGAACACACATCTGCAGCTGCTTTGTGCTCCAACAGAGAATGTTAAACACCAACATAAATGTATAGAATTGCGGAGAGTCCATGTACTCTGCTCTGTGACAAATAAATGCCAGTCTTTATTGTCTTGCAAAGAATATTAAACGGTTATCAGTGAATTTTGCGTTTTCGTAATTTAGTGCTGTCTCTAGAAGAGAGTAATTAAAAAATAGATTTTATTTTGGCCTTTTTTTCTTTTACAATTCACTTGTTGTTTTTTACTCTTTGTGGTGTGACGTTCATCTTGACCCAAAAAGTCGGTGAGCGATAATGGGATTCCTTGACTCTGTAATTTTAGCGGACTCAAGCTTTTAATGAAAGCTTTCTCAGTGGCATACCCACGACACTTCTTTATTATTCTGGTCTTTAAGTCCTTGAATATGGAACAATATACAAGCATGATCAGTTTGTGGCTTTTGGCCTCTTTCCAGAAAATTTCCCCAGCAGATTAGTAACGCAGTGATAAGGATCATTCAGAAACCCAACAAAACATTTTAACCAACATTAAACTGAAAGGGTGCTTTAATCATGCTTTATCCACGAGGAAGTCACATGTGCTAATTTTGGAGGAATGAATGAAACTCTATGATGTGTGTGCCTGTATGTTAGGTGGAGGTGTGTGTGTGTGTGTGTGTGTGTGTGTGTGTGTGAGAGAGAGAGAGAGGAGCTAATAGGCTTCTGTCTGTTCAAACTCCCTCACACGTGTATTTCAGGTTTCTCACACTCTGCGTTCACCTTTGGCATTGAAAGCCACATTAGCCAGTCCAACATCAACGGAACGCTAGTGCCCCCTGCTGCCCTTATATCCATCCTGCAGAAGGGCCTTCAGTACGTGGAAGCAGAGATTAGCATCAACGAGGTGACTGACCCGGCTTTTTTGGTCATGATATTTCATATAAAAAAGTGCAAGGAATGTGCAAAGTGAAATTTATGATCCTACTTCTAACAGTCAGATGACTGTGCTACTAAAGCAGATTTGCATGTTGGAGATATCCAACCTGAAGATTATCTTGGAGGTTTTGAAAATATCTAATAAACTGTACCTGACCTTTTAAGAGACTCAGTTGAGCAGATGGGTAAAATAGTATCAAGTACATCAAGTTTGTGATGCAACACTTGCTGGTGCTGTGTTTATACATTCCCCTGTACACTGCCTGGCCTGTACACGCCCCCCCCCCCCGCTGACAGACGGAGCGCATGGTGTCTCTGCCACAGGATGGCACCGTCTTTGACGGCCGCCCCATCGAGTCGCTGTCACTCATCGACGCCGTCATGCCCGACGTGGTGCAGTCACGTCAGCAGGCCTTTCGGGAGAAGCTAGCCCAGCAGCAGGCTGCCAGCACGGTGGTCACGCCCACCACAGGCGCCAGCCAGCCGAGCGCGCCGAAGAACGGCGAGGCCGCACTTAATGGGGACGAGAACGGAGGACACTTTCTGAGTAAGGGCCCTTTAATCTGTGGGGGGGAATGGGGCCCTGAGCCATGGCTCAGCGAGGCACTGAGTCTTCTGTTCAAAGATATCTGTGTAATCGGTGTAATACTCTACCTCATGAGTGTAATTGTATGTCAGTTGTGTGAGATGGTGGAGTAAGGACGGTGTGAAAAGGCCATCGTTCTCAGAAGCTGTCGTCTCCTGAAAAGAAACCACACTCTCATTTTGTAGTAGCGGATCATGGGGCAGGTACGCGGTTCTGTTACGCCGTGCGTGGTGATGGGATCTTTCATGTCGCAGACAATCACGCCGAGCCCATGGAGATCGACGGTGAGGTGGAGATCCCCGCCAGTAAGGCCACGGTACTGCGGGGGCACGAGTCCGAGGTCTTCATCTGTGCCTGGAATCCCGTCAGCGACCACCTGGCCTCCGGGTGAGCTCTCCTGGCCCGACAGCCTGCCTCGTCCCTGAGTGGTGCGTGATCGCTCACCCCAGCCCCCAACCCCCCCCCCCAGATCTGGTGACTCCACAGCACGGATATGGAACCTGAGCGAGAGCAGTTGCGGAGGCTCCACCCAGCTGGTGCTCAGACACTGCATCAGAGAGGGCGGCCAGGATGTCCCCAGCAACAAGGACGTCACCTCCCTGGACTGGAACGTAAGCCTTGCCGCGGCCATGCGAATGCAGTGATGCTGAGGTGATGGCGTCCTTTCATGCCGTCTGCTCATAACTGGTGATCTGGGTCGTGTCCCCCACAGAGTGATGGCACGCTACTGGCTACTGGCTCTTACGACGGCTTTGCCAGGATATGGACGAAAGATGGTACCTTTTAAAATACGCCCTTAATGCGTTTACAACCGCTTTTACTGAATCCCTTTGCGTAAATAGCGCATTATGTGAATGAGATCCCTGTGCATTGAAAGGCAGACATGGAAACTAATTATTTCTGCTTGCTTGCAGGTAATCTGGCCAGTACTTTGGGACAACACAAAGGCCCTATATTTGCACTGAAGTGGAACAAGAAAGGAAACAGCATTCTGAGTGCCGGAGTGGACAAGGTGCGTTGGGCCTCTGCAGACATGCCCTTCTCTGTGAGCAAGGGGAAGCTCTTTAACACCCTCTGGACTTTGGGAAGCTGTCTGACCAGAGCAGCACCTCTGCCAGGTCTCTTAATCAGGGGCCGACTTTTCCTAGAACAGGCTATTGGCAGAGTAAGCTGGTGTAGGCCGGAGTTCTTGAGCCTGTGTAGTTGAGGATTCAAGGATTCAAATGCTTTGTCACTTATTCAAGTACAATGAAATATTTGCTTACATACATCCCTTCAGACTTCAACAAACAATGATAAAGAATATTGTGTAGCAGATGACAAAATGGTGAGGACATAATATACAAGCAATATGTACAGCATAAAAACATTATACAACAACATACTGTGTACAGTGCACCGTAACATACAGGTGGGACGACAAAGTCCTGAGGTTTAAAGTGGCAGCAGGTAATAAATGAGTAACCCACCCCCCATCTACCCCTCCAGACCACCATTATCTGGGACGCCCACACCGGGGAGGCCAAGCAACAGTTCCCCTTCCACTCAGGTGGGTTGTGGGACACTAAGTGTCTCGATGCTTACATGACGTCACGACGAGTGTCACCGCCATAATTTGCTATGCCGTCCGCATGTTGTGCGGTGGGGCGATAACCGTATGTCATTTTATAGACTTACTGGAAGATTCATCAGAGCAAGGGAATTGAAAAAATGTGTGTAAATTCTGAGCAGCATTGTTTCAATGGGGAGCATAGGAGAAAGTTGTGGGGGGTGAAGAGAGTCTTGGGGAGGTGGTGGCCGTCACCCCAGTGTGTGCCTGTCCCGTCTCCCGGGAGTTATCTCCATTTTTTACATTTAGATTAAAATTACAACGGGAAAGAAGCTCTTCCTGCAGCATAAGAGCTTTATGTAGGGGCAGATTTTCAGGTGAATGGGCCATACCAGTGTGAAGGGTTGGGTGGTAGTTGCTTCCAGCAAAAAAAGGGATGACAACAGGGTAATCGAAACTAGTGCTGTCCCAAACGATTATTCTTTAAACGATTTAATCTAGCGATTGTTTTTTTTTCTTCTTCAATTATTCGACTAATCTAACCACTAATTTTTTGATTGATCTGATGATAAATTTGATAAATGACTAACTTGAAAATAATTTAATACAATTCACCCTCTCCCCCCCACACACAACTGAAATTCTCATTAAAATTTCAATTTATCAAAAACATTTCTTAAACATTAGAGCATTAACAAAGAAGGCAAATATTAAGAGATTCAATGGGATTTCTGTTAGACTTAAGTTTTTAATAATCGCTGCAATAGTTTTTATTTCAGTACACCAATATGACTTTAATGTTGAAATAGATGCTAAAACATGGAATGATTTCATAACTAGAGAAACATGTTTTTAACAAACACTAGCAAAGGTAGCTCATAGTTAAGCTTACTTCAGTGAGTAAGGAACGATTTAGGCTACAGAGTGTAAGAGTAGTCGTAAACGATAATTTGTGTCACTCTTACATGACAGAATAAGTATACAGAAAATATAAAATGGCTGAAACGGCGTCATTAACATCAGTTACAGTAGAGGTGCAGAAATTCATGACTGAATTATTCCCAAGCTTTTGAAGACCGCGTGCAAGCCTTTTTGCCGTGTATTTCTCCAGGGGCTCCGGAGCTCTGCGGGTAGACACAGCCATGTTGCCTCGTGCAGATTTCCTTTTTGCAGGGTGGTAGGAGATGTCTCATTAATATTTATGATAGAAGTGCTACATGATTGGCCAGTGCATGCCTTATAAAATAGTGTTGGCACTGCTGACACTGGCGATATTAGAGAAAACTATATTGGAATTCAGTCTATAATTGATATAGTTTTAAAGGTTCAGCAGTGAAACAACTAGCCAGCTTATCAGCGGAATAAGTTTGTATTGTACATGAAAACCATGCCAGAGGTCTGATAAATAAAATATTGTAGCTCTCAAGTGGAGAAGGGATCATCAGGTGGACAGTAAAGTTCAGTTATTAGCAGACAGTTTTATTGCGCGATTCTTAAAAGGAGAGCGTTAACGTGCTCCCAAGGGGATTTCCCTTACAATACGTTTAGCTTATCATTAATTAATGCATTGCAGTTACAAAACATTTACGTAGTTTTACATAATGCGTCAACACTAAAATTCCACGTCGACGCATTTTTATAATCGACATTCCAGCCCTAATTGAAACACAACTGTATAGGGAAAGTTGTTCTCAATCATTAGGATTTGCTTTTAAGGCACTACACGGTTCGGCCACACAATACGTCATTGAAAGGATCATCAGTAGACTGTAAGGGTGATCCGGCTTAGAGCTGGGCGGTATGACCAAAAATATATATCACGGTATTTTTCAAAGTTATAACGGTTTCATGGTATACGACGGTATATAACTGGCTGTTTACCACACTTTACCGGACACATTTTTGTTTTACGTTTTTGCATTGTTCCCACATTAACTATATTATTTTATTATTAGCCATTGCACCTATCCGCTACCTTAATGATGATGGCTATAACGTGTTTGTTGGCTAACTGCTTATGGATAAACTGCTAATGTTAAGGTGAGCGCCAGCCAAGTTAACATTTTTGATTTTGTTTAATAGTTCAGTGTTACTAGAACGTAAGCTTTGCAAAATTTTTCATAAAGACCGGGATGTCAGTCTTTAAGATGCTTCGCCAAGTTCGACGTGCTACTTGACTTCGTCGCCACAACTTTGTAGCACTGTTTGCATAGAGGCTTTTTGACATTCTTAGCCTTTCCATGCTCGTCTGCGAAATACAGTGGCACCTCGGTTCTCGAACTTAATCCATTCCGGACTCCAGATCGAATCCTAAAAAGTTCGAGTTCTGATTGAATTTTTCCCATAAGAAATAATGGAAAACCAAT
>JAODLC010000001.1:37424547-37438349 GCA_026781145.1 Hippopotamyrus pictus
TGTGTGTGTGTGTGTGTGTGTGTGTGTGTGTGTGTGTGTGTGTGTGTGTGTGTGTGTGTGTGTGTGTGTTTTAAGTGTCAATAGAACAAGTGACGAAGAAATATTAGTGTGTCAAATTATATTAAATGTTGAGTTGGGGCGTGGGCCTTGATCCACTGCATGCATGTCTTTCACACCCCCAGTGCCTCTTTTGACTCCACGGTGCGTCTGTGGGATGTGGAGCGTGGCGTCTGCATCCACACCCTCACCAAGCACCAGGAGCCGGTCTACAGCGTGGCCTTCAGCCCTGACGGCAAGTTCCTGGCCAGTGGCTCCTTTGACAAGTGTGTCCACATTTGGAACACCGCGGTGAGTGGCCGGTCCTCGCCTGTGCTCACTGAGACAACTGCTCATCACACTAGTCTGTAAAGTCTAGAAACTGCAATGTGTGTAAATCCCAGGAGGGGGGCTGTTTCTGAGATGCAGGAACCACCGTGTCTGGCACTGACAATCGCCACACATTCATAATGGCTTAGATCATGTCTTAGTCCTGTTTTTAGTTTAGCCAAACTCTGACTGAACCTCTTCACCGTCTGTGTTTTTGTATATGTTGAGTTGCAGCCACATGCTTTGAATCTCTGATACCGTTAGTTTTCAAGGTCGATGATATACTCAACTTTCTTTTGATGTCCTATCTAAAGATGTTAAACTTAGGTTAAAGGACCATATCTGCTAGCTAACCAGCATCACTCTGCTGTTTTGCTGTGTTCAGAGCGGAGCTTTGGTTCATAGCTACCGGGGCACTGGTGGCATCTTCGAGGTTTGCTGGAACAGCACAGGGGACAAAGTTGGAGCCAGTGCCTCTGATGGATCTGTAAGTCAATGCAGGGGTGTCTGCTTACCCCAGGCTTAGGGGATTTTTGGTTTGCTTTCGGTGGGTTGTGGACGTAAGCAATTTACGAATTATACAATGTTGCTTGATTCCTTCCACAGGTGTGTGTCCTCGACCTTCGGAAATAGCCTTCTGGCTGCAGAAGATGCGACTTGGAATTTGCGGCAAGACACTGTCTGACATCCCGTCATGGAATCTTGACATCGAAGTCTTTGCTGTTGCAAATGTGCAGGGACTCTGACAACCCACCCCATCCCCCACCGCCCAAAAAAATCGAAGCCGACTACAGCCCCTCCCCCACAGGGCAGAAGTTTCAGAACAGCAAGGATGTGCCAATGTAAATCAAAATTGTGAAAAGCAAAATTAACATTAAAGAAGCCACCCTTCGGAGATGTGGGCACTTGTCAGATCTGAAACCACAATCTTAGGTAGAGTGACTGTTTGGCTACAAGAAGCTGCTTGGGTCATTCACAGTGTTAGTATGGCCACTGTGAGGCAGTCAGTCACCCGTAAGGCTGGATGTGGTCAAGAATCTGGCCGAAGGGAACTGAAGAGGGAGGATTTCTCTCTGACCTGGCAGCTGATCCTGTCGTCTTCTGAGGGGTGGTCTGACATCAGCTGGTGGACAAGAAGCTTTGTAAAGCAAAAAGCTACCGAGCAGAAGAAAAGGCCAGCGTGTGTGTATGTGAGAGAAGAGGGCTTCAACAGATGTCTAGTTTTTTGTATTTGCAACTTCTGAGAGCAAATGATTGAAGATGGACTCGTGACGTTTCTTACACAATCGTGGCATCTTCTGCTGTGACCGTGATGGCCCCGCTAACATCTCCTTTATGGAGAAGGGGTCCAGTCCCAAGCGTAGATCTCAATACAGTTTTAAGCTGAACTTTGAAAGTCATAAGGTTCCTTCACTGGAGTCTTGCGTCAAAGTCAATGTAAAAAAAAAAATAATAATAATAATAAAACTGCCAGGATTTTTATTTCTAATTTTAAAATCTCCCCGCCCCATTCATATGAATGACAAACTTCATACCAAAATCAGTACTTACCCTGGTTAATATTTGTTTTTTTTTCTCCTGGGATGTAAAATTGATGAATGTACAGGTTTGTAAATCAGATACCTGTTTATATACTGTGTATATGTGTTTATATGCAGTATGAGTAATAGCTGTCCTTTGAAGGCACTATACACTTTAGGGTTTTTTTTTCTTTGTTTTATTTTGTCCTCTCGCAAGAAACTACTAAAACAGCCTTTCCTCTCCCAAAATTTTTGAGATCCCTGATTTAATTCATTGTCATTGGTCATCAGCTTTGTGTGGCAAGGAGGCAGAGCTGAGACGTCAGCTGGGTGACGGCTGAAATTTACTGGCAGAGATTAATAGGAGAATATGTGATGTTAAGCTGCTTAAGGACCCTACTGCCAGAAAAAATGAGATGGTGACATCTTTGAGAGGGGTCCTGTTGTGCTCTGTGGTTTTACACGCGGTGTTCAGTGTGTTGGCCTCTGTCTGTGTGCTATTGCCAACTAGCTAATCAAAGATCCATGACCTAGTGAATATATTATAAATATTGTGCACCCATGGTTCCCATAAGAGGCACAACATGGTTTTTTTTTTTTTTTTTTTTTTTGAAAATGCTTGAAGGCATAACCACTTCTGCAGTGTTCTCCCTTAGCAGCAGATGGCTAAGGGAAAACTTACTAGCTATATGCTCTTGACTGATTTTAAGCCAACTGCAGCCAGTCATGAGGAAGGCCCAGGTTAGCTTGTGACGTGCTGTGATTGGTTAACTGGACATCTTCCCGTTTCCTCTTTCAGCTGTTGATTGGCTTGTGTTGCTTTGACGCCTAGTTGTGTCATTTGCTTTGTGCCGCTTCATATTGTGGGTGGATTTTTTTTGTTCTGTACGCCGTCTACTCACTGAGCTGTAACGCAAACAGCAGAAACTGCAGAATTAAACACTTAAAGCAGGACCTCTATCGACTAGACTTATCACCCATTTTTTTTTTTGTACCAAACCTGTTTTTTAGAGAGATGTGAAGTGCACTTTGGTCTGTCATGAGGTCTGCTTTTTTTTCTTCTTTGTCTTCGTCATGCTGGCTGGTCAAAGGTTTGCCTTGTCTGGCTAATTCATCCTTCACTGACAGCTGTCTGGCTTCTGCTGTAAGAAGCTGCGGGGCTCCGATCTGGGAGACCAGGACCACTGGGGTGCGCGGTGCTGGCTTCCTATCTCGCCTTAACATACGGGGTTAGGTCATTGGTTTCCGGGACAAAACCATTTAAGTCATGCTCCATGTCTTGAATAAATCGCTCTATTTTGATATTAGAAAACATTGCATCTTGTCCTTTTTGTCTTCCCGCCTCATCCTCGTCTGGAATGTAATTTTTTTTTTTTTTTTTTTTTTTTTTTTCGGGGAGTAGGGGGTGTGACTGACCATTTTTAGGGAAATCCCCTGACCTTCCACACATGGGAAGCCCCTCCTAGGAGATGGTCTGCCCACGGGTGGCTGATCTTCATTGTTGTTTCATATTGGGATTAATGCTAAATTCATTACAGGAGAAGAAATGTTGCTTTATTTCGTTACACCTTTTAAGTAAACTCTGGTGTGATATGGTAAGTTGTCTGTTTAAACAAGTTGGTTACAAACCTTGTAAGACTTGGAGAAACGCAGGTAGAACCACATAGTAATTTTGGTTTGATTTTATATAAACTAACTTCACAGTCCCCATATTAAAGGGAAACATTCCAAGCATGGGAATATTCTGATCACATTTTCATCCTTTATCTACAAAGACAAAATGGTGCCATTGTAAAAAAAAAAAAAATGGATGTTAGAATTTCCCCTAATTATACAATTTGTAGCTCTAAACCTAAAGACACAGGGTTTATTTCACGTCAAACCAGGCATAACTAAACCTATTAGACAAAATCTGCAAACAGTGTATTGAAGGTGAGCACGAAGGGACATTTCAGTACAACTGCTTTATGTAAAAGTATGTGCTGGTCTTGATTTCAGTCTGGTAATGTAAATATACAACAACAGAAACCTGTTCAGAGACTGAAGAAATCTGGCCCACTTTTAGGGCTCTGGGTCTGATTTGTGTGTAAACGATAAGAGGGTCACATAGAGATGACAGGGGGGTGGCTGATGACCAGGCCAGGAAGGGGGGGCTGCTGGAGGACTGGGCCGCTTCTCTCCCCCCATTAGCATTTTGCAGGGTGCCCCAGCAGAGTCCCGTACAGCCTCACAGCTCACTGGAAATGTGGATCTCAATAGTACTAGACTCTGAACCTAATGAGATAAAGGGGGCGACTCCATTTAGCAAGGTTAATCACTTTAATCCTCCTATCACTCTTTTGTAGCATTTATAATACTCATCCTTTGTGATTTTATACTAAATGTTATTCTTAATTCTGCTGTTTTGGTTGGACTCTAAATACTGTTGCAAAGAAATTTAATTTCTGACCAGTGTGGATCTCTATTGCACTGAATGTTTTTAATGTCAATAATGAGAGAGATCTTGTTACATTATTTCAAGGGCTTTACTGCAGACATCCAAAATGGGTAAATTCTCGCTTCTGAAAACTGCACTGTACTTGAGAACATGAACTAATAGACTGATGATTAAATTCCAGGCTCTTGTGCTGTGGACTGCCATGTGTGCCCCAGTAATATTTGTCCTGATTTCTCGCGGCGGTTGAAGGGTATACATCAATACTGTACTTCCCAAGATCCCTGCTGCAACTGGGGCTCAGAAAACTTACCAGAAGGTCCTGTGTTCTGCTTTTTCCCCACTATGACCCTTTAAAGGTACGTCAGTAACAATGCTGCGCTTTACACTGATCAGCCATAACATTAAAACCAGCTGGCCTGTGTTAATCCACTTCATGCCACCAAAACAGCTCAGACCTGTTGAGGCATAGACTCCATAAGACCTCTGTAGGTGTCCTGTGGTATCTGGCACGAAGACATGAGCAGCAGATCCTTTAAGTTCTGTAAGTTACAAAGTAGGGCCTCCATGGATTGGATTTGTCCAGCACATCCCACAGATGCTTATTGGATTAAGATCTGAGGAACTTTGAGGCCAACTCAACATCTTGAACTTTATGTTCTCAACCCATTCCTGACCAATTCTTGCAGTGTGGCAGGGTGTATAATCCTCCTGAAAGAGGGCACTGCCATCAGGGAATACCGTTGCCATGAAGGGGGTAGGTGGTACATATCAAAGTGACATCCACATGAATGCCAGGAACCCAAGGTTTCCCACCAAAACATTGCCCAGAACATCACACTGCTTCTTCTGGCTTGCCTTCTTCCCATAGTGCATTCTGGTACCATCTCTTCCCCAGGTAAACGATGTATACACACCCAGCCGTCCACATGATGTCACAGTATACGTGACTGATCAAACCAGGCCACCTTCCTTCATTGCTCCATGGTCCAGTTCTGAAGCTCAGGTGCCCATTGTAGGTGCTTTCGGTGGTGCCCAGTTGTCAGCATGGGCATTTTGACTGGACTGTGGCTATACAGCCCCATACACATCAATGTATAATGCACTGTGTGTTCTGACACCTTTCTGTCATATTCAGCATTTGAATACTTTGTGTTACAGTAACTCTCCTGTGGGTTAAAACTAAATGGGTTAGCATTCGTTCCCCACACACATCATTGACCATTAGGTACCTATGATCCTGTCGTCAGTTCACCTTCCTTGGACCACTCGTCGTAGGTACTGATCTCTGCACCCCACAAGACCTGCCATCTTGGAGACGCCCTAACCCTAACCCACTTATCTAACCATCACAGTTTGGCTCTTGTCAGAGTCACTTAAACTTCAAGATCCTACTGTTAACTTGCTTAATATATAATGGCACCCTTGATAGGTGCCATTGTAATGAGAGAATCAACGTTATTCACTTAACCTGTCAGTGGTTTTAATGTTATGGCTGACCGGTATATATTTTGCATGTAATTTGTAAAATGTGTACTTATGACCAACAGATAGAATAACTGGAAGATAGGTTGGGAAAGGTATCTCGGTGTTTGTACTGAAGATGATAACTTACAGCATTATTGTTTACAGGCCAATCTGGGGAGTGGGATGCATTAGAGATTCTCTTCCACACCTATGAATAAATGTGTTCTGATGGGTAAAGGTGAAGAACTGGAGACCCACACAAGTCGTTATGGGACTGAGAACTGGAGCCAGGGGCCTGGGTCAGTAGATGACCAGACCAGATTGGATCACTACTTGGCTGAGCTACAGGTTGTTGTCCTTGCTTCTCTTGTCCAGTTCGAATGAGCAGGTATCGCCTGAGCAGCCCTCATGGGGCCCCCGCCTGTTCACACTTTAATCACACATAGCATAGGCAGCCCTAATGTTTGCTTCAGCTGCAATAATAAATATCTGGCTGCTCATTTTAATGACTCTTGTCTCTCTCGGGAGATTTCAGATTTGTTTCGGTAATCTTGTTACAAGTTACGTAATTGTAAATATGAATGTTACAATGGCAGACCTGTTCAGGCGTCACAAAATTCACATGAGCAACACTGTTTCTGTAATTCATGTTTGTAAGTATTGGTACACAGGGCGGATGAAAATAAATCATGCAGTATTTCCCTACAAAGCTAGTCTTATTGCATATGATGTATTCATCATGTGCCTCATTCTTGTTATTGAATACTATGACCGATGGATAAATTAACAGGTATTACGATGGATGTGCTTATGGTCTCATATGGTCATAATTAAAAACCAGACTGCCAATGAGAGATCATTTGACCAAGGCTGTCCAGGACCAGCTATAGCAGGTCTCACAGTCCCTGGTAAAATGGGCAAAATGCACCGATCCCCTGGCTCCAGTTACCTTCTGAAAGGAAGTTGATGCTTTCAGAGAGCCGACGGCCATTTCTGGCAATGCTCTTCTTGGTCTCCTGCACGTGGCTCTGGTACAGCACTGGGACAGGGTTGTAGGTGTCCCCAGCAAGCCCCGATGTTGAGGCCGAATCCCAAGGAGTGCTCCTGCAAGGCCAGAACCTGAAATCTGCGTTGAAGCCCGTCCAGCCGTGGAAGGCGAGAGTGTTTAGGAAGCCATGCATGGGGTTAAGGATACCCTGGGAAACGTGGAATGTGACATCATCATTTGTAATGCAGAATCAAGCTGAAGAGATTTTAAAAACTTCAAGATTTGTGTCCATAAAGGTGCTGAAGTTCAGCACATATTCTCACCATGATGAACCATGTGATCAGAGTGGTATTCCTGATGTTCTTCAGGCTGCTGGCTGTGATGTCTGTCTGCATCTCCAGGTAAAAGAGCAGGCTGTCATTGACAATGTTGGGCAGCCAGCTGATGGGAAGTTGGAATCTGTGTTATTACGTCATCGATTAACCCAGGGCATAACTACCTAGGGTGGTGGTTTGTAAACCCAGTTCATCTGAAGCCTTTCTGTTGCTCCAGATGAACTTTTAATTAGGCTCGTCAATTTATGACACTGATACTTCTGATTTGTCTTATCCTAATTATTTTGAGAGGTTTTTGAGTTTCTCTTGTTCTGGTAAGCACATTTTTGGGGGTCCTTAAATTGTTAGAAATCTTGCATAGTGCATCATAAAAACTGATTAATATCCTGATTATGCATAATTGCTTCATTGAAAGAAGCAGATGGTTACCCATTTGTATTCGCAATCGTACTAGTGATGCTTTTTATATATTCTGCATCTTTCTAGTTAGCTGATACGAAACTAGTGTCAAAACTGGTTTAATTAATAAGCTGAGTAGAACGAATGCCTTGCGCATAGAGGTGCATGGTGACACACTGAACTAGAATGTGCTACAAGATGGTTTGAGCTGAGCTGTGCAATCCATTTACACCTGTGCTGTACTTGAACTGCTCTGAGGGTTTGGTGACCTAATAGGTTATGTGGGATGATAATGCAGGGCCATGCTGATCCATAAGGATAATTACATAACTGAAAGCTCATTTTCCAATTGCTCTGTTTTCAAACCTTGCGTTTACATTTATGTAGTTCATTTACATTATCATTTACATATCCAAAGGACAGAACTTATTTTCATAGTTGCTTCTATAGAAATTGCACTGCCGATTCTACAGCTGAGTCCATTTATTTATTGAAATGTTACATTCTTGTGGCTGATCTCAATATTTGTTAGACACTGATATCTTTTAAAAAAAAATCATAATGTCATATATCCAGACCAGATATTCTTATTACAGTTATTACATTATTTCAATAGGGACCAGTTCATCTCTGATAACTTTTAGAAATAACATTCCATCATTCTTGATAATCTATCAGTTTTAAATGTCACATTTAAATAAATTATTAAGCAGTGTAATTAAATTCATAAAACATTCTTGCCCAGTATAGGATATGACTATTTTAAGAATTGAAGAATTCAGGGCTCAATGGGACATTGTGTAATGTGATCTTAATTTTCTTTTAATGAAAGACTAACTTACCAAATGCAAAAAACCAGCATGATCTTAAAGAAGCGCGTTTGGATCTCTCCTCCCAGTCGCCTCTCATTCTCGGTGTAGATACCTTGCCCACCTTTCAGTAACGAGGTAACTGCATTCACAGAGTAAATGCATGAAGATGCAATTCAACAATGTCAGGTCTATGATATTGCACTCTACATAGTTTGGGGTTTGGGGTGCGGGAAAGTTTTGTTGGGGCAACGTATACCCGCTGCCACAGTTCGGCTGAACAGCACAGGGTTGACGAGAACCACCAGCAGCAGAGGTGCGTAGGTTGTGATGTAATGGGGGACGGCGTGGAGCAGCCGATCCTCACAACTGCAGTGAGAGGAAACTGAAAGCAGTGCAGAGCAGCGCAGAGCAGTGCAGTGCAGAGCAGCGCAGAGCCGCTCCACATCCACGCGGGGATGGATATACACAGACATCCTACCTGGAGACAGACGGGTAGTACAGCATGGCGACTCCTTCGATGCATAGCATTACCGCCAAGCCCCAGGTGATCATGTGATACAGCACGATGGTGCTGCCGCAGAGAGCAGAGGGCAGCAGGCATCAGGAAGGGTGCACTGCTTACAGTCAAGTACAGGCGAAAACTACTTTTCACTGTATGCATGAGGCAATATGGCTACCAAGTCAGCCTATACAGCATACATCCTACGCAGTATATAAATTCATAAGACCGAGAGATTTAACAGTCTGATTGGAAGTTAAAATCAAATCATGCACTGGATTCATGAAAAATATAAAATGAAAGAAGGCTTGGCTGAAATCTAGTCTTTCATATTGTCATACCTTCTAGACATTTTATCCCAGTAAACGGCACATGAGAGTATTTATAAAAAGAAATGTAAATCATGTCGGCTACTGTAAACTCGGGAATCAGAGAGAGCCTAAATGGGTGCATCAGTGTAGCAGTAGGGAAATGAGGAGACAACTCCTTGCTATTTATTGACACCACTGACACTGCCTGATCTGCAGCCGCATGCGAACTAGGTTTCACATATGCGAAGGATGCTGCAGCAGTTTACAGTACATTCATGGCGCATTTTGTTTTTGTGGCATTAGTCTACATATGCATGTTATTCTTTGGCTTGTTTTTTGTCTTCAGTCATCAGTAATGCTGTGCAATACACCATCGCAATACAGCATCTCTGTGTCAGTTTCATAGAAAAAGGAGCATGTGTATTTTTTACGGTATTAAAAAAAAATACCTTTGGGATTTCTAAATATCAGGGTATACTGTCATGTTGCCCAAGCCTAGATGCTCGCTGAAGTCATAGGTAAATTATTAATTCATAATATGAGAGAACAGCACAGAGTGGACACGTAAAAATTCAACAGCAATGGCATGTATAATGCTATAATGATTACGGTATTTTAGCACGCATCAAATTGATCCAAACTAATTAACTGAGAAATCAATTACTTAGACAGCAATGTCAATACACAGAAAAGTTTGGCTGACAGATATAGATCTGAGATATTTGGGTCCCCCAAAAAGTGTGGAAGTTATTCTATTGAAGAGAACTAACAGAGACTGAAGCTGAACCACAGACAGACATACCTGATTCCAGCTGACCGTTTGATAACTAAGTAGACATCCACAGCATAACAGAAGGTCCACCAGAAGGAGGCACTATAGAACAGCTGGATCCACATCTTCCATTAACAGAAAATATACATTTTAACTGCCTCATTATTGAATATATTGAAATGAACAGGATTCAGACCAGGGCAAGGGCTAAAACTTGGATTCAGGATTAGGGCTAAGACAGGGACTCAGACAAGTATAGGGCAATGACTAGGCTAAAGACAGTGTGGCTTAGGCTAAGACTAACTAGGACTGAGACGCATGCACAGATTATGACAAGGCTAAGACTCAGACACAGCCAAGAACTAAGTCTAGGATTGAAATAAGACTCGGACGTACCGCACTCCCAACACAGAACACCTTCGGCCAAATGTCAGTGTTCTCTGGCACAGAGATCCTGTTTATGAGCGCAGGCATGCCTATCCAAACAGACGACCTGAAGATGATACCTGCAGAGAGGAGACAACAAGGAAATTGCAGAGCAAAACTCTGTATCCTGGACGCCTCTATCATCAAGCGACACATATCTCCAGGTTAGCATCAATACCAAGAAGCCATGCAAGAAAAACAGATAAATACATCCCTTTTGGACAATCCAAACAAAGCACAACATCTGAAACAACATCCCTTGGTTATGCTTAATCTAGCAACAAGTAAAGTCAACAAAACAGATCTTAGCTGCAGCAACAAAATACTTGAAAATTGATCTGAGGTCTCTCAATACCACACTAAAAACTGCAGCCATTCAGGAAACTGCTACTGTAATAACTTAAAGAATGTACAAAAAAAGCTAATTTAAGCCTCTGTGATACTTCAGGAATGCCATAATTATGCCAAGGAAGCCTCTTTATTGGCTTTTGATATGCAATGGAAATATAAAACGGGCAGCTATTAACGTTTTACAGGGATCCCCTTTGTTTTAATGTGCTCCAGATCCGCATGAATTTTATGCCCGCAGTTACCGGGTTCTTGGAAAACCATTGAAGTCTCCGGTTCCCCAAGGACAGTACTTAACGACATGCTTTTTTTTAATGCTCTACCTTCAAGCCAAAACAGCCATGAAAGAGCCAAAAAAGACACCACTTTAGACTGATTCTAGAATAAGAAAATCCTTTGCAAATAAGAATGGGTGACATATTTGTTTCGGCACTTGATTCATGGGGATAAACCCTGAAGAATGAGAGCAGCCCTGCCACTTTAAACATGATACCTTCTTACAGATATGAAAGATTGCCACAAATGCCTTGTTTTTTAAAAGCTGAGGTTTGACATTCAAAATAAACTTCCACAGTTGTGGCTAAAAAGTCCACATTTCGAGTTTTTAAGAATAAACATAAAAACTAACAAAAATAAACATGTAACATAGAAAGGCACTAATGCTTTGCTTTACAGATGTCTTCAGGACGGGTCGCAGGCATCCATTTGCAGAGCCTGATATTTACTTGAAGGAGGTCAGGCTTAGTACTACGCTCAAGGACTTTGCAGCCGGGCCTCTCTGAGAGACGACCACAAACCTGCCTGTGCACCCAGATTCACTGCATAGCAGACTGAGAAGAACCCCTGACATTTGTCTGAAGCACATCTGGAAGAGCCCCAGACAGCCATAAACCTCCCGGCTGCAGGTCGCACAGAATGCAAAATGACAGCTCCAAGATCGTGAATACTTAAGCAAGGGTTTAATAGTGGGCAATATAATATTTCAGTTTCTATAGTATTCAGTTTTATTATTATTATTAATGATAATAGTACTGAACTAATTGAACTTCACTGAAAGTTATTATGCTTCAAATATTTTCTGTAAGACCGTAATTGTACTTATTTGATGAACTCTTTAATAGAGTTGTTAAATTCAAATGTCCAATAATCCCGGGTGAAATCGGTTAATGACAGAGATACGTAATTAATTCTGATAATGTTAGAAGCATTGAAAAACTATATTTATGTATTTATGTACTGGCTCATATTCTCACTATGACGGAAGTTCTCTTACCTGCGCATCCCAAGATATCGCACACACTGATTATGAAAATGATCCTCGACGACGAGGCCGGCTTAGATAGAGAATATTGATCATACCGCCTATAGCTTCTTCGTTTGGGCAAAACCTGCAGAATGGACAAAACGAGGCTGATGACAGAGCTACCGATGCAAATGGCGCTGAAAAGCATAGACTGGAAATTGATTATAAATTCGGTGGAGGGATCCCTGTTAGGGCAGCAGAAGTCCTCCAGCCGTGGAGATGCCATTATCAAGAGAGTCTCAGTAACTGAATGGGGATCCATTCATTAAAGCTGTAGCCCGGCTTCCTAGTGAAATCACGGGACAATCATCATGTGCTTCTTTTTAATCCCCTTCGTCCAGACTCAACTGCCCTACATCTGCAGGGACCCCAGTGAAACACTGCAGGGAATAAAATATTACCCGTAACTGTTTAATTCTACACATATGGCAAATACAACCACATTAACTTTTAATGCAATGATAAACATCTCTATGTTTTGTGCACCTTGACAGTTCAAGAGGAACGGTAACTTAGAAGCATGAACTTCTTTAACATTTTCCTTTAGTATTCCGCCATCTGGTGGTACAGATAAAATACTACATGACATTTCAAAATGAAAATGTTAACGTTAATCATTATTATATTTACATTGGTATCATGACGCACTGGTTCAAATTTATTCATATATACAAAATAATAATAATAATTTCCCAGAAGAAACTGCAGAAATATATGTTCCTCTGTCAGGAAATGGGCATATGTTCAAATATAACAAGATGCAGTATTTAGTCTTTACTTGCTTTGCTTGTATTAATTACTACAAATTAATATTAAGTATACAAATGTGCCTTGTTCTCTTTTTGCTACCTGGATTCCACAGCACGTTGGGTGTTTCAGGTGAGTTTTGTGTTTATAACAGGCAGACAGTAGCATATATGGTAGAGACACTTTGACAGCACATCGTAAACAGACACAAGGTGAACCACACAGTTCCAGACAAATTGATTTACTGCAAAACCATCCTCATTATGTTACCAAACAATAACCAAACAATTTAATAACAAAATACTTACTCATTCTGTTTCACTCTTGGAGCCATTATTTGGCATTTTTAATCCTTCAGGGAAATTCAAGCAATGAGTTACTGAAAATTTTCTTCTGAAACTTTGCTTGATTTGATTGGTGCTAGAGCGATGACCGAGGGCACCTCCATAAGCTGGTATTAGTGGTAACCAGGGTTACCATCGACTTTGTGTCAGAGAGGCCCTTAAATAGCAAGGCACTGATGTGGTAATGAAGTATTAAGTTCTTGCTGATAGAATAAGAAAACAGAATAAGAGCACAATCACCATGGAAGAGAAGCTGTTTCTCACTCTGATGGGCCAGATCTGAACTGTTGTGATCTCTGTGGATCCTAATGCCCCAGTGCTGTGATGGGGGCACTATGGCCAACAGGAAAGCCTATCCTGTGGTCTCTGTGGATCCTAATACCCCAGTGCTGTGATGGGGGCACTATGGCCAACAGGAAAGCCCATCCTGTGATCTCTGTGGATCCTAATGCCCCAGTGCTGTGATGAAGGCACTGTGGCCAACAGGAAAGCCTATCCTGTGATCTCTGTGGACCCTAATACCCCAATGCTGTGATGGGGGCACTATGGCCAACAGGAAAGCCCATCCTGTGATCTCTGTGGATCCTAATGCCCCAGTGCTGTGATGAAGGCACTGTGGCCAACAGGAAAGCCTATCCTGTGATCTCTGTGGACCCTAATACCCCAATGCTGTGATGGGGGCACTATGGCCAACAGGAAAGCCCATCCTGTGATCTCTGTGGATCCTAATG
>JAODLC010000001.1:37447638-37470092 GCA_026781145.1 Hippopotamyrus pictus
GTCGCCATGTTGAAATTACGTCACAGGGGCAACTCGGACAACAAAATCTTGTCCGACTTCAACGTCATAAAAGAGGCATGTTTCCGACGGGATGTGACATTTTTCGTGTCGTTTCGTGATGTTTTCATCCGAGTTCCAACTTGGAGAGAAATAACCGAACGCACCATAATTAATGAGGGTTGGGAAAACAGGCCACAGGTGAAACTAAATAAATTAAAACATGAAACCCAAACTAGGAAAAAGAATCTAACAATAGGAATAAGAGACCAGTAAAAACACAATCGGGATACAAGGGCAAAAAAAACAAAACCGAATAAAAATGAAAACACAGGGACTAGAAAACTGATACAACTGAAACATAAGGGAACAAAATCTACAAGACTACAAAAACAGGATGTGGGATTCGAACACATGACAAAGGGATTTGCAGGTAGCCGCATGCTCAACATCTTGAGCCATGCAGCTGACAGAGCAGAGAAAAATACAAAGATTGACAGGAGGGACAGGATGTCTGCTGGTCAAATGGGGAAGGGACATAAAAGACTGGGAGCAACAGTAGCTGACCCTGACAATCACACCTGCACTTCTCAGCAAAACATTACAGTTACAACATATCTATATATTCACAACACATAGACATGAATATATGTACACATCTATTTACAGGATCAGTACACTCACACTGCTTTGTTGCATGCCATCAAGCATGCCAGTAATCCAAATAGTTTATTACAAGCTTGGCATCACACTACCCTCACAGGGCAACTCCTAAGTCCACCTCAAAGTCACAAAAGCGTAGTAATGCATAGTGACATGTCACAGTCCCCCTACTCTGGGGTGTCCATGTCCTTGTCTGATGCAGGGTGGTTATTTCTGGTCAGGGGCCAGTATAGTGCTAGGTGGTCTCTGTGCAGGACCACGGCTTTTTGTCACTGGGGCAGCTGCAGGCAGTAGAAGACATCAAGGAGACATTTGAGGACCTCCCTCAGTGGCTCTCCAGTTTGGGTGAACACCCCTTCTTACGAATGGGGCATTACACCCAAACTGAATCCCCAACACCAAAGTCCTACTTGTGGGTGTGTTTATGTCAGGCAGTCGCTGTGCTTTGGTGCTGTCGGGCGAGTTTGTGCACCCCTCTAAGATGCTCACAAGGGCATCACAGGTGTGTGGGGGGGGGGTGCGCCAATGGAATAGCCTCAAGGGCAAAATAATCTCTTCACAGACTGGATGATTAAACAAATAAAGCAGCGCAACATTACAGTAACTAACAATATATAAACCACTACCTTACGTGTACTATTAGAGCATTTATGTAATTTATTTAAACCTTATTTTACCAGATAAATTAACTACTTTACTCAAATTCACTGCTTTACGTGATATTTGGGAGAAATAGCAGAAAATGCATCGGAACTTCCTGGGATACAAACGTCAAAGGTTTTTGTACCATGTGACATGGTGACGCGTGACAACGTTTTGCAGTGCCGGACAAAAAAAAAAAATCACCATACCATGAAAAACGAGGTTTAAAATTTTCTACAGGAAGTGCAGGGAGACTATTTAGTGTTGTTTTGTGCTATAGTATAGGCTGAAACCTATCATTAAAAACAAAATGCGGTAATCGTAAAACAAATTTTAATTTGTGTACGGCAATGAATATTAACAGGAATGTTAAATTAGCATTTGCATAATTTCAAATATATGCTGGACTTTCATTTTTAATTGATTGCTCTTTTTTCTCCCACAGTGGTGAAATTGCACCATTTATATTTTGTAATTGCATTTGTTTCACTCAGTTAGAATAGAGAGTAAATAAAGTTTGAATCTGAACTTATGTAGTTTGAATGGGGGGGAGGGGGCTCAATAATGTTCCTATCTAGAAAAGGGGGGCCCTGCAGAGAAACTTTGGGAACCACTGATCTAAACGATGCTGGTGTCAAATGGTCAAACGCAGCTTCAGCCTTCAGAAAAAGCTTTACTGTGGTTAGGCCATTTATTAATGTTTCAAAAGACACAACTCTGTGGCAGACAAGGGATGATTATATTGTCACCGTTAAAATATGCATGTCAGAAAAGTGGAAGTGGGACATTCCACAAAGGTTCCTCTTTCTGAGGGCAAGTTCTGTTGTGAAACAGCATAGCTCACAGATGAGTGCACAAGGCTGACTGCTGCCCCCTACCTCCATGTAGAGATACTATGATGTCTACAGAGGCTCCTGGCTCGCACCAGGAGTTGCTGGGCTTCACTCTGTATTTTTCTGGTGCCGTTGTCCGCACCTTCGGGAACAGAAATAACAATTTACGAGTCTGTGAAAGTGTTTTGGAAAATATGACAGGAGTCACGTTCAAGGGGCAGATTTCTCAGAATAAACAGGGATAATATTTTCGGATCAGGAGTTAACAGCTTGGACTCCTGCTGCAAAAAGCAACTTGACAGGTACATGAATATCTGCAAGCCTAATATATTTGGTAGGAGGGTCAATGACCAGGTTTCAGGCAAAATGGATGATATTTCTTGAAACCACTGGTGTGAGATACATCCCCCTCTAGGTCACTCAAGTGGTTCTATTGCTTAGCTAGTTGTCATCAGCATACATGGCAGAAAAACACAGAACTCTGTAGGCAGACAGACAGACAGACAGACAGACAGACACACACCTTGAAAGCCACTGGATTTCTGGTCACATTGTTGAGGATGATCAGATATTTCCTCTCATTGTCCTTCGATCCAAAGCATAGCTCTTCTGCTGGACTAAGGATTAAAAAAATCAGAGGATTACACAACCTTGATCTGGATGAATAATTAAACTTCCAGAATGCTTTAACAACTATGAAAATATCCCTAAAAATAGTAACGTTATTGCTTTCAGAGGTCATTCATCATAAACATCTTTGCCAATCAGAAGCAAAACATAATGCATAGATTATGGCCACTCTCTCCCAGTTGTCAATGGAACCCATCTAAACCCATCAATTATACAATGGGAACACTTCTCTGATTTGCGACACACGCATTCACCTCTGTTACTACTGCCCCCAAGAGGCTGATTGGACGGGGGCCACCTGAGCGTTACTACTACATTTTTGAGATCCAGTTGCAGTGATTATTTTGTGCACCGTATTAAATCACTGCCTTTTCTAAATCTTCTAATTACCCCCCCCATGAAAAGCCAACCACTACTTACAAACATACAAACAACATGGCTAAAAAATTAGTCAACAATTGTAAAAGCCCAGGAAGGATAAATTAACAGATTGCCATTCCTTCCAGAGCACAATAAGCTTTATAACCAAGGGACAGTGGCTTCAGAAAGAAGCTGTTAAGAGATTTCCCTCAAGAAAACCTTTCACCCACATTCATCTATAACAGTGGTTTTCAACCCAGTCCTCTCGATGCCCCAGACAGTCTGCATTTTTGTTCTCTACCAACATGACCCAAACAATCAAGCAATCAAGAACACCGAACACCTGGTACATGTGTGCTGGGAACTGGGGAAAAGCAAAAATGTGAACTCAAGGACTTTGTTGAGGAGCACTGATCTATACCGAAACAAGACTCCTAACCCTCACTGAGCCCATTTATTGTTGACTTTTCAAGCATCAGAAAAAAAACATATGTTTGATGCTCAGTCAATCAGCTCAGTTCAAAGCAAAATCAGTTCAAAGTGAAAATAAAACCAAGGCCTTATAATCACATAACTTCTGGAAAGGATCAAATTAGACAAGGCGGGACAGAACATAGCTATACTTACCTAATTACACATTAAAACTAACACACATATAGTACTTCCATTTTTTTCTTGAAAACAATACGACCCACAGAGAGTGTAGTGGATGAGATGATACACATTTTGCCTCCAGTCCTAAAATACACTCAGATATGCGCTTCGTATAACATTCAGTATGCAGACAGCCTAGATCAGGGTTGTCAAACTCAAGGTCCACGGGCCACGTTCGGCCCACGGTACAATTGTATCCGGCATGCGATACCATCTTATGTCTACTGGTATATAGTATGCACATCACCAGCACTATAAATCCCAGACTGCACAGTGATAGCTGGAGCATAGGCACATCAATTAAGGTAGGGCTGCATATCATCACATCGCGATGTACCTGCAATCATATGGCACATGCAAAATAATCATCAGGGTTTTATTTAATGGGTAAAACATTTGTCCGGACGCTGGGTTTTCAGTACTAAAATAAAATAAAATAGTAATTTATATAAATTCAGCATATCCTTATGTTTAATAAATGTGTGCCACTTTAAACTACAAAAAGTATCACCACATCACCAGCACCAATTTTACCTTGTTCATCCACAATATCTCCTCTTTTAAAACATGCTGTAACTGCTGAGCTGTCCCTTTCTTCACTGCCACTTCAGTGTTTATCGCTTCCGTGATACACTAAAACAGCATTATGTGGTGTGCTCTGCTAACCAAATTTATTAAGTATAAGGATACGCCAAACTTATACAGATGACTAACTCATTTATATTTTAGGCGTACTAAACAATTTATGTGAATGATGTGTTTTTTTTAATATGAGAGCTCTCATTTGTTTGTTGAATCTATAAGCCTGGTTTATTCTAAATTCTGATGTCTTGGGAGAAGTTAAGTTAGTATTCCTGTATAAATAGTTCGTCATAGTACATCATACTAAACATGGCCAATATTTTCAAAAAATACTGACCTGATTTGGCCCTTTAATTCAACCCTGTATTTAATTTTGGCCCCCTCTGTGATTGAGTTTGAACCCCCTCCCCCCCGGCCTAGACCACTCATTCCCCAGCCATGCTGACATGCAAAGGTACAAGCTGTCCCTCCTGTTTCCTCACATGCCTCATATCTGAGCATCCTTGGATAGCTTTACAGTTCCTGGTGTTTGGTAGCAAATAGATCATATGCTTGAAGGTTACTAAATAAAGCAAGAGATGATTCATTTCCCGAAAAGCGTGTGCCATTTTCACACAGACAAATTGACACCAAAACAACCTGTTGGTCCCATATAAAACATTCAAAGAAATTCTTGCATGACAGGTCATACTCACGTCATACTAAACACCATTTGTATACCATATAAGCACAAACACAATCACCCTGGATACCTGATGTGAAGCAACTGTCCTTTGAAAGTAGTCGACGGTCTCCGGGGCACCTTGGACCGACCTGGCGTGTCCGTTCTTTCGGCCTCCTCGACTTTGAGACCATCTTCTGCAAAATTCACCTAGATACAAGAAATGCCGTGTGATGACATAACACTACTGATTGGGGGGCCATGTGCAATATCTCCATATGTGTCATGTGACTGTGCCAGATGCCAGGAAAATTGCTTTGTAACTGAAGAGAAAGGAATTGGATTAACCAGAAAAGCCTACTCAGCACAAGCTGGAGGAATGCAGAAAACAGCACAAGCAAAACTTTGAGAACTGCTGACATATGGCTCATCTCGGCTGTCCAGCACCACAAGGCCTGGGGTCAGAACTCAATACCCAGCAATGTCATGTGACAGGCCGAGACAAGGCGTCACCTCCCATTCCCCTTTTACCAAGCATATCAAGGGACGCGTCACAGGGCGAGTCAGTCCTCAGCTCACAAACCCAAACTGCCGGGTTAACAGGCTGAGCAAGTAGCCGACACTTCCTGTAGGCCATACTGCGATAAAACAGGAACCTGGGGCTTGTGTCAGGAGCACATCGCTGAAGAAGAACCCAGCTTAGGCGTAGCAGCTGACAAATCAGTAAGCCCAGTGAGTGCTGTCAGACTGGTATCACTGTGCAGAGCATGTACTCTACAGCGTCTCCTGCCATATAGTGAGGAAGTAATAAGGAAACTCCACAGAATACTACAGAGTGGTTGACAAGTAACAGTCTGGGTTACTGAGAGCAACCGCCCTTAAAATCAGCAGCTTCAGATACTAATTTACTGCAAATTTATATCAACTAAACTCTTAATACAAAAGCACAAAGGGAAATCTAAATGGGATGTGACTTATTCCCAGAAAAAGGCAGAGCCAAGACAAGCACTTAACATACTTTTAGAACTTAAAATGGGTACTTTGGACTGAACATGAACTCTACTGTTTACAAGCATAACAAAACAAAACAAAACTAAAAGTACAGCGCAGAGAGGACAACGTGTTGGATATGCAACAGAAAGCAGAATGGTTACGGACAGTGGGATCCCGGGGAGACGTGACAGATTACACTGTGAATTTTATCCTCCTCATCTCCTCATTAATTGGGTCTCATTATCTCAAGGACTAGGAACATTAAGTCTTTTAGCACAGGACACATGTGAATTCGTCAATTACAATCAGCTTATATAACCTGCATGGAAGCGGCAGCTGTCCAGATTTAACCACTAATCACTGTGCTTCAGCACTGACTGAAATCCATCTCTTGTTGTTTGAGATTAAATAACAAATATTTCCATCCTACACATTCTTCTGTTGTAATCTCTTCTGCCCTCCATTTAATTTTAGTGAATTATCCACCTGTGGATATAAATGCCCATGATAAACAGCATTAGCCAAAGCTGGGACACATGCACCGGTTAAATTCCCTATTGGTTGGCATCCAACATGCTCAGGCACCATGGGAGGACCAGCCATCTCCACAGGGAGGGAAGCAGACAGCAATCATGCACTAAGAATCAAAGACATGAAATTACTAATGAGTTTATTCAAGCCAAAGTCAGTTCAGGAAGCTGATGTAATCAAGGGTTACAATGTTGACAGCACCAGCACCCCTAGGTAAGTTCTGATCAAAGATGCCTTCATTACAGGAGTCTAACCTCTCCCCCCAGCTCCTCAAAATACCTTCTCCCAGCAAACACAAACCAATCCTTCCAGAAAGCTCCCAGGCATAACAAAGCTGCTCCACAAATGCAGTAGAACATCTCATTAGATATAAATAATCTCAGGGTCCATGTCTGGAGGTCAAGGGGCCATTGAATCACTGACCAGCCCAAAAGCAGATGTTCTTAGCTGTAGTAATTGAGCCAGGGTTAGGTGAAGTAGACAGACCTATTTCCAACAAGGTGAACCATTAGCCATAACAAAGGGACTATCTAGGGACGGATGTCATGGAGAGTCTAAAGCACTGTCAAAACACATTCTACCCAATGAGGGGCTAACAGCTTTCATTCCAATCCAAGCATATTCTTAGCTGCCCTTAAGGCCTTGAAATGAAAGAAAAATATAACCAAAGCTAGATATAGTTAAAGTTGCTCAAGTTCCATCAGTTCTCACTGTGCTGCATACAAGTTTGGAGAATTCAGTAACACAGCGATGAGTGGCTACACTTTCACTGGTTTAGAGGAAAAAAAAACATCCTTGAGAGTCACATACACGCAGGCAGTAATTCACCTAAAGAATCAAGTTTTATGCTGTAAACTGTGGTCTAAGCTTTGCAAAATGAAAGAATCGTGTGGTCTCAGCACATAATAGAAATACAGATTTTCAAGATCATCCTTACTAACTCTCTTAACCTGCAAGCGAATGATGGTATGAGGCCACACAAAAACATAGGATGGGTCCTGGTACCTTCCTGGCCCTGAGTGACTGATCAGAGCTGAAGCTCAGGTCCAGCTGGTCCACGTCTCCATCCCTGCTTTCTTTTTCATCTTCGCCAATGATCGGTCCACCATTCTCACAGAGAGGGCTTTGGAAATCATCATCAGGGAGTGGTGGATAACTGTATTTGAAGGGGTCCTGGAAAACATCGAAAACATCCTGAGGATGGAGACTCTAAGTCTATAATAAAAAATGACAGTCAAAGCTATCAAATAATTTACTGACATGCATTAATACAAGTAGAGTCAAACCTCGGACTGCGAGTAACTTGGTTTGCGAGTGTTTTGCAAGACGAGCAAAAAGTTTTAATACATTTTAACTTGATAAATGCGAGGTCTTGCAATACGCATATTACGTACAGTAAAACCTAATAACCCTCCTCTTCTCCTCTCTCTCATCTCCCTCACACCATCCACGATTCTTTTCAAAGGTAAAGTACAGGTTAATTTGTTTTATGTATTTTTACTTTATATTTTGTATTAATCGTTTTTTTATTAATATTTTTGGATTGTGGAACGAATAATCTGAGTTTCCATTATTTCTAATGGGAAAATTCGCTTTGATATACGAGTGCTTTGGATTACGAGCACGTTTCCGGAATGAATTATGCTCGCAATCTGAGGTTTTACTGTACTGTCTATACCGACAGGTACACCACGTGAAAAAGGAGTTACCTGATTAGTTACCTACAAAAACAGCTATTTTAATTTCAAGGCCAGTTACCAGTATATGGGTCAGCTATACAAGAGGTCTTAGTCAACACATTGACATCGGAGATTTCAAAACAATATGACACATCTTATCAATACAGGAAAATAATCCAAAAATATAATGACGTACAGTTCCTCCCATGTGTGGGGGAAGGTATTCGGCATCGATGTAAGTCTGGACATCATTCTTTGTCACAAACTTTAGCTTGTCAATGGCATCTGGATCCAGCCACGTCTTCACGATCTTCCATGCCGCTGAGACCAAAAGAGACTGTACAGTTACTCAAGGGAGTGGGTGGTCAAACCATAAACCCAGCACCGTTATCACCACTTACCCCTGATACAACTTTATACCGCAAGCCAGTGAGAGGCTGGGCTGAACTGGAAGAATTTAAGTATAGATTTTCCCATGTCAAAATATTGTCTAGCACTGATTGGCTCAATCAGTGAATCTGAAGGATAAAATGAATCAGCTGGGCAGATGAGTAGACAGACACTAGTGGGGGTAGAGAGGAATAATATACTGTTGTAAACAGAGTTTTGTGTCCAATGTGCAGATGGAAAAATTTCATCTAGAGCAGAGATATTGCTTATGCTCATGAAGCAATGCTGGAAGTCTTTCACCTCAAGTCATTAAATCCAAATGAAAACAATAACGTTAATCAGCACAGCATCCACCTAGAATAAAGCCTCCTACAGCCAGCCCTCCAGAAGCCTAGCTGAGTAGCCCTAGTGTAGCTTTACCCAACATGCACATCAGCAGATAATGATGTCACTTGGAGATCATAACAGTGACCTGTTTGCACTCCTCTGTACCCCGTACTTCTTCCCATAGGCCAAAGACACACAGTCACTACAACAGCAGTGTGTTTATGTGTCAAACTGTTTATGTCCTTAAGCTGTGGCTTATGACCAGCTAGAGGGCATAATTAAAACTAGGTTAGAGTTTACTGGAAATACTGGCTGTGTTATATTTTCCAGTTTTTTTTTTTTTTTGAGGGTTCTACACTCCTAATTTAGCTTCCACAGCTTCAAAATAATCGTTTAGTTTTATTATAACCCATAAATGAGCGGCCATAATGCTCTAGATAAGAAACGCCCCGTTCCCCACCCCCCTTCCCAGAATTACTCACCATTCATGATCCACGGCATCTCGTACATGATCATCTTAGCTACAGAAAAAAATAATTCCATATATCATAAACCTTCACCTATCAAGGAACCACACTCCAAATGGCATCAAATGTCAGGGAATCCCTTAATACATCTGAGTGCATCAAATGAAAACAGCACAAAGTATTGTTAGGGAAATAAACGCATAACAAGGAAACATAACTCACATACTTACATAAAAACTTTGGATAATATATTTTGAAGCAATTAATAATGTACTTCACAAACTCCATGTCCTAAATAAAAAAATAAGAAAAAGTCATTTTAGAACAAAAGAAAAAGACCCTTAAAGAATTAAAAGTAGCACATAGACCCTTTAAGAGTAAACAACTGAAGTGACCCCGATAAGGAGTGTCAAAGTCACACAGTTCTCATACTGCTTTGGTTAATTATTTTCTAATTCTAGCAACCTTTTAATAGAAGATATGTGCACATATTTTCATTAAGGGCAAACAGAGGAGAAGATTTTTTTTCTGCAAACACCATTCATCAGCTAAAATCAGATTCGGGGTCTGTGTTTCCTGGAATAAATTCTTGGTCATTGGTATGTCATCACACAGATTTGATCTCTATCGTGACGAAAAAGTCAACTCAAAAGAGCCATTATCAACACTGGTGATCAACAGATCTGGAAGAAACCACTTTGCACCATAGGTTAAAATGAGAGAGAATCCCTCACCACACACTGCACACAGTTCAGAGCAACAAGCATGATATTTTTCCATACTTCCAAGAGGAAAATATGAGCATAGAAGAGATGTGGAATGGGCTGCACACAGAAGAGAATAAACAATTATGAAATATTTACCTTCACATGTGCCACTGATGCAAGTTTAAACAAAATCAATAAATCAAATATTAAACTTGTCACCTTCTGAAAACCACTTACCAAAAGAGACACCATTACAAAAGCATGCAGAGCAGCTGCTACACCATACTTTATTGCGAGTTTAAAAGCTTTACTAACCCTTCAAACTAATGCTTTAGACTTTGCTTCTAGAACACATGACTAACCAAAAGCTGGTCTTTGACCAAACCATCACCACATTTGTTTTTCTCCTGCGAGAAGTGATGCAGCCTGATTTTTTACTGTGCTGGCAAACTCTTGTCTAGGCATCCATGTGCATTACCCTGGAGAGCTCAGGAGCCCCACAGTCTTTCATCAGGTAATTCTGATTAAAGATCCGCGCGTGTCTGGAAGCACAGCAGGCAATCTAATACTTACTGACACAGGCTTGGAACATGCATGTGACCCCCAAACCGAAGACATGCACCTTAAAAATGCCTAGCTAAACCATGCAAAGCCAGTACAATATCCTGAATGCTAGGTGCAAAAGAACCTCTAGTTAAGACACCATGGGCTGGGGTGAATGGCCTTTCTGGAAAGTTGTGCAATGCGATGAAAGACTCTGATACTCTCAAATAGCCCCCTTTTCTAACTGGAATAAAAATACAGCCATCTTTTTACCACAATTCAGGTGGCCGATGGCCTAACGTGCCTTTGAGTATAACTAGAGCACTTTCTTCTATGGGAAAACAGTAAGGAAATGGGTGACCTACAGTAGAGAGGCACAACAAAAGTTAGGGACAGGATAATGCAGTGGGACCGACCGAGAAGACTTACAGGATTTACTAATCCTCAAATACAAATCCAAGCATCCAAGGTCAATCCCCTACTCTAGTTGCACAAACCGTACTTTGTATCTGAACATCCACTCAGCTTCGGTTAACAAGTTCATATCAATGGCAGGCTTCATCATATGTATTTTTAAAAACCATCTCTAAAATTATGACTGTTATACAGAAAAGCTAAAACTAAATGAACAGGCAACAGAAGTGCTGACCTCTATAAGTCTGAGCATACTGAATCTGTTTTATACCAGGCCCAAAAATAAGAGAAAATTAAAATATTTTACTGTAATTTCCATTTGTACCCAGCTGAGCCCAGGATGGAGGGGAGGCAGGAGGCTTACAATGTTGCTGATCCCGGACTCAGACATGTCGAAGACCACTGTCAAGAGCTTGCCGGGTTCCCGCCTGGCGTAGCGCTCCAGCCAGAAAGCCACATACTTCCTCTTGTCCAGGAAGGTCTTTACATCTTTGACATGAAGCTTCACCTTGAACCAAACTTGGAGCAAAAGGCAAGAATGAGTGTGAAACATGGGAGCTAAAGACTGAAAGAAGCTGGCATCTGGTGTTCAATAACACATAGCAATTATTGCTATGTACTACCGAAAACAACCCACAATGAGTTAAATGGGTGGTGTTTTAGTGGCCCCTAATGTTTAGGCAAATGTCAATCTCATAGAGAAATACTGCAAAGCTGAGTTTACAGAAATCAGCACATGGATAGGGACAAGATTAATATGGGAAAATTATTACTTGTGATGAATTTATACTGCAATACACCCATGTAAAAGGTGCACAAAAAAGGAGAAAACACACCCCCCCTTTAATTTACTAGAAAGAAACGTACACAGCTTATTTTCTTCTTTATCATAGCCATGTAGGTAAACAGCCCCAGTCTCGAACGTCCATTTTGGCACACAGCTCTCGTCGAGGTCTGTAAAATAAGTCAGAGGAGCTCAGGCTTGAGCACAGGGAAGCAGAACCTCGGGCAACCATAAAAGTCAGGAAGAACAGGGAAGTGACTGTGATATGAACTGCAAATCACACCACAAAAACAGAAAAACAGAACTGCCCACTTACAGTGTTCAGCCACAGTGGTGCGTTTCCAAAAAGCATAGTAGCTAACTACATTGAACTTGCGTAGTTAAAACTATGCCAGTACGATGCAGGTGTTTACCGAAACCATAGTTCGAACTATGGCGGTAACGATGCTGTGAACTTACATACTATGATGCATTGTTAAACGACACAGGTGTTTCCCCAAACCATAGTTCAAACGAACGTTCGCAAAGACTGTCGTTAAGTTGTGTAGTTCGAACTACAGTTCTCAGGTTGTAGTTGGAAGCTTGGTTCCGGGAGACAGCTGGTACCATCTAAGTAAGGTGAAAATATTAAATAATTTTGCTGTACAAACATCTATTATGTCAAGTGCTTTGAAAAGTCGTAAGAGTACTTTTTATGTACTCCTCTGTTCATGAGTATGGCATGATTGGAGAGGATGTTTACCCACCTTGTTAGTGCTATATGGTAGAATGAATTACATAGATAAATGTATATTTAGGGCTGCACGATTATGACATACCAAAATCACATCAAGTAATATTGCAATATTAATCAAACCAAAAAGGAGATTAAATCACCCAAAATAAACGACTGCCAAATGAAACTTATCTAACAATAGAGAGTGTCTAGTAAGTTGGTGATGTTGTTACGAGTTGTGATAACAGACACAAAGCACTGACAACAAATTTAATATGATTATTATGCACTCGCACATCGCGGTATCATTCGGCACTTACGTACGTACAGTATTAAATTGGAAAAACATGGGGAAAGCAAATAGGCATAAAACACATAAAATGTACAGTTAAGAATACTGAATAAATTCATGATCACAGAGCTTTTGTTGCAATATGGAAAAAGATTAAAAGAGACACACAAACTGGTGCTTGGATACAAATCCATGGCTGTGTAAGCGAGATACCTAGTAAACAAGGAAGGGTGTACCCATCCCATTGAGCAACTAACAAGCTGTATGAACAGTAACATATCTGGATTTATAAGTGTTTATAGTGTGATTAAAAAAAATGAAGAAAAAAAAAAACAATTACAGATGCAGCCGATCTCAGTAAATGCATTGCAGCCTAATGCCTAATAGTTCTTATATTTTTTTCTTCTACAAGAAGCATCACACAAGTATCATTATTATGGCGCTATTGATATTTATGAGTTTTTAATGTGAGTCATATAACGGCAATAATAATGACACAGTAAATTACCGGTAATAGGCCTAATGTAATATCGGCAGAACTGTTGCACTCATAAAGTTTGTAATATTATTTCAAAATAATATGTTTTTGCAGGCGACCTGCTGTAAAAGTTAGACCAGTATTACAAAGTTTGTTCGTTTTTGCACACGACTTGCTGTGAGAGTCAGACCAATCACCTCTGAAACCATTGTAGTTCGAACTACGGTGGTTCAAGCTACCGTGGTACGATGGTTTTGGGAAACAGTCGTACTTTGGATGTTAGTTGGTTTAACTTTAAACTAACATAGTATGATGCATCGTTAACGCTGACTTCCATCGTTGTTCGGGAAATGCCACCGGAACAGGGAAAATCGAAAACACTCAAATCTGTAAAAACCCTGGTAAGGGTAGCTTCGATTCATAGCTGAAGAGACTATTACATGCTGTATTACCAAAATTTGCAGCATCATAAAACCAATTATGCAGTTTACGAAGCCTATAATGAAGTATTTGGGTGATAAAAAGGTGTTTTTCTTAAGAATAAGAACATAAGAACTATACAAACGAGAGGAGGCAATTCGACCCATCAAGCTCGCTTGGGCAGAACTTAACTAATAGCTCAGAGTTGTTAAAATCTTATCTAGCTCTGATTTAAAGGAACCCAAAGATTCAGCTTGCACTACGTTATCAGGAAGACTATTCCATACTCTGACTACACGCTGTGTAAAGAAGTGCTTCCTTAAATCCAGTTTGAAATGTTCTCCCGCTAATTTCCACCGTTTCTGCAAAAAATTCTTCACATGCCAAACAGTATGCTGATCTCAAAGTATCTTATGGAGAAAAATGAGAAGTTTTTGTTGCAGCCTTTGTACCACATAGGAACAATAGAGGCCATTTCCAGCAAGCTCTGAACAGCAAATTCAATAAACTGCCCACAATCCATCTTTATTTTAAAGCAAGAAAGAGCTAAGAGCTACTAACTGACTCTGTGTTGCCTTTCAAGTAGGGTGACCACCTGATGCACATCAGGAGTGAGGCTATGAACTTCAGGTTTTACAAACTACTTTAAAACTGAAAGGCTTCTGTGCCTGGCTAATTAGTTCAATTCTTCTTGTGCTTTTACTGGTTTGTTTCCTTGATTGAAAGATTTATCCTGCTGTCTGACGTTAATTAACATTAGTGACACATGCATGAATATAGGAGACTGACCAATCAGCACACATCAATCACTTAGTGAATAAGTGAAATCTAGGTCCTTTTAATTGAAATGGTAGTTTACTAATTCTGTCCTAGCTCATAGCATCCCCCCGACAAGGATTAGATGGTCAGTCTACTTTGGAGTAGGATGCTAACAGATCTTTCATTAAGCCAAATGTGCAGTATGTTCCTTAAATGGTATCAAAACATGCTATTTTAAAAACTTACCCTCAAATGGAATAACTTTTTTTTTTTTTTTTTTGGAATATTTTTTTTTAAAAAAGGCATTGCAATATTTTATAATAATATGTTTAAGGTAAGATTAATTTTATTATTCTGAGGGGGAAATCCTAGATCTCAGGGGATATATGTTTATGCAGAGCTTTCTGCCTACCGTTCACTCCAAGCTCTTTCCTCCATTGAAAACTTTCATCAATCATTTTCAAGGTGTCTTCCACAATAAAATGTCGCCAGGTGAGGAAGCTCTTGGTATAGGAATCATCTGTCTCCAGCCTTTCCACGTCCCTGGGGTCGTATTTTTCTGCCGACTCTGTATAAATTAAAACAGCAAACAAAAGCTTGCCCATGTTTTGCAATTTAGGCTGTTGACTGTTTACTTTGCATGAAGGAAACCAAAGGCTTCAACATCAAATAAACATCCCCCTTTTTGGAATAAGTCTACGGGACAAACGTGTTTCCAAGAACTTCAGTAAGATGTACTTCAATCATGTGTACACACGTATACCCAGAGATAGCGATCTAAAGCAGTTCTTCGTCTTAACACAAAGCGGGAGAATTATACAGTAGCCCTTTGTTAAAACAATGGACACATTTTACAACAGCAGGAAAAAAGAAAGAATCCCACATCGCAGCTCTCTGGATCATGCGCAATTAAGGCATCTGTCATGGCACAGCTGCACTGAGGCAGTTCTCTCTCACTATACAACAAGTCCTGTAAGAACATATTTTATTTATGCTGACATTTAAATAAAATTAAAGCAAATTTCCCGTTGCTGGCCTCTATTTCTGTATTTAAAAATGCAGATGAAAAACACGGAAATGTATTGGATGTGAGCCATGAAGTTCGAACCGTTTATATTTTAATACTGTGCTTTAATGTCTATGTCGCAAGCACCTGTAGTGTCGGTGCCACAGCTGTATTGCTGAATTAATGTTATATCAATTCTGCCCGGTTAACAACATCAACATTTTAAAAAGTCAGCCAGATAGTGTATTAATCCATTACCATCGACATATTCGTTCCTGAATCGTTGTCTTGTCTCTTCTATCTTCTCAGTTTCCTGCTGAAGAAGTAAAACGGGTATAAAATAAAGAAGTGGCCATGGGGGCTGACAGATTCGCCGTTAATATGTTCTGGTTAGCTACCTGCTCTGAGTCCGACAGTCCGCCATCCGCCATGTTAATGCCGAAGTGGGCTGAGGCGCAATGAAACCGCTTCCATATGAAACTGCGCCGCCCGGGCCGCCATTGTGGCTCCGCGAAAACGAAACCTCATCCCATGACTCGCATTCCTCAGACATCACCGATATAGCGAAACCACGTAAACATGAACATTACCGAAAGGCACAATGCATGACGACTCAGCTCGAGGGCTAAAAGCAAATATTCTAATTTCTTCTCGGATCCCCCGTCTCATCATTATAACGGCAATATAACAACTTAATGGAAATGTTCACTCTTCAACTTGAGATACAGGCTAATTTTCCTTAAATGACAAAAAGAGGAACAGTATCACTGATGATGTAACTGCAGGATGATTACCTTATTACTTTTTATATTATTCAAGTTTTTCAAGATCCCCTTAAGAGGTGACGTAGGGTTCACTGGTTAATATAAGTACTATACTGTATATTTGAAACGTTCATGGATTGAACCTTATCTCTGCTCTGTATGTGTGGAGTCTGAACCTTATCTCTGCTCTGTATGTGTGGAGTCTGCATGTTCTCATGTTGTGTGGGTTTATTCTGGTAAATTTAGTTTCTATCGACAGTCGGTGCCATTTTACTTCATCAGTCTCATTTGAATCGTCGTTGTTATGGAGAAACAGCTCTGGTTACCATAGCAACAGTCAACTATATCAGCAAGCTCCTTCGTGAGTGTCCAGGGTCTGAGCTGAGCTGTACTCTTAGGTGTTCCCAGCCACGTTTGGGCCCACACCAGGCGGACAGGTGGACCTTATGCGAAAGGCAATGGAGGACTCGAAGACTCCATGTTAGCTAATATTTATATAAAACTGCTGACACCCGAAGCCCAGAATTCAAAGTATTTTTGGAGTAAAATTATTATAAGAACTCATTTTTTTCTGGATAAGAACATCTGCTGTGTATCTATAGGTAAATTGTACATTTTCCTGATCTGCAGTGATTTTTTTCAGTGTTGATAGCTGTGGGCCGGAACCTGGTCACTCAAAATGCCCTAAATACACACAACCAATCATTTATTTCCAGCCAAAACCCACAAATTTATCTGACCTAATACATGGATGAGCCGGATACCTCAGAGGCTTATAGTCATTGCAAGTATAGATGTAATTGTGTATCCATTCTGTTATTACTATGAAATTCTTGGTCATACCATTTGCCTCATTAGATATATTGTTACATTTAGTACTATAAAGTGAAGTTATTCATTCTGAATGTCATACATTTTCTTGCCACTAACATTAGCATCTGTGTTGCTGCATTACCTCATATTACCTCAGAATGCCTGAAATAAATCTTCAGTACAACAAATTATAAAGTACAAGCAAGCATATTTTACCATTGTATTTCAGTACTAAAATTTATCTTCTCTGGAATAAATTGGAAAACTGATTTAACTTTTACTTTCATTTGTTTAGCTGACATACATGTTTTCATATGGCCATATGGTCAGCATCTGTTTTTCTTCCATTTGACCTCTTCTGTTTATCCCAAGAGGCCCAGCAACTCAGAACAGCATGAATGAGGAAATTATATAGGTGTTGTTTTCCTCTTCAAACAGAAAGTCGGGTAATTGGGTGCAGCCGTCATGGTAAAACACTGCTAAAGAACCAGGAGGGGGTGGGGATGCTTAGCCCTCTAGTGGTCATGAAGTGCTATTACAGTATTACGGCAAAGTTCTTATAGCACATGACTTGTGTAATGATATATTGACCACAAGTTTGACTTCAAATTCGAAGATTATCACTGCCTCTAAGATCAAACTAATAAAAAATGTTTTTGCCAAATTTTGGGTGTTAATTTGCTTACACCAGCATTCCCATCATAAATGTTGGGCTGTGTCATGTACAAGGTCCAGTTAAAGCTGATGTCTTGGATAGTGTTTTCTGTTTGGACCCCTGCTTGTGAAATCCATCCAACCACAGCAGAGCACATGACTGCTTTCTTCCAGCCTTTCAGATTCCAGCAGCAGCAGTGTTTTCCATCTGTCCATGTGATGCAATCTGATTGGAGGTGAGCCCCCCCCCCCGTCCTACCCCCACCCCTGCTGCTTTTTCCCACTGGTGTTGCCTTTGCTGTACCATGGAGAACAAACAACAAACTCAGACAAGGAGTGAGTGTCATGTGACACTTTATCATTTTGATAAGAGTTATTTGTATGTTGGTGACGATTGAGAGAACATAATCTTCTCTTTGTTGTTCACATATGGGTCAATAACAATCTTCCAGACTATCTAGTCTGGTGTTTAATACCAGCTGCCTTTTGTAATTTTCCAGTGTCCCCCCCAACCCCACTATAAGCACACTTAGGCCATGCCTCCTAACTGTTGCAACACCCAGATATCCACATGCCCAACTCTTTATCTATGTGTCATGTGCATAATCACACTATTGTCTGAACTGAGTAAAAGACCTTCAGATAATGTGATTAGGTGATTTAGTCTCTAGGTTGTTCCATGTGTGTAGATACGCCTCCCTGCAACTGACCAGAATCCCGTCCTCTGTGTCCCCTGCCCTGTGCTGCCTAAGATAAGCTCCAGGTTGACCAAGACCCTGAAATGGATAGGCGGTTATAGATATATAGATAGATATCCTAATGAAATTCAGGAGTGAAGTTTTGGGTTTTTCATTGAAAATCTTTTGGGTGGAGGAAATGACAAGTGTGTTTATGGCCTTTGTGAACTGAGGATTTATGGTGGCCACGAATCTTGTCTTCAGAACCTCAGAAATGCGGTTTCCTGCATTTTGCCCTGAATTTTAACGCGCCATGTAAAAAGAGCTGTAGGATTTACCCCAGTCCTTCTAAGACAAAAGAATCAATGAAAATGAGTTACACAGAAGCAGAAGTTATAGCCATTTTGAGGCTGATTAAATCTGTTTCCATTTACTGATAAAGCAAATGACTTAATTACCATCCAAGGCTTAAGAAGATAACGCATGCATTGTGTTTTCAGAAACACAGTATAATTCTACTAATCCCTGATTGCATAATTTCTTTCCACAATAATGGAAATTTAAAATCTATATTTTCCGTTTTGTCTGTTCGTATTTGTGTTAATCTTGAATTTTTCTGTCCAATAAAGCAGTATTTTATAAGAGTGCAGGATTAATGTTTCTAAGCTCTTTATAATGTTAACCAGTATTACTCTCTCTCAAAATAAAAACAATAGTGCTTGTGAGGCTGTATAAAAACATAGATTTTTTATGTGATTTTTAAGGTCATGTTCATTAGAGGAGCATATGTGCTTTAAACTGTGAAAAACTTATTTTTGAAATGAGCAGTTTCAGGTTCTTAGTCTTTTTTCGTTGTTAGGGTTTTCTCTGTGCCAGACAGATTCTGTGTTAGTTCATGGTAACGCATTAAATGGTCTATTTTGGCAGGCGAGCTGTGAATTACAGAGCCACATTTCACAAAAATCTCCAAGCTATAAAGGCCTTGCAGTCTTGCTCTGCAAATCTCTAGTTTTGCTGTGAGATACAGTCCTATCCTGACAGTGTCAACAGGGTAGCTTAGAATGCAAATCGAGTGTATATGGCCTTAATGCAAATCGAGTGTATATGGCCAGCGATGGCCTTAATGACTGCTTCAGATGTACTGTTGGATGCGTTCATGTCCATGTCTGCTTGAGACTGGTGTTGCTATGGCCATCCTTATGGAGCAGATGTCAGACCTGTTTTCCTGCAATGTCCAACACGGAGACATATCAAGCCTCATATTATGCTTTCCGAAGCAACTGTCCAGCTGTTCCACCCACACCAGACCATTTCAGTCATGTCAGCGCTGATATTTCAGATGCAATACTTGTTCTGCGAACTTCAATGTTATCTACAGAATAAGCCCCACCTCTTTAAAGTATGATAAGATTTTCTGGGTTATAGTGCCATCATAGCAAGCTGGCTGGATTTTGTTTCTCCTCTAAGCTGACCCGTTGTGAGGGAGAAACACATCCAGGCATTACCGGAGATGCAGTGTCCATTCCCAGCTGCACCTTCGTAAGTGACCGTAGGAGCAGCCATGCTGATCTATTGCAGAAGTAAACAAAAGGGACAGTTTGTTAAGTACCTCTTTATTTCAGTGCCAAGGTGGAGTCATTGACATTGGCTAGTATCAGGCCACATACTGTAATCTCTGTAAGCATTTTTCTTAATTTTTATTTATTTGTTTGTGAGTGGTAACTCCAGGGAGGAGGGTGAGTTGTACAGATGATCTATAGGGATTTGTCTGGACTGACTTAATGGCTGAGTGTCGCAGGTTTTCAGGTTTGCCTCTTTTCCCCCAGTGTCCCTGGCACCTGTATTCAGGAAGCTACCCGCTGGCAATTTCCAGCTCTGATTTAGTGCATCCTGCTCTGTCGGGTATCGGAATTCACCGCCACTTCCTGTTTGTGTTTCTATATATACATCTGTCTATTCCTTTTCATTACCCTGCTTTCCCTTCGGTCTAATGTTGACTCCCTTTGGCAGCTCTGTTATGCAGTTATTTATACATTTAGACATTCATAGTTCCCATGGCCTTTCAGTGATCACTAATTGGCACACCGTAACATTCAGTGAATTTCCACATTTTGCAGGGCTGGGTAGCTGGCCTGCCCAATGCTAACTGTGCACATTCATCGCACTACTTCTGCTGAAGGCCTTTGTCTGCTTCTTAATGAGCTGATCATTTTCAAAGGCCAGTAGGTCACTTTGGAGGAAGGTGTTCTGTAGTTATGGATCACATTACTGGCGCAGAATGAAATGAGCACCTCAAGATCGTGCCCATTGGATGGACAGGCCTATGGGCTCTGACTCTGTGGAGCATGCATTTCAGATACAGTGAACCGTTCCTTTAAAATAGCCCCAGAATAATGCCTGCACTAGTATTGATTTAAATTTAGCCACTGTCAACGTTTAAATGTCAAGTAACCCTAAAATGATTTAGTTTTAATACGGAATACTTTTTAAATAAAATTTTCTAGTTCCAGTATGGTATTTTTTTCAGTTAAAGGTACAGATGACATTCAAAGTCTAAATATGGTTTCCAGTTCTCGTGCTGTCATAGCCAAAGTCAATCACTTTGTGCGCTCACAAGTGTTTACCAGACGCTTGAAAGGAATGTTTGCAATTCCACAATGAGCAGCCGAGAGTCCAAAACAACGATGGTGATGGTGATCACTGGAAGAGTCACAAGCTCAGCTGACATAATGTAACGTATTTCTACATGGTCAGAGGACTCATCTGCATTCAGAAATACAAACAGCATATGAAATAGTTTTCCAAAGAAACAGAAACAAGAATACATGTATGTATCAAATGAATATAGCAGTTAAAAAGGCTATACAAGAGTGAAAGTTAAATCAAACTGCCAGCATTTTGACTATCTGCACAATAAGGCATTTAGATTGCTGATACAAATGTATATGCTTCATGCCTGAACTGTATTTAGCCCACAAACAAATACAGCAGTTTTGCACATGTGAATTTTCCTAGTTGGTTAATTTAATAACAAAATGGTAGTCCACGGTTAGGAATTGTTACATTGTCTCAGAAATGAAATATATTTTACGTTTTTTGTATGAAAGTTTCCTTCCGTAAAGTAGCTGAAAAATCTTCCTTTTAAATCAGTCACTGAATTTCTCAGCCAGAGAAATCCTCAGAAATGTAAAGGCAGCATCATCTCAGGTGGCTCCTCTGTTTCTTTACATTACCTTGTCTAAAGATTTAGAATAGTGCCACACAGAGGGAAGGTCCTCAGATAATCGCACCATCTGTGTGTAGAGCTGTAGTAGATTCGTCTTTTTATGGATCTCTCCGTCTCCAAAAAAAAAAAAAAAAACGAAAAAAACATCATCCATTTTATACGTTTGCTTGTCCCATGCAGGGTCACGGGGTCGAGAGCCTGTCGTGCAAGCTGCAGGTGCAAGACAGGGAATGACCCAGGATGCAGTGCCAACCCATTGCAGAAAAGCAACACCATGATGCATTAAATGTGTTCTTCACCCTTAAATGTCCCAGCAATAGAAGAGGGGTGATGAAGACACGCATGGAACGTTATTCTGTTTGTCTGCTTGGCAGGTTGGCATGTCCCACCCAGCTACAGCCCAGCTACTCTTTGCGAATGATCTCATGTCTGATGATCTTGTATGTGATCCAGTAGAAGATGTTGAAAATGAGGAAGGCCAGGGGAAATGCCGCCCTGGATATGGTGTCGATCCTCTTGGCCCGATCTACAAACTTTCTCCTCATGCTGTCTTTGTCTTTGGGTGTCTTTGCTGGGGCCAGTTGGTTTGATGGGGGTGTCTTCATTGCCGTACCATCCTTTATCTGGAGACAGTGGCCCATGCCATAACTAGAAAAGCTGAGATGAGTGTCCCCCATGTCATCATCCTGCTAGAACAAGAGGCACAATTCAGGCATTTCTCAATATTGATCGGGAGCTCTGACATCATCACAGGCCTCCAAAGCTTAAACAGTTTTTTGTTTTATATATATAT
>JAODLC010000001.1:37481315-37499632 GCA_026781145.1 Hippopotamyrus pictus
CTCTTGAGTGTATGAGCCACCTTATGGTGCCTACTCTCTCGGTAAATATGACGCAGGGAACGTTAATAGGCAGCATGGCTGACAAATTACACACACAGGCCTTTCTGTGTGACATCCTAAGAGGGACGATATGGAGGCGCGCTGTCACTTACCATGGTAGTCTCAGTTACAGAGCCAAAGCTGTTGATGAAGATATTGCACGTGACATTTACTGGGGGACCTGGAGGAGGTACTGAGAATGAGCTTCAGGAAGGCAAAGCCGGACCAGAAAAGGTTTGCGTGACAGCTGCTAGATGTCCGCTGGCTGATTGCTAACGGTGCTGTATGCTGTTCACTCCCATCTGCAATTTTTCATAGACTGAACAAGAGTTAATGTAGTTGTGCTCTCCAGGCATCGGGAGGCATGCTTACTCATAATCATTCAGAAACAGACAAAAGTAGTTACATGCTGAATACCACACAAAGTATTTCAGTGCAGCTCAGTTGTGTGTTTAGGTATCTAGCCATGGAGCAAAATGGTAAGACAAAGGAGATTTGCTGTCGAGGTGGTGAGGTTTGGTCTATTTTTATTATAATTGCACAATACACTCTTTGCTTTTCCCCCTATGCCTCATTTACAGGTTTCAAACAGTGATTATTATTCAGCATACACCATGCTGTACTTGTTATAAACTTATGATTAACTAATTAAAAAGGTAATAATTAAGCTATTTTCAGAATCCTGTCACACAGAATCTCCTGTAATTAAATTACCAGTGGAAAGCAGGAAACCTTACAAATAAAGCCACATGAATTATTTAGCTTGCAATGATGACTCAAGTGAATGATTTTAAAGAAAACTCCTTCAGCCTAGGGATCATCTGCCGGTACTTTGTCTGAACCAGCTAGACCAGCACCAGATTCTAGAAGATGCTAAATGACTGTCATTTCAGGATCTACAACAAGCACGTTGCACATGTCCTACAGGAATCAGTTTCCCATTGAAATGCTGAATTTTATTACTTTGCGATTGAGTCTGGATTTGACATCTCCCGTATCTTCTGTTCTGTAACAAACTTATTGGAAAATTAAAGTAAATGTAATTGTGAAATTAACTCTTCCTCAGTAACATATGAAGAATTTTAAATCTTAATGAGTTATTGCAACACACCGATTGCTTGATATACAGTTGCACTTTTTTATTTAGTAGGGTAATACTAAACAACAAAATATTCAAAGCATTATATAGTATATGTACACATATACAAAATGTAATTAACCTGTTATTCATCATATTACATTTGATCACTAATAATTTCAAAAGGAACAGGTTACCATAGCTGCATTATTACAGTACATCTAATTAAATCTTATGTCTACATTTATATCCAAGAAAAATACACCATCAAGCAGAATCACTAGTGTTAATATGACAAGAAATGACAAAACAGTGTGTCTCTGCCCTGTGCCACATTCACCACATTTAAGATGAAGTCATTTGCCTGCGGTGACTGTCACAGCGACAGCTTCCTGTCCAGCAACTGCCCTGTCCAGCTTCATTCCAGGTAAGGCGGCTGGGTCAGCCTTCTGAATACTGGACTGTCTGCCACGATTAATGACCAAAAAGACCAGAAGCTGGCATGATGATTAAAGTGTGATGTGGTCTGAATTTGGGACCATGATGTTTAAACCTACATGTAATCGACCAAAATCTCTCTCTTTCGATTTCCAGCTCAAAATGAATCTTTCTGTGCCCTTGCTTTTTAATGACACATTTAATCTTAAACTGAAGATAATTGTGTTATTTTGTTAAGAAACACAACAGGCTAATACGCTAGCATTTTATTGCAAAGCTGTATAATAATTAAAGTATAAAGTCAGCCATCTGGAGAACGGAAGGAAGGGCCAAATATATCCTGCATATTAAACAGGATTGTAAAGCCTCTTTCATCTTCTCTCCTTAAGTGGCATCTCTCTGCAGATCCTTTACAGCTAGCAGCTCTGTGACCATAAACTGTGCTGGAGTCCAATATTTGCCACTTCCTCTTGCCTCCCTGACAAGGGCGTAGGTTTGGTTTCAACACTGGAAGGGACCAAATCCGCCCTGAACTCCCGCCACCCAAAACACATACAGTACACCCACCATATTGGTAGGAACATGCCCATAACATCCAGGGCTGTAGTACATTAGTACTTAGTAGTTTTCCTGTTGCCTTGAACTCACTGGTATTTGCACGGGGACTTTTCAGTTTTAGCCATTGGTCTCACCAGACATTCTAGTTAGTCTCAACTGAGTCCAGTTGCCTTTCAAAAATGTTACTTTTTCTCAAGTAACTACTTCTTCAAAACATTTATTAAGCAAGTGTGTTCAGAAAATGGGCATCGGTTTAATTAACTCAAAATCTATCTAGAATGGGCACTGACAGTGGCCGGCTGGTAAGCAATTGTACACCTGCCAAAACTCATCTATGTAGTGTATCCATGCCCATCATACAGTGTTCTTACACTGCACTTGTTTTTTGATCACAACAAATAATACTGTAAAATTATCATCTTAAAATATATGATATATGGTCTCTGGCGTCGCACAAAGATTGTAAACAGGTAAGTAAGTAATCTCGAAGAGGGTTCTTTTGTCCTGTCTCGGTCTTGACTGTCTCTCTCATTTGGATTTGATCTTGAATTTTCGGACGCGGTCTTGACTCAGTCTCGACGAGTCCTTGTCTTGGACTTCACAAAGGTAATCTTGAATACAGTTCTGCTTACTATCATATCCAAATCTATGCCCCTTGCTCACTGGTGACAGATGGATAGACAGATGGATGTACCAATGGATGGATGGATCAATGGATGGACGGTGCGTGTATTAATGCTAGCCATGATTCATCACCAAATGGCCTTGTTTGATATTAGTGAAGATGGGGGGGTTACGTGGAGCAAAATGTGCAGATAAATGTAGGTCAGTCCGCAGAATCAGGTCAGCGGGTTGTGCAGTTAAGGCATCGGATGTTTGACCCAAATGTTGTACCCTCAGATCTCAGACAGTGATACCCATGGGTAAGGAGACTATCCAGGATTGCATTAGATAGCTTTCAGAAAAAAAATGAATATATACAGTACAATAAGCAACGTTCGATAAATGGAACTGGCAACCACGCTGGCAGCAGATTGTACCAGAGATACAAGTGGATCTTTAGGAGAGACATAAAATGCATGAGCATAGTGGGGGTGCAAACTTTCAGGGTACATATTAGCATTTCCTGCTAGATTATATGTACCTAATATTATAGCTCTGTGCAACACTACATAAACGTATCTTTAACAAAAACATTATGCACAACATGTAATTAATTATTAGCAGTTACTTTTCCCACGAGAAAATATGAACATATGTTATACATATTGGATGCCAAATCGCTCTTATTTGTATTATAAATGAATACACTTTTGAGTATTATGATGGAAAATCGGTTTCTAGACATCGTCTCAATGTCTAAAAGCAAACTTAGTTCAAATGCATACCTTTATTATAATAAAATTGTATGAAACCAGTAATAACTGTATGTTAATTATTTACTGCAAATGATGCTGAACATACCTTTGAAGTTTGGTCTAATTCGAGCATCATATCCTGATGTTTTTCCCATTAGTTTGTCCAGGAAATCAGAAGGAGACATCGTAAATGAGGAAGCTGCTCTCCCTGACGCTCTGGAGTCACCCTCTTTGCCATCTACCATCCTGGGAAGGAGACGGTGTGGAGAAGAAGTACATCCGTAAAACCTGCACATATATAAACTTTATCAGTCTGCTCGAGGGGATCCATGTGTATCGATATGGATGTGAATTAATATCTGAGCGGTTTACTGTTATGAATTTAGAGAACTGCGAGCCGAAAGACCATAGAATAACAGAATAATAAGCACAATTTATGGGTATGATGCACTGGATAAGCGATTGGAAAAATGGAAGGATCATAGCTTTGTCTGAATTATAAGGATATAATTTTTTTCTCTAGTAACAGGCTTGACAACAGTATTAACCATATTTATAAACATAAAGTTGCATAAAATAAATCCTTTTTCAGACAGTAGAGGTATTTACAAATAGTAGCCTACAGTTACTTTACTAACTGGGCGTCTTACAAGACACAATTCAAATGATTACTATTTATTATCGGTTATTACGATTTTTAAAATAACCCATCCTAATATATAAATTAGATCATTTTATAAAATATCTTGTATCTCAACTCGTTCGTTCTTGTTTAAGTCAAGCAATTTTTCTGAGATTGCATTTTTACATAGTGTTATTTTGCTTCTTTTGTTGGATTAAACAATCCAATTTTGTATTCAAGTTTAACTGAGAACCCGAGCTTTCGATTTCCACCTTATTATACAGCAGCTACTTTCATATCTACGGCTTTTAATTCCATATTATATCCATAGCCATAATTTCCTTCCTCGTTTTTCTCTGTCTGAAAGGGCTTAATAAGCATTTGGATATTATCACGAAATCTACAGGTATGTTAATTTAAAGGCATATTAAAGAAAGTAATGGGGAAAAAACAATATCAAAATAGTAAACACGTTTAGCGTCGACAGTGGCTACTCATTTACCGGTAACTTTGCAAATATATTGCCATGTGCGTCGTACCTTCATTTGTGTTGTGGTAATATCAAGTAGGCTAAACAGAAAAGGTGAATATGCATATTACAAATGATCGCATTTCGTTGGATTTAAATGTAAGACCTTAGGAAGTGAAGTAAAAATAAAGAGCAAAGCATAAGTTCGACATACCTGAAGTTGTTGATCTCTAGTAAACATATAAATAAGGCTGTGAGGAGTTTGACAGAAGGGCAAGTCATTCCTCTTGGTTCTTGTGATTATTTTCACACCACTCTTTCTTCTTCCATGAGCAAAGTCAAGCGCAAGGTCCAAACGGCAGCATATCTCTGTTTCTGACCACAGCAGATGTTTTCACCGGCAGCAAAAAGCACGCAAGAGCTACCCAGTCCTTTGGGATCATTATTTAGTTTGGTGAAACAATGATTCCAGAGTACAGTAACGCAGGATAGGTAGGTGTTACTTATATGCTATGATATTGGGTCATTAGGTATAAAAGCCATGTATTTTAGTTCAGATTAGAAATATCCTGGAGGTACAGTAAAAGATAACCAAACAGTTGTCTTCCATTAACATGGAATACTTACAAGGACACAATAAAAATATATCAATAATGTTGGAGTGTTGGTATGTTCTACAGAGCGTCTAGTGTCGGAATGACAGCCTCCCCAGACTCATTACAGCACCGGACAGCTCCTGGTGAAACAGCGCGCAAGCGCGCGAAGGCGCCGGTGGTCAGCGGCTTCTTCGTCTGCCTGTCTAAACAAGCAAGGGTCTGCGCTTAAGAAGCCAAGCCACTCATCCATGCACTGTCAGGATTCATGCAAACATGCTTTTAACATAAATGGAAGGCAAAAGACCTAGCGACTTCCCGTAAAAAAAGACATGCAAAACGGATTTAATGTGACTCATTTACCAATTAATGCAAATTAAAGTCTTTATACAATAAACAACTGATGCAGGTGAAAAGTCTTATTGAGTGAGATTTACCGCGTTATTAATCTCCACACACTAAGTCAAATCACATACTGAATCGATTTGGTAGGTTTGTCTCTTAAAATAAATACAGCTGCCTGGAGGACTGCTCCGCGCATCTATTTCCAGGACTTGGAATTCGACGTCTCTTGTCAAGTTACTATGTCCACCTCTATTACCACATAGTACCCCGTCAGTAGACCTATTCGTGCTGTGTATCGTCATCCCCAAAACAGTTTGACAGTGGTTTTGTCATTTGATATGTATTTTTAGTGGTACCCAGCGCATCAGCGAAAAACCAACGCATTGCAACAATGACACATACAGAAACTTCCTTTATTTATCAAAATACGTACGCTACAAAATACTTAATGGTAAAATGCCCCCCAAAAAACACAGCTATACTTATTGACAATAATGCTTTTATGTGTTCAAATCTTTTGCGTAAAATTTGTAGTGTGGAGAGACGTCTTGCCATTCTTTGCATGCATTTTTAACGTTATTCATGCGTCATTATCAACAACGTCCCGCGAACGGTTCCTCAACTACTTATGCAAAATTCTGACGTCCTTTCGAATGTGCGCGATTTATTAGATCGCTTAAGGTGCGCAATTCGTTCAGGGCAAAAAGACGAAAAAGCGAAAGACGTCTATGACGATGATAGGATTTTATTTTGTATAAGTAATTAGAAATTACATTTTGTTCCTGCATGTAAAACGCGTTTGCTCTCCCTATTGTACCGTTAAATAGGGGAAATAAAAGGTAGAGAGGAGAGATGCCGATGGAAATGTATCTTGTACTTCGGTTGCCCTGGAAACAGAATTCCTATCCACATCAGTGAAAATACTGAGCGCTCCAGCCCTAAAGCAAAGCTTAGGAGAGCTGGAGAGACTGACTGAGTCAGGCTAGTGGAAACGGCACATGCAAATGGTCCTGCAAAGAGGACTGAAGTTCAAGGATTGCCAACCAGGAAAATGCACTTGTCTGACTTTGTAAAAGCATTAAAATCTATTACTTACAGTTTTAGCGCGTTATATTTAATTACCACTGCAGTGCACATTCAACAGCTCAGTCCATTTTCGAGCTGTACAAGTTCTGAAATCAGGTATCTTTTTAAGAATGAATATCATGGGGCTGTCCAGGTTCTGATATCACAGTTCATTAAGAACCAATAATTTGGATCTGTCCTTGGACGTCATTAGGTCCGATCACTCGGGGCTATAGCTCGGGGCTATATAAGTCTATCCCCGAGTATTTCAGCCCTGATACTAATCTGTCTTCAAAAACAAAAAGCTAGAAGCAGCTAGAAACTTACCTGGATCTAAATACTAAAATCACATATCTTTTTAACAAATAATATCATGGAGCTGTCCAAGAACTGAATGACAGATGTTGCCCAATGGGCAACACTGCGATGGTCCAAATAAAAGTAGGACTACTTATATAAATCACGCCAAAGAGATAAACAGGATGTGCTGTAGGCCTATATTTTGAGTCACCCATTTTCATTTATTATTAATAGAACATGATTGTGTTTTAATTGTTCAGAAAAACATATTTCTATTCTTAATTTGTTTTATCTTTCAAATACAATAAATGTGTTGCATATGGTACTGAACTTCTGGAGTTAGTGGGCAGCAGTCCAGAGAATTTTGTTCTATGCATCTTAAACATATTAGAACCAGAGTAATACTTTATTTGTTGATCTGAGAGATAAATGCTGCAGGATCATGGCACACACAAAAAACTATAACAGAAAATGTATGTGAAAGTCTGCTGCCATCTACATCTCACAGTGGTTGTGAAGTGAACAGCGGTAGAGTAAAGTAAAATTCCTGCTGACTGAGGCACAGGGTGTACTGCAAATCAAGACGGAGTCTTGGAAATGGAAATATATTATATATCATGTCTCAAAAGTTATATGAGGATCCTGAGCAAACTAAACACCTTTAAGATGCTTCTAAGGCTCATTTAGTTTAAATGATACCACACCACCAACAAATTTACTTCTGTGAAAAAACTCCTCAAGCTTTTAAGCTAAACTAAAATGTGCTTTTACAGAGCAGATATAATTGGTGGAAATGTTGCTGAATGCTCCAATAAGCAATCAGATTCCATTTGAAAATGGATAGATAGTATTCTGCTGATCATTAGAGTCTCGTTCAGTGGATTATACCTACTGTTAAGGAGAGCAAAACACACTTATTACTAAATGGCAAAAGAGCTATTTACCATTTTTCTGTGGCTATGTTGATAAACAGAGTAAACATCTGGTGACTGAAAAGAAGCATAGAAACACTAAAACTAAAACAGTTACTGGATAGTTCATGCAGATGAGGAGGTAGGGCACCAAAATAAAATTTCAGTCTACATACAATAATCATGCCCTGTATTTTAATAATAGGAGCCTTGAGCCTCATCTTCCACAGAAAGGACAGTGCAATGTCACAGTGAGCCTGGAGCCTATCCCATTCAGGACAGCACACAACAAAGGGGACACCTTGGGCGGGATGCCAGTCAATCGCAGGACACACACTTGCACACACACTAAGACTCATTTAATGTTACCGATTCACCTAATCACTTGTTTTTGGGCTGTGAGAGAAAAGATTGGTAGAAAAGGTAAACATTACATCCTCACCAAGAGCTGCAGGGAATTGGGATTTGTATGTGTGAGGCAGCAGAGCTCTGCAGAGGCTCCCTGCCGCTCTGACAGAGACCAAACAATTCTAAACATCTTTTTATAATCCAATTCAAAGGGCAACACAGTGACAGATTTGCATCATGCAGATATATTTAAGGAAAACAGGCACGTCATTGAATCATTGACAGAAATAGTGCATGAAATAATAAACACCAATTAATATGAGGCCGTGACAGGTAGATTGAGCATCACTTTTCAATGCTCCCTAGTATCAAATCAGCCCTGCATTTTCAGCTGTTCTTACTTATGAGTCCCACAGAAGCTTCTGCTTGGTGCGGATCTGAACTAACATGACAGTTTCTAGAAAAGCGAACTCAATCATAACAAGATGAGCATTGTCACGTCCTATTAATGGTACAATTAACATTCACTCATTGCACTGTGGATGTGCAATTACCCTTAGCTCACACAGTACAAAGGCATGTGCAATGTTGCATTCTGGGTTGCACAAACAACTAAGTCATTAAAATGATGCCTGGATCTTAATAAAGGTCAGCTTGTCACCAAAAGTGGGAGTTTAAAAAAGGAAGTGACATATTCCTAGATTAGTGTGGAAAAGGCTGAGAGATCAAGCTGTCTTCTGCTGGAACAGGCAGTGATGGATGGCTCCTCCTTTGTATCCAACAGACAAAAAGCACATGCTCTATTTTAATGGCGTAACGTAAACAGGGCAAGGACACTCCCCCTGTCAGTCACGTTACTGGGAACATGTTAGTGGGTCTTTCTTGAGAATTTTTTGGGGAAAAAAAATGTTACATTGAAATGGTGTTTTTATGTGCTGAGCAAGTGACATCACATGAAACTTTTAGGTATATTACAATTTGTTGGTTTGATTTAATGTTTTTTTTTTGCCATTTTCTCTAAATAGTTATCCAAAAATCTCATTACCGTAATAGTTTTAAGATCAAATAATACAAAAATAGATGAAATGTTTTCAGCTTTACTGAATGTAACCCACCATAAGCCATTGATTTGTTTAATTTTGTATTAATTTTGTCAATTTTGTAATTTTCAAAATTCTTGCCTGGGATTCATTTTGTCATTTTGTTTATCACAGAAATAAGTTGTAATATAATAAAACTGATTAACTGCCGCAGAGGTAAAATCGACAGTTTAGGCAATGAATGAATGAATTAATTTTAAAAAGGAAAAAAAAATGATGTTACAGTAGTGAGTTCATGAGAATGAATGTTTTCTCTCCTCCAAAGCAAAGACGGAGCATGAGAAAGTCAACAGCGACACTCTGCATTTTGAGCTTGATTAATAGGAAGGATGTTTAACAGTTAGTGAGGGTGAGGCCAGGTCAGAGTAAAATGGTAAATGGACTGCAATTATACAGTGCTTTTCTACTCCTACGAGCACTCAGAGCGCTTTACAATTCATGCCTCATATTTACCCATCCACACACATATTCATACTGTACACCGGTGGCAGAGGCTGCCACACAAGGCGCCAACCTGCTCACCAGGAGTAATTTGGGGTTTAGGGTATTGCTCAAGGACACTTCGATGTGGTCAGAAGGAACCAGGGCTCGAACCTGCAACCCTCCGGTTGCACTACCTCCTGCGCCACCGTCGCCCCATAGTGGGGTAGAGATGCTAGTGCATGCTGAGGCTTCTCAGGAGCCCCCCCTGTTCCACTGGGATAGGTCACTATATCGATCCAACATGGGGACTGACTGCTACCGTGCTCTGGGGTAGAGAGAGCGACTATGGAGAGGTGAGCCATCCCCTTGATCTCTGCCCCTCCCCCCACCCCTTATTCTATTCTATTCTATTCTATTCTATTCTATTCTGTCTTCAAACAAAGGCAGAAACACAGAAGATGGGGTCCCTTCGGTTTCATATATACGGGGGTGCTTTAATGCACTGGCTCAGCCAGACTGAAGCCCGGGGTCCTTCGCTAAAAAGGAGACCTGCTCCCTCAGTCGGCAACAGCACCATCAGAGGAAACAGTAGGGGGGCCTCTGACCATGTACCTCTGCATAAGTATCATGTGGTGTCTAAGAAGCAAAAACCACAAAACAAAGACAAAATGGTTTAAAACCTTTCTATGGGTATTTCATTGAAGGTGAACAATTTTTTGATGATATAATTACTAAGGGCTTTCAGCAGTAGGTGGTAAAAATATTGTATCCTTTGGTCATAAAAAACCCCAAACCTCCCTTAAAAATCAACATGTCAGAAACAGCAGCTGAGCAACCAGATTTCTCATCTGTATGAAACTGACAATGATATAGAATCGCTTGGTTGAATGGACTTTGGGGGAGCACCACCTCCCCCCAGGTGTCCTGGTTAACTCTGGCACTCTGCTTCACTCTGCAAGGTAAGAAAGGGGTTGTCACAGAGACTTACAGCTGCCAATCAAAGAGTTCCCCCGTCCTCAATGATGAAGCCTCCACTGAATGCCAAAGAAGATCATCTCCACCCTGAAGACTTACAGCTCGCTCCTCGGGGGAGCTCCTCGGGGCCTGTGACGTGAACCTGTGAATTCTCCTAATGTGATGTCGCATTTCCATGTGGAAAATAATAGGAGACTCTTCTTTTACATACACTGGAGCTTTCCTGTTACAAACCAGCATCTGTAACGATGTGACTGCCATTATAAATAGGAAAGCTGCAATTCTGAATGGTGTAGCTGTGCATAATGTTCGTAAATAAACAGAAAATGTAAAATGACCTAGGGATTCTTTACAAATAGTATTTCTTCACTTTTACTGCAGTAATCTTGCAGAAATCCAGTGACACTGTTAAAATCGATGCACCTGTGTTGTGGTGGGATTCAGTGATTTGCAAACTGCACTGTGTTTGCTCACTTTACACCTCCCACTTTTTGCCCATCCCAGTGATGGTCGAAGCCCATATGGGGTTCTAGGCAAGTTTCATGGCCGACACGCCACGGCAGAGCTCCCTGTTTTTCTTTGTCCCTGACACAGCCTGGCTGCAGTGAAAACACAGCTGCCTGTGACTGCATTCCTGGAGCTGAGCCTCTTTTAATGATCACACTGATGATCATTTTTTAGTAGTTATGATGCCTGTACAACTGTAGCATCGTCTCAGCCTTGCCTGCGTGGAGATTCGGAGGTTAGACGAGGCTTGTCCATGTTTACTAGTTCTGCATGAACTGAGCAGATGAGTCATGCAGCTTGTGGGAACTCAGAAGAGAGATCATTCACCAGCAAGAAGCAGCCACGGAATTGACAGCGTGTTATATTCGCCTCGGGTCCCCACCAGGAACAGCCTCCCTCTGCTTCTGCTGCCACTTCCTTTGGTGAGACGTACCAGCGGTTCTCTGCTCAGCGGGGGCTTATATGCCAGCCATGCTAACCAGAAAAAAGCCGTATGCCGCCCGCCTGTCCTGGCAGCACCATCCAAAGGGCCAAATCCCAATTATATCGCCATTAAATACATCTGGCAATGGCTTTTACAGTATAATTGCAGTCCATTTACCATTTTACTCACTTATTTTGGGTCGTAATGAACATCTATGACAATATTCAATAATATACTATTCATCATAAGCTATATATTCCTTCCATATTCATGGCAAGGTTCTGCAAAGCCACTGCAAAATGAGCCATCCCAATTAGATACAGCTCACTTCTGTCTCTAATGAGAGAGTAATGACTAGGTCATCCAGGTAACACCAGTGACCAACTTTTTAAATTATAACATACACTTATCTAGTAGTCTTGAATTTTGCCTTGGAAAGGAATGAGACCTCAGCTTGGATTCTGAAATGCATGCATCTTCCATGAACATGTTTCCACAGGCTTGAATTCGCTCAGAATCCAAGCTAATTGCTCCTTGATTCAGTTGGCTCTGTCTGTTTCATTCCTCACAACTTAAATCAAATACCACTGATTGTTCTGTGCCCACATGATATCGATGTGTTTTGGCCAACCCTCTAACAGGCGAACATTCAGATCAAATACGTACAACTTTATTAGCTATTATTTCCATCTCCCTCTAATGTTTTCATAACCAGCAGTCCTAGTGGATTTATGGTTTTTGTGTTCAATGGAGCCATAAAAAATATTACTGTTCATTTGGAAATTGGGACATGCAGCATTTGAGTGAGAAACCCTCAATAATAATACTTATAACACAGCACTGAGACAAAAATAATTATTTTTGTATGACAAACAAAAGATCGCTCTCAATATGGCTCATTTTTTTCAAGAGTGTTTAACTCCCCTACTTCAACTCATAGCTTATATATTCGAATACAGAATTTATTTATTAGACTGAATTTTCTTCCAAGAATACATTTTCATTCTCTTGGAAATGACACAACGTGTTTTGCATTTTGCCTTTCTGAAGTATTTCCTGAATTTCCCATGGATGTAAAATGCTTTGACAGGAGTCTTTGCTCACGCACAGGTGGTTGCCAAGGGGAAGGGATTACAGATTCAAACCCTGGGGTTTCTAGTTCTGTGATCCAGAACAACCATCTCCGATCTCCAAGGAAACTCAGTCTGTAATGCATGCATCAGGCTCCCCTGTGGTATTTGTCTTACTTCTGACATCCAGTTTATAATTGTCATCTTCTCACTTGACAGGATTATGGTCTGGATGTGATCTCCCTCTTCCATGAGATGGCAACCTATTCCTGTGTTTAGATTTAACCTAGGGGCAGCTATGCTTCCAGTCCTTAGACAGAGCATTGATCCTGTATACCAGACTAAAGATCATGATAAACATCCTTCAGCAACCCATGGAAATCAAGCTGGGATGCACCTGAACACCAAATGATGAGAGTATTCTGTCAGATTGATTGCTTATCCTCCTGGCCAAATAGTAACCAACTAGTGGTTACTATTACAACCTACAGCTAATAGGTGCTATTAAAGTATTTGCTTGTTTTATTTGGCAGAATGTAAAGGGGAGGGCTTCCTGTTTTCTCAGGACAATGCCAAACGTTTCCTCCTGGCATCTGAGGCTGTCTGTTAACACGGCACCGGCTCTGTGTCAGAATGAGACAATTTCCAGAGAGCGGTTTGGCTGCAAATGCCGTCCCCATGGCAACAGTGCCACAGCAAGACGTAGACGAGGGGATCCGCACCAGCTGAACAGTAAGAGCGGCAGCGAGCGACCTCAGGCCGCGAATGAGCGGGTGACGTGAGCCGGTGGGGCGTGGAGCTGTTAAGCAGTGTGCTGTCGATAGACACACAGCTGGTCAAGGGTTCTGTACTGCCATTTATCTTCATTGTTATTCTCGTTAAGGCCTGAGAGATTTTTAAAAATCTTCTTAAACAGCAGCAGTTACACCTTGTGTAACAGAAATATGTCATCTGGCCAGCTTTCTTGCATCATTCACAAACATGGTTCATATAGATTCAATTCACGATTCTAAAGGTTTTATTAAAACAAGTTTACATTGCTGACTTCCAAAGCCAATGCAATATAAATATGAAGTAAATAATATATCAAAGATGTAAACAATATGCAAAACAGTAAGCTACATATACAATTAAACTTTCATCCATCCATTTCCTGCAACCACTTGTCCAATTCAGGGTCGTGGGGGTTCGGCACCTGTGGCAGAAACTATAGGTGCAAGGCATGGGGTAAAACAAGATGGAACGCCAACCCATTGCATAAAAGACTCAGAAAAATAAATATATATTGGAGTAATGTAGCTCAGCCAGATGAAAGAAAGACACCCTTTAATATGTTAGATATTTAAACAAAACATGCTCTATTTGCATTGGAATGCTTCTCTTTCCTGGCCCCATCTTGCTCTGAATAGCTTGGGGAGGGTCAGCTAACACACAGCACCCCTGCAACTGGGGCTAACAGGCTTGCTCAAAGGCCCAAAGACATGTGACTGTTCTGTCGAGGCCGTGACGATCTTTTGATCTCGGACACAGACTTAGCCTGCTGAGCCACTTGCTGGCTGTTTTAGGCCAGTGGTTGGCCACCATCATGTCAACCAGTAGCACACAGAGAGCCAATGAGTAGCCTGTGTAACATTTATTACAAATCAGATTAATTTTAATGCCCCCCCCACCCCCTCGCTCCCGGTTGATATAACCTTACCTGAAACACTGAGTTTCCCATTATTTTCTGTATAGAAGTAGCTGTCATGATAAATAAGGTTGGAGAATCCTGTGTTAGACGCTTGATGATCTTTGCCCCAAGGGTACTGAGGTACTCATACCCGGAATCAGCTCAGTACTTGAAAATGAATGTCTGGGTCTGCAGCATGATTCCTGCAATCATCAGTGCTCAGAAGGAGTGAGTCAGCGGCACCCAGTCCCTGACGTCCTTTATGCAGGGTTCACACTTGAGGAGTTTCACTGGGTTTGACCAACATGTCGAACTGAGTGTCATAAGCCTACAAATGGTAATAAGCTATAGTCACGCTTGCAAACGATATCCCCATGGGGCAATTTACAGTATGCAGGACAACGAGAATAAGAGTGGACTCAGAGCAATCCACTGTGACCAATATCTTTATAGTCAGTCCTGGAAAGCATATGTGTACTGACAGACTCAAGAGGAGACACGTTATAAACCCAAAAGAGAAAATTCTGGTGTCTCACTACTCTGTGTTAGTTTAGTGGTGTCTGAAGCCAGGCTGGATTACTTTGATTTGCAGAATGTATGAATTCTGAAGTCACTTAATCACAAAATGGAAATGTATTGGAATAAATGACAGGGCTGATCCTAGGATTTTTTTTAAGGTTGGGGTATCAGAGGAGCCATAATTCATACATCATTAAACAATGAAGTTTTGAATCAGTAAGAGGCCCTCAAGGAGCCAATAGGCTTTCAGTTGGGGTTGTTGCCCCTCCCCGTAAATTCCTCTGATAGAGGGGAATAGGTGTGAGTAGGTGGGAATAGGTGTGAATAGGTGGGAACTCAAACACAACAACTGAATTAAGAGTGGTGCTGTCCAGCTGGCACAGTGTGTCCAACAAGCTTCTGACAATAACACCAGCTGTCTCTGTCTAATCATCCGCATTCGTCTTTCCCTGGCTCGCTCAGAATCAGGTTTATTGGCTAAGTACGTTCACACGCAGGAAATTCATCTCCGGTTGTGAGTGGCTTAAGACTAGTGGTTAAGACTAAACAAGACAATGGTCATATACAGTCCGGTGGATATAAGTAGTGTGCATGTGTGGCTGATAAAAGTACAAAAAGTGCAGGAGTGCATTTCAGTGCAAGGAATGCTTTAGTAAATGCAATATGTGTGAAACAATTTAATACGTGCAGCGAGTTAGTTACAACAATGGGTTATTTATAACTGATTTTGTTTGGAGGCAGTAACAGTGTAACTGAGCTGAAATTAAGCATTTAACTGAGTTCATGGGGTGAGGCAGGGTGAGAAAAGGCTCAAATCAGGAGCACCACTTACGGTCAGAATGTAGCACATTTCAGTGCCAGGTCACAATCATTTTAGATCAGAGGGCTGCTGCCCCAGAGCCGTGGGATTCCCACCTCCCAGCTTTGAAGGGTGAACGGGGACAGAGAATTAAGAGCCAGTCATTTACCCACACAGCATCCCTCCATCCTGTACATCACCTGTGTGCTGCGTCATCCCAGGATGGTGTGGACCGTGGCCTAGCAGGTCAGGGTGCTACGCTAGTGATTGGAAGGTCGCTGGTTCAAATCCTATAGTCAGCAGAGTGGCTTCCCTGTCAGGCCCCCAATCAAGACCCCTAACCCCTGAGTGACCCAAGAACTGTCTGAGCCTGCTTTGAATAAAAGCCTCTGTCACACAACTATAATACAAAAAGAGTGCAAATTAAACTAATATGTTCACTAAATCGTTTACACTAAATCACCATTTTCTGGAATGTTTCAGAGGAAGTCTTACATTACCTAGATATGAAAAGCCTCAAATAAAATAATTTTTAGAAGTGTTTTAAATTCAGCTAAAAATGTGCAGGGATATTTTTATACTAATGATTAAGGATATTTTAGAATGTGTGATGTTGTGGGGGTTTGAGGAACCTAAGCACAATAAACACTATAAAGGGAGTGTAAGGTGACCTATTTTGAGACTAACAGCAAGTAAACCTGCATGATGGCACTAACATCCCCCCAGCATGACATCCATGTGAACCTTGCAGGTTATGGGTCAAATAGCGCCACAGCGGAAGGAAGTCCAGCTCCCTCAGAGAATCCTGACTCTCCCAGCTGAGGTGTGCAAGATGTTTCTGAGTGCTGACCTAAAATCTGCACCTGCAAAATAGCAACCTAAAATCAAACAAGGCTTTAGAATGTTTATTTAATGCTTTTGTCCCTAATTCTCTGGTTGCCAGGATGCTAACTCTCAGGACTAGTCCCTATCTTGCCCCATTCAGTCTGTCATTTCCTGGTTTGGCCAGCAGATGTCACTGGACATCCCGTCTCTCAATGTTTTCCAAGTCTGTTCTGTTCCTATTGTGTTCCCCTGTTTCCTGGGCCACTGCATGGCTGAATGGGCTAAGCATGAGGCATGATCAGAAATGATCAGAGTGGGTACTACTGATCCATGGGGAACCTGGAGAGGGCCTGTGGGCGCTGGAATGGTTGCTGGCATTGGGTCTGGGGAGCACCAACTTTATCCATGCTCCCAGGGACCTCTCCAAGACACAGAAAGACAAGAATGTGGCACAGGTTTGATGAGGGGCAACAGTGGACACTGGGTTGGAGCAGACATAATCAGGGTTGGACCTGATCTTCTGGAGTGGGCATCTTCTTGGTCAGACTCTATGGCACTTGCCAGTAGATCCAGGTATGGATCTGATGAGGCAGCTCAGAAGAAAGGCACTGGCGAGGTAGGCAAGACGGACTCTGTAGGTGCAGCTGAGGCGAAGACAAGCTCTGCGTTAGTTCTGTTTCCTATAAGTGCTGTGCATTTGATTCCTGCATTTCCCCTGTATGTGCTACACTTGTTCCTGCATGGTTCTTGTCTGTGGTTCCCATTGCTGTTTGGCATTTGTTTTCCCTTTGTTTTGTTTGGCCCATTCAGATCTAGTTTTATTTCCTGCTTTTATTTTGACCCCTTGTGGTCCCTATGTTTCATGTTAGTTTGTTAGTTCCAATAAAACCCCTTGTTTCCAAGCCACTTTGTGGATCATCCCTTCAGTCATGCCCTACCATAACAGCTAACACTTAAACCAGAGGTTTCAAACTCAAATAACTTGGGAGTCACACACTAGGAGGTCTTCAGCTCAAGCGAAACATTACATTGTTCTTAATTTTCTCTGCAAAATCGCCAATCATGTGTTGAGACACCTGGCTTAAGTTGACTTTTATATTCAAAAGTAAAAAAAAATAAGAAAGAAAGAAATAATCCTTCACTTTTTACTTGAAAATGTATGCAAACATCTGCTCTTACTCTGCAGGGACTTGATGTTCAAACAGAAGAAAAACATGGCTGTGAGCAGCTACCACAATCACATTGTTAACCTCTCTAGTCACAGTCAAGTGCTGTAATAATAGCCTTCACTGGACTCTCAAAAATACATTTGTAAAGTATGCAATCAAAATGATGCTTACAATATACTGTTTTATAATTCCTTTGCAAGCCCAACCCTGGACGCAAGGGGTAGAGAGCACCCTGGGTGGGATGCTAGCCTGTCACGGGGTACACGCTCATGAAGGGGCAATTTAGAGACTCTAATTTCCCAAGCTGCTGATTGTGAACAGCAGGAGGAAGCAAAATGAACCTGCAGCCCTGATGGGGGGGAGACCACAGTAGTAACGACCAATCCCCAGTGCTGCTCCTCATCAAACTGTGTACATCAGTGTTTCCCAGCCCAGTCCTCAGGCACCCCCAGACAGTCCACATTTCTGCTCTCTCCCAGCCCCCAGACAGTCCACATTTCTGCTCTCTCCCAGCCCTCAGACAGTCCACGTTTCTGCTCTCTCCCAGCCCCCAGACAGTCCACATTTTTGCTCTCTCCCAGCCCTCAGACAGTCCACGTTTCTGCTCTCTCCCAGCCCCCAGACAGTCCACATTTTTGCTCTCTCCCAGCCCTCAGACAGTCCACGTTTCTGCTCTCTCCCAGCCCCCAGACAGTCCACATTTTTGCTCTCTC
>JAODLC010000001.1:37526535-37551319 GCA_026781145.1 Hippopotamyrus pictus
CCTCTGCATGTTGGGACTGATCTATCCCAACCTCTGCATGTTGGGACTGATCTATCCCGTACTGTTGCTAAGCACCAACTGAATTGTAGCAAAGCGCAATAGCTTGTCTGTGAGAATGGCATTGGTGATGGATTGCAGAACATTCTGGATAAAGTGGTGGGTGTCTTAGAGGGTGGGATTTGGGGGAAGGGGTTTGAAGTTGACTGAGGAAAATGAAAGATAGACTGACTTATATTAAAGTAGGGTTGATGCTAACGGCATTAAAATGCCAAATTTTATCATAGCTGCTATGTAGAGGCCCACTGTGTGGTTATGCAGGTTTTTGAGGGAAAAAGACTGTTTACATATATTACCAATCAGTAAGTCATAATTGTAATAGGCCCGTGGATTGAGTTTAATTTGAGTTTTACTTTCCAGATTTACGTTATAGGGTCGTTTTTTATGGCAGTCATTTTTTAGAAATGGGTTATTTTATGTTTTAATGAAATGTCACTGGCTTTATGATGTTCTACAGGCTATTATTTCTTAGCAGTTGCCTATAGATATTGAGATTTGCATGATAAATGGAATAAATCAGCCCTGAATGTGAAAATTATGGATCTTTCAGTTTTGCCCTGATAGCAGAAGTTGAAGTTGAAATTAATTTGCTTTTTATTTAAATTGTTTTTCTTTCAGTCCAGCACGGCTTTGAGATGTGGTGAGCGCCTGTAGCGCTTTCAAATGCACCTCTTCTAAAATAATGAACTGTAATCCCAAACCGATCCGGAGATCTTTAGTCCTCTCTGTAGTGATACTCACTCTTCTCTGAAAACAATTCCTCACGCAATATAAAAATAAACTTAGCACATTTTTTTCCCCCCGAAATGGAGGGCCAGTACATGCAAATTTATGGGCCTGGAAACTTTCCACTCTGTCGAAAGCCCCTGTGGATCACTGTGCAACAGGGGGAAATCGGTTTATTCCAAGTTACGTTTAACTCATTCTGCATATGCAAGGTGCATAGATGTTACAATTTCCCTGTAATACACTTGCAGATGTTTTGTCCAAAGCAGCTTTTGTATGTTTTGCATGCTGCGTGTTGGGTAATATCTGCGTCAGGAAACCAGCAATGTTGAAAAAACTACCTTTAGGAAGCCAGTCATGTTTCAGCGCCGAGTCCTAGTCTCTAACAATTATGGTTGCTGTTGCCTTCAGCAAAGCAGTGGTGGATTTGGATTCATGTGCAGCTCTCTGGAGCATTGTGGTCTTTCAGGGCCTCCAGGCTGTGGCAGCTCTCCCATAGTTCACCAGGGAATTTTCACGCCAGGAACGCTTGCCAGTGAGTGACTCAAGAAGACACGGGTTTTCAAGAGAAGGACTCTTTAGTTGAGGGGGTACTGTGATTCACACCTGTAAGTCTGCTTTAATCATAAGAGATGCAATGGCTTATTTGTAGCTGAGTCTTTCCTAGATTACTCTGTTCTTTTTTTTTTCTTATGGGGAATCACCCATAATGCAGCATTACCATTTTGAGAATGTTCACTCTGAGCCTACCGCATTTTTGTGATTGTGGAGACGCTCCGGTTTCTGGGATTTCCTCCATGTCGATGGGAACCTTACCGTAGCTGATGAGTTTTCCTGAGCAGTGTGAAGTTTGGAAAAATTAGTAACTTCTGTTGAGAATATGTGAGCGAAGCCTGGAATATTACCCCTATTTTTCATTGTCCTCCCCTTTGTCGTGTTGACGTGGCAACCATCTTTTGGATGCTGGCCATTAAGACAGCGCTGTTAATTTGTGCAACTTAATAAGTCTTCCGCAGACAAAGGGGGCCTTTGTTTATTGTGATATGAAATGATAGGAATGGGGCACCCCGATGGGAGTGAGCTCTCAAGCGAAGAGCTGTGTCCCCTGAATCTCAATGGGGGCCCATTCAGAAGCACACGGTCGGGGGTGGGGGTTTGGGGGTACAGCCCAAACGCCATTGAGTTCCCACTGTTGACCGTTAATTTGTGTTCGACTCACATCCCTGCTCGGTGGAAATGGGGTAAAATGCGAGGCGCTGTGGGAAGGAGTCCTCAGTGAGGTGTGGTGCTTATGATCGGACTGGCAGCGGCAAAAGGTTTGTTGTCTTCCAGCTGCCATCCATACACTGTACCATGGCTAATGTCTGAACTCCCATGGTCAAACAACATAACCTCACACAGCTTTTTTACTATTACAGTTACAGCTTAGCTGTGGCTCAGTAGAAAGCTCAAAAAAGCACTTTTTGTGATATGGCCAAGTTTCGTTTTTCGTGGTCAATGTGCATTTGTTGAATTAAATTGGACTGACCCAGCAACAATTTGACCGCACTCCTAATTCATTCCTTTGGCGGGTACTGCTTCCCCTTTTTCATTTTTTTTTTCTCTGATGTCTTTCTCTGCCCAGATTTGAGGGAATGTTTTCAGTCCGGCCTGTCCTGGCGATGTGGGCCTTGATGCAGGTTTTGTCTTGCAGCCAGAGCGCCGTTCCACCGGAAATCTCGAGCCGTCCCAAACTGATCTGCTTAGCAGACGTGTTTCCCTCCTGAAGCCCAGCCGTACGTTTAACCCACTCGTTCATCATGGTGTTTACCCAGGTAGTGAATGAGGTAGACCCTTCGATATCTGAAACACTCGTCACGTCCCCTCCGATGGCTGCCCTCTTAACCGCTAATGTACTGTGGCGACCCAAGAAGCTGTCACAGAGTGAGGGAAGAACTGCTGAAATCTAATTACATAACCCAGTGATCAGATTTTCCCTGACACGTAAGCCCATTTAGCCTAATACATTCCGTGTGTTGGATTCCTGAAGCTCTCTGTTGGTGTGAAGGATCAGTGTGTTAATTTTAGTGAAGTCCCCAGAGACGTCATGTGACTATGTATTAATCATCTGTCCATTTTTTGTCTCCATTTATCCTGCGCTCAGGGTCCTGATGTGTATGTGTTTGTGTATATACATATACGTGTGTGGGTGTTTTTATACATTAGATAGGTGTTAGACAAGGAAGTCTGAAGTCAGATTTCTGTCCTGCGAATTTGCTGTTATTGGGGCATTATATTCTGCCTTCGCTGGCTGCTTGTGTGTCTGTGTGTCTCCAATTCATACTCTAAGGCAGTGTTTCTCAAACCAGTCCGTCGGAGACCCCGAGATGGTCCACATTTTTACTCCCTCCCAACTCAGGGATTTGGGAGAGAGCAAAAACATGGAGCGTCTGGGGGTCCCCAAGGACTGGTTTGAGAAACACTGCTCTAAGGATAGAAGATGAATGGAGTGGCACATTTATGGACCACGTTGGAGGAGAAAGCACTGTGTTTCCAGATGGTTCTATTTGCTACCCTGTATACAGATGTGACTGTCTGTGACAGCAGTCTCCCCCGTCTGTGTTTGTAAATGTTTTTTTTTTTCTTCTAGGCTCACCTGTTGTCTTCTGAAGGCATTTTCTTAAACGGGGAGATTTAGCCAGTCATACAGACATAATACATCACACCCACTAAGCATTAATCTATTTCCAATTCATCAGAGTAATTCTTAAATATAGACTGGGCTATATTTGCCAGTAAAATCATTGTACAAAACATCTATAAAATTCTAAGTGTAAGAGTTCTTGCAGCTGGCGATCAGGTGTCCTCAGAGCGGGGGGCAGTATGAGTGGCGTCGGAGGAAGGTGACGATGTTCTGCTTTCATTTCTGCCAGCAGGGGGCATTCTGATCTCAGTCCATGCCCTCTGCTTGGTTTGCTTTCATACCCTGTCCCGGTGGGAGTGGTACAGTGCACTCACTCAGCCACCTCCATGTGAAAACACCTCCTCTTACGGATGCGAGCAGCAGCCCTGAACCCTAAAGGTGACTCTGTTTCCCCGTTTAATCTGGCTTCTCATCTGTCAGGATCCCCAGGGGGTCTGCAGTGGTTAACGTCAGAAGGCTTGAAATACCATAAAGTCATTTTTACCTTTTGGTGGTTTGTAGTTTATATTTCATGAAATTTAACATGCCTTCACAGAGCACCCAAAATGCAACGCAGAGGCACATTTTGCAGGGTAATCATTCATAATCTTTACACTGTTTCCGAACCATCTTAAAAGCAAACCACTCTTCTGGGGTTGTGAAACATAGGCAAACATATTTTGTATTGTTGATTTTGATTTTTGCATTTTTATTTCACAAGTACGTATGTCGGTCATTTTTATGGTTCTATATTATCTGTATTATGGATTTCATGTGTATTTGTAATTTTATTGGTCACCCATATCATTTCTAAATCATTCCAGTACCCTCTTTTCAATATTACTTGGTGCATTTTGTCAGGAATAATTCCCATATAACTTTCTGAAAAGAGGAAACCGTGATTTGGGTGGGGGAGAGATCTGGTGGATACCACGTTGAGATGGTGCCGATCCCCCCCCCCGCCCCCCGCTTTGTGAATCTGACCATGGCTATAGACTCTTTAAGGTGAGGCATCTTTTCTTGACTGTGGGAGTGTTGGCTAAGTCTGTTTCAAAGGCGCTGGTTGAGTTGCACCCTTGGCCGCTGTCCCAGCAGTCCATTCAGCCACTCACAGGCAGCCCTTTGTGCCGAGCCCCCTTCAGTACAGCTGCTAAACAAAAATAACAACAGCAGGCTTTGGGGCTCTCGCATGCAGCTGGGTAGCCGTGGATGGCATGAAAAAGCAAGCCGAACTATAGCAGACCTTCACTCGGAGGCGGCGCTAGTTCCCATTTCTGTATCAGTCACCCCTCCCCAAAGATCCTGGTCAGTGGACGTTCGCTAGATACCACAGTCTGTAACACTTCTCTCCGTGCCCAGGGTGTGTTTTTTGTAGGTAGTTAATCACAGCAGGTGGATGTTCCCTGAAGACCGAAGCTTTGTGAGGTTTGGTGCATCTGTTGTAGAAGGAACCTGGTATATACTTTCAGCAAATCAAAGCCCATTATTTAATTTAATGAGTGACAGAGAAAATACCCTGGCCAGGAATAGCAGAGGGATGGATGGATGGATGGAAAATATTACACTGTATAATGCATAAAGAATACATAACTTTTTGTAACTGCTGTATGGCTTACAATTGAAATCACTGTAATGTTTTTTGCAACACAAAATGGTCCTTATGATCTCTATAAATCAGCTGAATATGCTGGCTGCATGTTATGGAATGTTTTATATAAGAAGTTCATGATGATATATGACTCCAAATGGAATTAGTTTCCTTGGGCTACAAAACCCACAATCGTAGCCTTGAAATGTAGCTGCTCTGTCTCATACATTCTGTGGTGATTCTGATTAAACCTACATTGTTTCTTTTCACTCGTCTGTAAAATAGGCACCAAAGTGAGTTCCAAAATAGCACAGTTTCTCTCTGGATCGATGGACAGCTGCAGGAAACCCAAACGCTTGTGGTTTGGAGCTGAGACACCAGAGGATGTGTCAGAATTGAGATTTTTGGTTAGAACTTTATGGTCAAAACAAGTTTTACCAGCCTCATAGACAGACATCGGTAACATGGAGTCTGGAGAACCAAGCGTGAACATACAATGATGCCTGTGCTGGAATGTTTATTAATTCTAAAGTCTTTAAAATTACACTGAAATCAGGTGTTCATCTTCAATAGGTTTCATTCATTAAGATAAAGCTCATTAAAATTCATTTCATCAGTATTCATTTAATTACCCAACTTAAGTGCTTATTTTTACATGACAGCTTGTCTTGCATTCACCTAGCATGTGACAGGGAACAGGCAGGTTAAGGAGTTGCCTTATGTGGAGGCCTGTAACATGACCGGGGGTCCCAGCTGGTAACTGCTGATTTTGCCTGCTGAGGGACTGGACCGAAGCTGCCTGGTTCAGGGATGAAGACGGGGGACCTGTCATACTCCAAGGGGGGTGTGGCAGGTAGGGCTATGGTGGTGGGTTGCTAAGACAGGAAGCTGATTTGCTTCATTTGCATGAGCGATATATGCAAATGTAAGCAGCTGTTTCCTCTCAGTAATATTCATAAATGTGACCCCAGGGATTAGCTGCATGGCAGGCTTTCTACATCACCGCACAGCACCACATTCTCCATTCTGCTATTTCTCATCGTAAATAGAGCCGTGGGCATGAAATGGCCTTCAGGATGCGGAAGATCAAGTAGCTATCAGGGCCCTTCAGAATGGGAATGATTAGCTGACCTCAACAAATGATACGGCATGTGAAATTCACAAGAACATAAATGACGATAAATGGTAAACATTAGTCTAATAAACAAAGGTTATCTATAATCTTACCTCACTAACATCAATAAAGAGTAATAGTATGGTCTCATCGGGAGTCTAGTGTCTCCCACATTGTCATGGAAACCCTGGGGCTTTTGTGGGCACCCAAGGTGTTGACCTAAGTTTCTCCATTTCTATTCTTGTAGCGTTGTCCACACAGCCAAGCCTTCCCCGCAAATCACAGCCCATGTTGTACAAAGACTCATATCCAAGCAGCCCCTCTACCATTTGGATGTTGTAGCTTCAAGAGTAGATGCAGAGGTACTTTTTGATGTCTAAGCTAACTATTTTTTATTGTTCTGTATGAATAAATTTCTTTTGTTCGTTCTCAGCCTCATCAGAAGTTTCTTTTGAGGCACCTATATGTGAAACAAAGGGCTGTTTTTGTTTTGTTTTATTGGGAGATTTTTGTTTACAGTTTGAACCTTAACCATTCAATAAGGATCAGGGAGCTCTGAAAGGTAATATGAGATATGTGGGCCTTTATGATTTCCTTTAATGATATTCACAAATTTGCATCCCCCCCAAAGACAAGGGAAGCTTTCTCTTTTGAGTTTTAAGAAGAACATCCAACAAAGAGCAGGGAGCAGTAGCTTGGCTGTTTCCAGTAAAATTTGGGGTAGCGAGAAGGTGTCTCATTTCTGTTCTTGGAACCAGTACTGGCCACTTAAGTGAACCAAATTATAATGCAGTGTTTCCCCTACCATTATATTATGGGGGCATATGTAATGGCGTTGGAAACGTCTGTTTTGGTCTTTTGAACTGGCTGGGATGGAGTATACCAATGAGATTTTGTGAATTTCATATGTAATACTTTTCAGTATTATGCTTTAATTTTTTAAAGAGTGTTGAAAGATTTTGAGATTTCACCGTTTATACCTTAGCTATGTATACAGTGATCCCCCGCCTATCGCGGAAGATGTATTTAATCTATAGTTTAAGCCTTAAAATACCCCTCCTACACACTTTAAACACATGTAAACACATATGATATGTGGATGTGGGGCTAAGGATATGAGTAACATATTATTATTATTATTATTATTATTATTATTATTATTAACAACAACAATATGTAATGAATTTGTATGTGACTCCATTTTAACGATGGCTTTATTCCAAGGAGTTGCCACCCTCTTTTCTGTTTGTCTAAAGGAAAATTATGCGGTGGCTCTTTTCATCCTTGATTTATCGTACCATCGATTCATTCAAGCCATAATGGTGAGCGACGTCGGCGTAACGCTTTCCTTCCCTAAGAATATCCAGGAGTTTTACTTTCTGAATGGTCAAGGTCTTCCTCTGGCGCTTAGGCTCAATACTACCAGAAGGCTTAGAAGATGCAGGACACTTGGGAGCCATCGTAGGGCTTAAAACAATATGATCACAAGCAAAGTACGCGATACGCAGAGAACTGTGACGCGTCAGAGAAAATCCGCGATATAGCGTGGGCGCGGTAGCTGAACCGCGACATAGCGGGGGATCACTGTATAGTGAAGTGATAATCCATGCATGTGATGGATGGTGCAGTATTCTATCACTAATCACTTTACTTGAGAGAGCTGAGATGAATTTGATGACCCCTAGATGAAGATTAAATGTTCTGCTGTTGAGTCGGCATGTGGTAGTGCTGTAATGTACGGCAGTCCAAAAGGAGCTCATCAAAGTGATCTTACGTAGTCTGCTTCCGTTAATCAGTTTTTAGATACTGTAAATGCAGATCTCTGCTTGACTGCACATGTAAACAGCTTATATGTAAACAGGTGTCACCAGTTTGTTCCAGAATACACCCACTATTTTGTTAGGGTATTGTTTTGTAGTAATTAATATGTGAGGAGAGTAATACTGTCTGAATAATTGCTCACTAATCGGATGAATTCTGCACAGCAGAAATTGGATAAGAGCAACAAAATTGTGAAGTCATTTAACTCAGCCAGCAGGTAGGAAAGCAATCAAGAACTAACTTTTTACCAGGTGGTTTTTGGTTCTAAACCCAGGAGATGAACTGGTTAACTGGTTTTTGCCCGTGTGTGGCTATAAAAGAAAGCCTTGCTTGTGAGTATGTGAACAACATCATCGTTCCTTAGTTACAGGATTAAACAACGAACAGACAAAATACTAAATGTCCGCATGATGGTTTGACGACATATGCATCCATTGTGTGTGCTGTGGGATGCTGTTGTTACCCTGAAGCGCTGCGGTCCATGGAGATTTTTTTTTTGTATAGCTGTTCCACTCTTTTGACATTGTTTGTTTTTTTTTTTTAGTATAGCATCATTTAATCAAACTCTCAAGTTTTTGCAACAACTCATATGGCTCAGATTTGGACCTGCAGTTTTTTTTATATATGTGTTTTACAAGTACACACAGTGTGAAGCCGATTAGCATTGTGAGACCAGCCCGGGGGTGTAACCAGGGACGATCCCCCTATGAGGCCATGATGAGGCATTAACTGTGTTGTGGATCATGTAAGGCTAACTGGCTTTTTTTACAAGGTTGGAAAGCATGCATGGCTGCGTGTGGATATAATCATGCTTTTGTTTCTTAGTTTTTTTTGGGTGGGGGCTTAAGGGATGTCTGATTTGATGTTTATTGCTTGGTCGATTATCTGCAGTGCTGAAAACATGTTATTGGGTCAGTACTAAAGTGAGTTCTGTGGTCCCTTTCTTCATGTTTTGTTGTAAATAAGCATTGGGCACAAATATGCAGGAATTTCTTAGGAGGAAAGCAGTTGGAGAACATGAACGTGTGTATAGTACCGCCTATTACTAAGAAGAGAGCCCATATCTGTCCTTCAGAGGTACCTAATGGGCGAGTCTCATAACATTTTGCTTTAGGCTGCAATCCTTTTGCTCCGTGTCCTGTGAGGAAAAGCTAATTTTAGATGCTGGTCTTTATCCCTAAAACCACATCTTCTGTTGACTCAAAGTCACAGCATCACAATAAACATCATGTTTCTAAGGGCAGCAAGAAAATCTGTTCTGGCTTGTTCATATCTATTGTACTTGTTTTAAATTTCTGTGTGTGTGTGTGTGTGTGCGTGTGTGTGTGTGTGTGTGTGTGTGCGCGCGCGTGTGTTTCTATGCTGTAAATTTTTACAAGGAATTATAAAACGGTACATGGTATAGAGTGTTTTTACTTAATCTTTCAGTATTTTATTAAAATCCTAACTGAGGGATCAAATTGTATTGTTGTGAAAATCTTTCAGATATTACTTTTAACAGCACATGTAATTAATTTTTTTTCTACATTAGTCTCTTCATGAAACCATAGTTGGATCACAGAATCCATTTGTAGCAGCCTTGCATTGAGGGGCGCTTGACCCGTCTCCGGTTCTCGTCATTGGTAATGTGACGATGTTTCCAAGCACCCATCTGCCCCACAGTTGGGGGTGCTATTACATATCTTATGGACCATTATTCCCAATATTATCTTGTTGGAATAACCTCTTGTGGGTCATTATGATTCTTCTGTTATGGATGTTGAATTGCCATTTGTCCTGGGAAACAAACAACCCATGGGGAGTTTAAGGAACCATAACTGATCTAATGAGATTTTTTGTTTGCAGTTTCACCATCCCAGCTGTGTGCAGCCAGACTGGAATAAACAGGGTAATCAACCCAAGACTCGCGTTTTCTCAAAATAAACATTAGCCAACATGTACATACCCAGAATACCTTGGTCCAGCTTGAAGACGCTGGGAACAAGCATTTGTGCTTCTTGCATTCAAGCAATTTCTGCAGTATTTGTTGAATTTCCATTTAAAACCGGCCTCTATTCTGTCAATATACTTTGTTTTTCCTTTTCTGGTAGTGCCCCGTTTCCCTTTCTAGGCTGCTTAACATTGCATTTTTTTGCAGATGATTTAGTATAAAGTAACATAGGTGTTAAGGGTCTTACTCAAGGGCCGAACAGTGAAGTCACTCTGCTGGCCCTGGGCTTCGAACTGGTGACCGCCTGATCACAGATCGAGGGCCCTAACCTGCTGAGCGACACCCCACCCCTGGTCCATCCACATGGAGCTACTGCTCCTTCGCTCAGGGTCAGGGTGGTGCTGCTATTTTTTTGAGTCTCACGTGTCACACCTGCAGTGATCTGGAAGATCAGAGTCAAGCAGACATGGAAGAATATGAGCTGAACCTGGAATAATCCTCCAAGATGTCTTCCAAGCCACCACACCATCGTCATTAGTTTACTTAATTGGGGGGGGGGGGTGTTCTAGGACAGTGCACAGTGAACTCTCTGCACACGCTTGGATGAGGTAAATGATTATGTAGCACATCAGAATGCATGTGTTGCATAATGGGTCAGCTATTATGCACCAAGGGGGGCCCTGAATGGGATCTGGGAGCTTCCAGTCACCCGTGTAAATTCGGGGGAGGGCTTTCTCATAGATGGGTGCCCCATGTGAGCCAATGTACACTGTATGGAGAATCGGCGATTGTCCTGTTTAACAAATCAGGGAGACCAAAAGATTGTAAGACATTTAAGCCAAATAACTCTAAATAGATTTTTTTTGCTGGATTGAGGGTTTCTAAAACCATATTCATACCAAAACAATAAATCCCCCCAGCCCCATTAACATAGTCAAATAATGTTAAAGACAAATTGCTGTCATGTTATAGCTGGGACAATGGAAAGACTGTGAGCTTTGAACTTCGTGACAGGTTAAGGATATAGCTACAGTGCTATAGAACAAGCTGACTGATAATTAAAAAGAAAACCTAAGATATATATCTGGGTCTGAAAAGTCATATAACCAGAGTGTACTCCCTGCCTGCTAGATCTAAAGCTAACAAATTAAGCTACAGTTACATAACTTATGTACATGTGAATTTTTTTTTAAAAAAAGAGTCGTGGATCTGAAATGCTTTTTCTTAATAGGAGTATGATGAGACCTTTCAGGATTTTTAGATTTTTTTTTTTTTTACTCCTTCTCAATCTCAGGGAGCAGAACAATATAGAGTCTCCCTCAGTATGATAGCACCATGGCATTGATTCGATCCACAAACTGGGGTGTTCACTGAAGTATGATTTATCTGCAAATGAGCAAACCAGGAAGTCGATTTTGTTCTGAGAGCTGAAGCATCAGCGCGAGAATGACATGCACCACATTCTCCATGCTTTTTTTTTGGAGCCGCGTATGGTCTGCATGAGCTGATGGTTTACTCTGAGCTACACGCTCCATCCCAGTACCCGTCCTAGCTGATAGGATGCCCCCTCGGAAGATGGCGCCCTAGGCAACTGCCCATGTCTCCTAGGATTGACCAGCCCTACTCTATCCATCCATCCATCCGTTGGTGCACTGGATCCCTCAAGCAACAGATAGTTGCTGTATCTTGCTGAAGGAGTGATAACAGCGAGGGAGTCGAGCAGGGGGTCAGACTAACACCCAGGCGAGGTCATGCAGGCATCTCCCCAAGGACCGTGCTGATGGAGACCTTTGATAGAACCCAATGAAGATGCTGTGATAGAACCCAATGAAGATGCTGTCCTCCTAGTGGCTTGTTCTGAGCCACCGTGTCACATCTGAAATATTGCCGTACATTTTTAATCACCTGGGAAATGCAGTCAGAAGCACACCTGCTCAGGACGTCGCACCGTTCTTTCTGGCCACAGTCTGCTTACGTGGATGCTGAATGAAACATGTGGTTACAATTTTTTTTTAGGGGGAGTGGGCTTTCTAGTTCCTGGGCCACTCGTATATTTAGAATATGGGTTTCATTTGAAGGCCTTTGTTGTGGTGAGCCATAAATGCTTTTTGGAAGAAGGGTGAATGTGAACTGAGGGCTATAAATGCTCTACCATCTTGTTGCAAAATGTTAGGCCCCAGGGACTGCAGAAGCGCAGCTCGCAATAGATAATTCGCCATTTGAGCCTCTAGTTTAGTTGAAACAGTGATGGACCCGTGCTTTCTGGGGTCACCACTGCCACAGTTGTGTATTTCTTTCATTGCTCTGTGACATTCTCCCTGCGTGTTCAGTGTCTGTGAGTGCATGTGGAAATTATTGGCTTGAGAAGTTCCCACTCCGTCGTGTCTGGCCCCCTTCTGGCCCCCCATGAAGTCTTGTATCCGTGAGAACCTGTGGCCCCAGCCGTACCCCCCTTCCCCCAGGCTGGAACACTTCAGCTTCATTAGCATGCGATGCCAATCTCATTCTCAACGTTCCAGCCAAATGTGGCTCATCCGCCTCTCCTTCCTGCGCTTCTCTCTCCTCCCTCCCACTAATCCCCCTCTCCTCTACATACACCTAGGGCAGTGGGGGTGAATACAGTGTCATATTTAATAGGTCTCCCCCACCCCTCAACTGAGCTTTAATCGGAATGGGACAGCAGAGATACCCCCCAGGACACAGTCTGCTCTGTGGCCTTTCTCCTCAGATAAGCATCAATGCTCTCCGATGCGTCTATTGTAATGATGCTTATGTTCCACTGTGACTCATAGCTACAGCGTAACCCCCATGGAGTGATTCAGGTGGTATTTAAAAGCAGGTGGGGGTGGCTGTTGTAAGATTATATTCGATGCTGTAGCCTACAATAACAGTGGCAAAGAAAAGCTTTCTAGCCTGTATGTATGATTGCAAGTGGCATCTGGGCAAAGATCGAGCCAAGAGAATCGCTTATGGACCGCTACGCTGAAATAATCAGGCGGGACCCTTTGCATCTTGGGACGTGATATACAGACGAGCTGTGTGGCACTCCATCACAAGAGCTAGAGAAAGAGAGAGTGTGAGAGAGAGAAGGGGAGAGAGAGCGAGAGAGAGAGAGAGAGAGGGAGGGAGGGAGGGAGAGAGGGAAAAAGCCAGGGTTGGCAGACGAGAGAGCACGGAGGAAAGAAGTATTTGTAGATAACGGGCGATTTTGGTTGATGGGATAAAACCAGCTATGGAAACCACAGCAGAAGAGAACCAGGAGCTGAACCAGGAGAAAAGAGGTACCAGCTGTGTGTGTTTTTATTCCCCCTTATGCAGGCTTTTTAAGCCATGAAACAGCTTTGGTTTTTGAAATACAAAAACAGGATGGTCTCAGTGGGGGATTCACTCACACTCGGCGTGTTATCTGAGGCAGAGCGTTGAATTTTACTTTAGCCTTTATCATGGCGATTTAACCAGTGTATATATCCTTTTGTGTTTAGCTGTGTCGAATTGTAAAGCGTGTATAACTGGGACGTGACAGAGATCAAACATTTGACAGAGGGAACTTGCTGTCCACTTTGTTTGTGCTAAGCGGTCGATTAATCGCCACTAATCATTGTATCGTTGAAATTTCCTGTGGTGTTTTTTAATGTCCCAGTGCAGTCGTGCTCATCAGCTGGGTCTGTGCAAGAAGGTTAATGACCACATCTATTGTCATTGTGTAACATATTCACGCTACGTCACAGCACGCTCTATTCAACACGTAGGGCTGTCTGTCTGTCACAAACCACAGGTCCGGGGATGCCGGAGCTCGCCTGACGGATTTGGGGATTGATGCAGGTACAAAACACAAAGACAAGCCCATCATAATCCCCAATAGGAGAGATTGTGTCTAATCGGTCTGCTTTGATGCACTGATGGCTGGATGACACTTTAATTTTTTTTAAGCCCACAATCGAGAATCTTGAATGGCTGAATCTGATCTGGAAGAGGGCTTTTATTATTATTTTTCTATTTTCTTGAGCAAGAAAAATGCTAATGAGTTGGTTTTACATTGTGGCTGTTTTTCTCAGCCATTTTTCAAATAAGTATGGGTCAGTAAATCGTGGATATCACACTTGGGCATGTGCTTGTTGAGTTCCAGAAAGTTTTTTAGATTAATTTGTTCTTTAATCTGTTAGTGTTCAATATATACATATTTTTGTATGCTTGGTTTTGGTTACTTCTCTGGTTATGGGTTGGGGTTGAGGGTCTGTGATGGTCTTCCGATATTGTTGCTTATTGTTGGGTGTCCCTGGCTGCAAGGATTGCCTTGGGGTCGGTGGCACTGTGAGGTAGTGTGCTCTACACTGTGAGGTAGTGTGCCCTACACTGTGAGGTAGTGTGCTCTACACTTTTCATGTCACTGGGACCCAGTAATGGGGGGAGCTTACCCGCCCTGGTACTTTCTCAAGTTTAAGGAATATTAGCCTTAAAATTACATAATGTATGCCTAGTGACTTTTTTTTTGGGGGGGGGGGGGGGTTATAAAACTAAAGAGAACCTTTTAACTAGATGTTTTGTTCATGTCCCATGTCTATGGACACTTCACTAGGTTCCCAGCCACTCATGACAACCTACTTGTAACAATACAATTACTCTCTATACCTCTTCTTATTTTGCAGTTTAAAGTCTTGTCAAGGTTGCTGTGCTTGCTAGAAATGGCCCCATTTGGACCAGTAAGTGAATGACTTTGGTGACACAGGTCGGTTTAGTGAGATGTAACTTTGCATGACATGTTCTGTCCTTACTAGTCATTTGGGAATGTTCTGGTGAAATCTGGAATTTTCCCTCCTTGTTTTTCCCAGAGGGTGTTTTGTCAGTTTCAGTTATTGTTCCACGCAGAGACCCAGGACCATATGGCCTGGCCTCTTGGCTGGAACCAGCAATCGTGCCCCACCTGCAATGACAGCTGTCATACTGGGGACCCCATGGACACACTTGCTGTGAATGCTGGCTTCCATGGTATTATAAGAATGGCCAGTCTACCGAGATTGCATTTTTCCCATTGTGAGAAGAGTACTCTTCACATTAGATATTTTCATTTTGTGTATTGCATTACATGTAATTCTGTTGAATTTAATGGTCGTCTTCTCTGACGTGCTACAGATATGTTTAGTGGGGACAGTCAGTTGCAATTTCAAACAAAAGTTGTACTTGCTGCAGGTCAGTTGGTTTTGGGTAGAGTTGAAGCCTCTGAAATAGCCAGGAAACCTGTCACATTATATTATTCATAAGACCTGCTGACCCTCTTTACCACCTCAATACACACACGCTACGGTTTTCCACTCATAAAAGTGACGTGATCGAGGTTAAGTGTCACATTCAACAGTTTTATCAACTGTTAATTACTGAGTTCAGTTTGAGACCCTCGCCCACAACAAGCCCTGCTCCCCAAAGCTAAACTGGCTGTTTAAAAGAAGGAAATGCATCTTTCTGCCAACTCTTCATGATGGTGTCGACTCCCTGGTGTTCATTATTTCACACCTGTCATGTGGAGTTTTCTGGTGATGCCATCCTCTATAATTCCTCACTTAAGTTTGGGTTTTAACTGATGCTTGTGACACAAATCAACACACTTACTGCATCTTGCTGCATGTTAATGGCCCTGTCGACTTGAATTACCTACAAAATATAATTTTACAGTGGGAAATACAGGCAGCCTTTGACTTGCGTAAAACCGACTTGCATTGCATAGATCTTCTCTTACACAAAAAGTATCCAAGATACGGTGTTTATGGAAGTGCTAACAAGTGAATGAAATGATTTATATTTTTGTGCCCAAGTCCATTTTTAAATTTCTTTACTATTATTATTATTCTATTAAACTTCTTTAATGTGAATATATTTTATTCACATTAATACATTGAATATGTTCAAATGAAAGTCCAAAAATGTGCAAGTATTCAAACAGATGTTAGCTTAATTTGAAATGAGCTTGAAAAGGCAGATGGCAATAATCTTATTAATAATTATAAATGCAATAAACAAATAGGAATTAATAGGAATTAACTATGTCCTATGCATTGTAGACACTTAATGGTTCCTTTTTGATGGTTCTCATTGGGAGAATTGTAAAATATTTGGGTGTTCCACCTGGCATCTTTCACTTTTTGAAAGCCTTATTTGTTATTCACCCAAACATAAAAAGGCTTCTTACACCTATAAGTAAATTAACACTTTATCTATTCATTTATTTAATAGGCGTTCTTTAGTACATATTACTAGTATATTTTCGGCTTCTGTGTCTTGGCTGTAAGGTGTTTTGTATGGTATGGGAAAGTAAATCTGACGTGTAATATTTGGATACTTTTCCACTGTACTAACTATCAAACTTTTCACATCACAAATCTGTGCTTTTCTTTCCCCATTGATTCTCTGGATCAGTATCGGAATTCCAAAGCAGCTGGGGTACTCCTTTCGTACTTGAGGTGGAACTTTGAACATGTTCATTGTCAATTGGTTATGCAAATAACCTGCCTCTGAAACACAAAATACAGCTGCCACTAAAAACAATAATAGATGAAGTAAAAACAAAAAAGTAGTAATAACAGATGTGTGGACAAAATAAGAAACCCAAGCTTTAATTGTGATCTGGTCGGAAGAACAGATTCAGTGAGATCTGGATGGCATGACAAAATAAAGGAGTATTTGGTATAATGTTCTAGGGCTGCACAATATTGTAACATTTGTGGATTTTTTTTTCTTGCAATGAATACTGTGATATTTATAAAGTAAAAAGGAGTTAAAAAACCTGGCTATGAGTGATTTATACAGCAAGGATGAAAATGATTATGATTGACTCGGAGAACGCATGCAAAAGCAGTGACTGTAAAGTTTAAATGGATTTTTTAACATAGACTAGATAATCTTGAAATGGAAGAATCATCAAAATTGTACATTAATTTTTGAATTCAGCACAAACACCCCGTCATGCGTTGTGATGATGTCATTTTGCCCCGGTACCAGTTTCTCATGCCAGTGGAAAATGAACACTAGTGATAACATTCACTTTTTGGTATTGTTTTGAAGTATCGAAAGTTCAGAACCTGGTGCAGTGGAAAAGCACCCTTTAACTTGCGTAACTGTTTGTAGAATGGATTACTTGCGTCAGTGGAGAACTGCCTGTAATATACAATATATTTTATTAATTTACAGTATATATCTGGAAAATTATATTAAAATTTTGAAGTTGAGTCCAACATGAGCTGCTTATGAACAAGTGAGCATGTGATTAATGTATGAATTCACCCTAACCGTTTAACTCTGAGTGATACTCATCCCCCAAGATGAGGCACAGGGTGTGCCAGCTCTGGCCAGTGGTTCCAGTCAGACGCCCAGGTCCCAGTTTGGCGCTGGTCTGAGCTGCCCTGCATATTGGGGGATGAGTTTACCTACAAGGGTTAAGGCTTTGCTTACTGCGTGCCGACTTGTGCTTCTGCTGGCCATATGCTCAGATACTACAGTGTGCCTCTCATTACAGTGTGAGTGGGGACCTTGGCACTGTCTCCTCACAGCTGGTCATAGTCTGCCCCCCCCCCCCACCACCACCACCACCTTTCCTGGCCATTTCTCTCTCTGTCTCTTGTCCTCCATTGGCTGATTGAGGAAGGAGAAAAAAGAAAGCAGAATCCCCGCCCACCCTGCATGGAGATGGTTTGATGGAACTGTCCCAATGTGGCCTGAGTTCACATGAAAGGGGTCAGACAGGAAGTGAACGGTGTGGCTTCAATTTAGTGCATGTTGGCAGTCCACCGGTACGCAGAGATTACAATAAGGAGGGGGTCTCTCTGTCTAAGGGACACTGCTTACTGTTTTCCAGGAACTCCCATGATGCCGTGCACCTTTGTACATGCCCGGAGCTCCCAGGGGATGGTATAGTGGCAGGTTGGCACAGCGGGCATTGTTTTCTTCTCTAGCTGGGGTGACGCCACCCAGCCTGTCCCTGGCCTTGCTCCACTGCCCACTGATGGCCAATCTGTGCTGTACGCTCCCTTCTGATGCCACCTTCACCACTCTGAGCTGCTATTCCAAAGGGACCCTTTACAAACCACTGCTCCCATAAGCTTTTTCACATTTAGGGCACCAGGTGCCTTTATAAACCCTCTATCGCTGTTATGTCTCTTTTTTTGTGAACCACTGAATTTTTATAAATGTTCAGTGCCATTAGGATCAGACGGTCTTAGGTAATACAGCACATGATATTTTGGTTATACTGTGCTATTTTTGTCTCAGTACATCTCACAATACAGACGCTCCCTGGGTTACGATGGTCCATGTTACGATATTTCGAGGTAAATGTTTTTCACTTTTCAGGACGTCATTCACTTAATTACATGAGATATTCAAAACTTTAAAAAAAGAGCCTTTTTGTTAACGATTTAGCCCAACTGTAGGCTAAGGTAAGTGTTCTAAGGATGTTTGTTAGGTTAGGTGTGCTGTAGGTTTATTGGAAGGCAGGTCCATCATAACCTGGGGGGAGGCTGTACCAGAATAGTTCTACTTTTGAATATTCTGGCCTCATATCATATAGCGCGGTATAATGTCTGTACAGTATGACAGTATGAAACTTCATATCCCACCGTGCATCATTCTGGGGAGCTGCTACCATCGTCTCAGCTGGGGGAGTGAGTGCAGGGGATGCTTACCCAGACTGTTCTCTGCACACTGGCGTCTTGCTTAATGCCTTTTCACACAGCAGATGACAGGTCAGATTACAGGCCACAGTAAGTGGGGAATCTCAGATCCTCCCATCAGTACCGTCAGTAATGTGTCCTTTTATGTAAAATTAATTTCTGCTGCTCTGACACTGGATAGATGAGCTCAGAGCTCAGGCAAGATGAGAAGCGTATTTGCGTAATCCAGTCCTGAAATATGTTGCTGTGTCTGAATCATCTACACAAAAGTGAGTCACGCACCCTGTAGGTCTCCCAGATCATTTAGCAGTGATGCATTTTTATATTAATCTGTCGTGCATGTGCATGTGAAGGGGTACTTGCGCAGTGTTATTAGAATGACATAGTGTTATTAGAATGACTCTGTCCCCTGCTGGTCCACTTCAGTAGCGATAAAATTCAACACACCACTCAGATATGTTAAACTGTTGCATCAAAACAGCAAAGGCTTTCGTGTGCAAAGTGTTACCGCCATGGACGAATCCTACATGTGAACGGATTGAGAGGTAGAGTGCAGGAGCAGATTTTAATCCAGATTTGGTTGGGCCCCTGGCAGAATCCAATTGGCTGCTAAAAGCACACTGCATTGGATTGGTGAGAGCTTGTCAAATGGAAAAATCAGTTAGGGGAGGTTGTCCTGTGGGTAGGCATTTGTCATTCTCTCTTTGACTCGCTTGTGAAGCCAGTACTAATGGATGGTTCTGCGACACAGGCTTCTGGGTGTTTTAAACTGGAAGCAAGCAGAATTTGCAGAAGATGATTGTGGCATAAACTATATACTATTTCATAAAAGTAGATGCAGTAAGTATCCACAAAGCGTTTGTACTCTGGAACTCACCCGATAAAGAATCAGGGTACAGCAGTCGAAGGGTGATGTTATGGGCGTGAGATCTCATTAATGGCTTGTGAAATTAGCATAACACAAACTGGCAGGACACATCTGGCTTGTGACCAGAAGGAGAACAATTAGCCTGGTGTTGTGTTTGCTTGCCGGCGCAGATGTAATAAGAAGGTCAGACTGTGCTGGCATCGGTGTGGCACTTTCCGATCCTGCGATGGATGGATATGGCTGTCATCGTGTCCCTGCTTCATTGGCATGCTTCAGCACCGATTGGGTTCGGAATCAAGGTTTTTAAACATGAAGAACAGAGAGACAATTCCCAACGGACCAAAAAATGGGTCCCGGCGTCTCTGTGTATTATAAGGCTGTTTGCAGGAATGCGCTGCCGTTTCATGTGGATGCGTTTGTTTAATTTGTGTTTCTCATTCTAAAAAAAAAACTACGTGGTGCTGTTTAGAAAACTAGGCTGTGGACCAGGCTTTGCGGTCGATCCCAGGAAGGGGGGACCTTAACTGTACAGTAAATTCAGCACTATGAACGTGTTTGCTTCATTGGAATTGCGTTTGCAAATTTGCATGCATTGGAATCAAATGGAGACATTGGAAGCAAACTGACCTTAGGAGAGCTTCAAGAGCATCTCCACAGAGATGTGTGTTCATTTTGTGAGAACCTGTGTTGTAGTTGGAGGATGGATGGATGGATGGATGGATGGATAGATGGATGGACTGTGTTGGAAGATGGCTGGGAATGCCAACCTGCCCTCTTGACGTGGGATAGTGAGGAACGCAATGTGCAGCCCTGCTGGCTGGTATACGCCCTCCAGTCCTTCTCGTCCGCCCCTGCCTCTCCTGTCTGTGCGTGAAATGCAGGTCACCCCGGCGCACTCGCTGATTCGCGGGTAACATGCTGCCATGGCAACCGCCGTTGGCCAACCCCAGGATGGGAACGCAGTGTTCCTCCTCCCCTGTGTCTCTCAGAGTGCTCTGGAGAACTTTGTGATAGGGGCTATGGCAGAGATGAAGGATCTGCCTTCACTTCCTTTGTCCTTCCGATGACCAGCTACACGTTCACTAGAGGCTTGTGTGCTCCTGCTGTTTGTAGAAAGTACAGATAAACATTAACATAAACATTAAAAGAAGCAAAACCCTTATTGAAGATACCTACTTCTCCACAGTGATTTAAATTAAGCTGCATGGTTCAGGTATTTCTTTGAATGAAGCAGAATGCCAACACACCCTCTTTTATCTCTTATAGTGCTTTTTGTCACATGTATTTCAGGCAGGGATGAGAACAAGCCATTCCTTGGCGAGTCTGGGTCAAGTCTCGAGTCAAAATATTTCAGTTAAGTCTCGAGTCACTTGGCCTCAATTCCAAGTTGAGTCCAAATCTTTCCATCATTTTTGCAGTCAAGTCACAAGACATTGAATTTGTGACTTGAGTCCAAATTGAGTTGAGTCATGTAACTTGAGTCCTTATCTATGTCTGTTTTTTTTTACCTTTAGTGATTAAAACTTGCTGCAGCAAAAATCTGCCACAGTACATCGTAGGATATGTTCTTTATAGGCAGAGAGAGGCTGAAAAGAGTCAACTCATGGTTGTCCTCACACTTTTTACGTCCATGCATATGCCGGTAATGATGCATTCAGTAAATTGAAAATGCAGACAGCAGAGAATTAATATACACTGAAATTATAAAATTTATGTTATGGTATCCAGAGGGGGACTATAGCCTCAAGTCATATCAAGTCATAGGTTCCAAGTCAGGTCCAAATCTTGAGTATTTGTCACAACTCATCAAATTTGTAACTTGAGTTCGAGTCGAGTCACTAGTCTGTCCACAGGGATTATATATTACAACTGTCTAGTTATGTCCATTTCACCGTTGATGTTTTCACAGTCGTTAAAATCAGAAATAAGGACGGACTTGTTTGCTCTGCACACCCACATTTTGCTAGTTTTGTGAGAAGATGGATGGGCTGAAGACCAACATCCCTGCAATAGCAAGACACAGAAATATGAGAATATGGGAGATGAATGCAGCATATTAGCAAGCAACGTGGTGCTGAAGATCCAATGACTGCAAGCATAAGGGGATAATTATGAGTCTGAAGCGGCTGCTGGCAGGATTTAATAATATCTTAAGCATCTTTGGCCCAGGTTACCAGGACTGCATTTTAGTCTGACTTTCAAGGAAGCCACTGTTCTTAGTACAGGTGTGCAGAGATGAAGATGGTTGTTTTTCTTGTGATAGTTCTCCAGTGAATTGCTATTGATTTTTCTATATAGACTGCTTGGCCAAGAGTCGACTGAGGGTTTGACCTGTCTACTTCCTGTTAGTGTCCTTAAGTCCTGCTGATGGATGGTCAGGGCTACTTGCAAGCTCATGCAGGCCCAGCCGTACACACCTACAATGGTCAGTGACCCTAGAGTACTAACCGGACCTGGTACAGCATGGTTATTCAGCTAAGTGGTATACAGTCCATTCATTTAATGTCCGGTATAATTTAATGCAGGCAGTACTTTCCTAAACTCACTGGATTGCCTATTTTTGAATGCATGTCCTATTCCAGAACAATTTATAATAAAGCCTTAAATTGTTAAAATTGTTTCCACAGGCATGATGGGATTTTAGGTATGTCCAGCTCAACTCAAGATGTGTTTTAAGATTATCGTCTGTTTGCAGTAAATGTTTAAGATCAAATTTCATAACAGCTTTTCCGTCCCCCTCTAAATATAAACCAGACCCTATGAACGCTAAGATAACCACTGAAAGTAAGCCAGCCAGCCCCCCCCCCAAGGACCGGGACGCTTCTGTTTCTCAGCGTGTTGGAGCAGTGTCTTATGAAACGTGTTGAATAATTCATCATCCTACGCTGCGCGGCGTTATGTAACAAGCCGCTTAAACTTAACCCTCTGCGGGGTCGCCTCCCACCATAATCGCCTTAGTTTAGCCACTGCTAATGGACAGGGTGCCTCCAGAACGGCTGATCCGTCTCTCCAGGTCACTATTCTACACATAACATCCTGGCTCTGTTTCAGGGATGTGCAGGGACTGAGCACCTGCTCCTTTTGCCTTCGTTTTCAGATCCCACGGGGCCTTTTTCGACAGCACAAATTTTACTGAGGAGGGGTTAGTCAGAAAAATTTACAGAGTGCCCCTTTTTTGAAGACACATAATTTACTGAGAGGGAAGTCCCCTCCACCCTTTTGGCAATTTTTTTTGGAGGGGAATGCCCCCAGTCGAGCATCTGTTCATCAAAGTCTCTGCACGGCCCCGGCTGAATCTGAGCTGTGTTCTAGTTCGGACTTTTTCCAAATGCATTTTTATAAGGTCACCAATAAAAACCCATCCTCTGTGTCCCAAGGTCATTGTCAGGCTTTATTTTAGTTTGACGGAGATGTTATAGAAACACTAATGAAATGTATGCAGCTGTTTGTATTATACTGGAAAGGGCTTCAGAGAAAAGTGAGCGAAATAATTCTGATGTGAAATTAAATGATCCTGGGTAGGACAAAAAATATTTCTGGAAAATGATGATAGTCAAAGAGGATACCCAGTGCAGACAAAGGAGACTGTTTTCAGGAGTGTTTGGGTCACCCTGTGGGCTCCTGTGACAGTGACACAGATGGTCACAGGCTGCTTGGCTTAGCTCCCGTCCCTCTGTCCCTCTGTCCCTCTGCAGGTTGCTTCGAGTGCTGCATCAAATGCTTGGGCGGCGTCCCCTATGCCTCCCTGGTGGCCACCATCCTGTGCTTCTCGGGTGTGGCCCTGTTCTGCGGCTGCGGTCACGTGGCGCTCACTGGCACTGTCACCATCCTGGAAAATCACTTCTCCACTTTGCCCAGTGACCACGCTCTCTTGACTCACGTGTAAGTGACAGACCCCCTTCCCCCCCCAACCCTGCCGGTTTCTTGTTGTATTCCGAATTCTACAACACGTCAATTTAACTGTATATTGAATCCTTGCTGTGTCCACCTGCTTTTACAGGGCAGTATTTGAACTAAGGAAATGAGAGAACCTTGTCAAGTGTTGGGGGGAGGTTTTCCCCTCCTATGAGTCATGTCACGCGTTATGTCGTTAACCGTGATTGTTAACTGTCCATTTATTGCTCTGGAACATCTTGGGGACATCGAGTGCTTTCATCTTGGGTCACTATGTCAGCAAAGGGCTTACAAATCATGTCTTCAATTATGACCCCCCCCCCACAAAGATGACATCTAATGAGGGGATATTCATGTGCAGCCAGACCCTCAAGATCAAAATCAACGCATGAATAGACCCAGGAATATGATACACAATATGCTAGCTAAACAATGAAATATGTTACGTAGGTGATGCCGAGTCGGAGAGAGTTTATCGGTCTGTATATCAGCGTGTATTTAATGTAATAAACGGCTTTGGACCTGGACGCTGATTTTAAAAGTTGGTGATGTCACACTCACTGGCATTATGGAGTGAGGGCAGGCTTTCAGGCAGACATCTCGCCAACCACCTTGCCTTTCCTCATTCCTGCTAAATGAAAATCCTTGATAGATGGGGGCAGAGCATAGCCTCAGCATTCACTCCCCCCCCCACCGCAGGGTCCAGTTGATGCAGTACGTCATCTACGGCATCGCCTCCTTCTTCTTCCTTTATGGCATCATCCTGCTGGCTGAGGGATTCTACACCACCAGTGCTGTGAAGGAGCTTCACAGCGAGTTCAAGACCACCATCTGTGGACGCTGCATTAGTGGCCTGGTGCGTTTCACACGCACGGGGGCTTGTGCCTCGCTCTGCTACTATCTCCGGGGGTGTTGGCTATTATGTTCCTTTTTATTAATTAGCTGGCACTTATGTCCAGAAGGTGCCACTGTTACTTTATGTGATTAATCCTCTGTTCTTAAATGTATGATTGGTCCCCTCAAGGTTAAAACTTATAATGTTTTTCAGTTAACATTAAAAAAATCCCCCCCTGATGATGTGATGTTTCTGGTGATTGAGAGCATGTTAGATGACTCACTGACGCTTGTTCACACGTGACCAGTTCGTGTTTCTGACCTACATCCTGGGCGTGGCCTGGCTGGGCGTCTTCGGGTTCTCGACGGTGCCCGTCTTTGTCTTCTACAACATGTGGTCCACCTGCGCCACCATGAGGTCCCCAGGGGCCAACATCACCTCCACTGACTCCATCTGTGTGGACGTCCGTCAGTACGGTGAGTACTCTTCCCTTCCCATCTTGACGGTTTGGTCACCTGCCAAAGGATATGGACATGATCGTATGCTACAGGCATATAATAGGCCTACCCTTTGTTGTCTGTATTTAAACGCTAGGAGTATTAGGAATAAAATTCATGATTTAGAGGCTTTTA
>JAODLC010000001.1:37563805-37574241 GCA_026781145.1 Hippopotamyrus pictus
TAGTTAAGTTCTCCCCAAGCGAGCTTGATGGGCCGAATGGCCTCCTCTCGTTTGTATAGTTCTTATGTTCTTATGCACGGCACACACTGTGGAGCCACCAGGCGCCCTGACCTCCGTCTGGAGCTGCATCTGCAGCAGCTGCTTCTGGCTCTCGAATTCCTCCTCCCCCAGCTTCCTGGCTTCCTCCACCCGGTGCAGCTCCACCTGCATGGCCAGCTGGGCTTTTGAGGGCTGCCTCATCTCTAGGGATGGATACACAGAGTTAGGGTTACTGCCCGGGCTGGATATACAGGCAGGGATCATATTCAGGAGAGAAGGAGCACATCTGGGGAGCTCTGCAGCCACACTGGACCCTAGTTACTAACAGAGGGCAAGATGATGAAACGCTGTGTCCTGTAAGCAGGGCCCCCACTTTAAGCCGGGGCCCCCACTTTAAGCTGCCCATCGTTCCGGCGGAGTTCTTCATTAATTAATCTTGGACTATTTCCAGAGTGACTCACACAATCCAAAGCAATACAATGAATGGACTGATGAAAGACGGTTATAACTTAAACTTGCTGCAAAACAATTTTCTGTTGTTAATTTATCATATTTCCAATACACTAATATATTTTTTAATTAAAATAGAAACATTCACGGTTTCAATGATGGACTGAAACATAGAATTAACTGGGGGGGGATTGATTCAGACGTTAATAGCTTTAAATGATATGAATTGTGCCATTAGCTCAGCAACTCACTGGAGGCCCATTTAGGGGGGGGCTGGGGGGAGCGGTTTACACAGCACTAGCAGCTTGAAAAAAACATGTTCCAAATAAAAGATGGAAGAATATGTGAGGACATGCACATCCGCAGGACATACATTCCTCACGAGGGCCAATCAGAAATAACCCTGGATCAGCCAGTGGCCGTGTCTGCCAAATGAGACCCCACAAGGTCCCCATGGACCTGCCGTCCCCCCCCCCGCAGACAAGATGAGCATAATGCCCCAATGAGGAGAGGAGGACCCTCAACCTCCCTTTAGGGCCTCCTTGGCCCATGTTTCGTTCCTCTCCCAAGCGTTGTCTGCTGGGAAGAAATCTCTGCCAGGAATGACCCCCCCTCCACAAAGCTCAGTGCTTCAGACAGGGCATGTGCACTAAACACGGGTCACGCCTTATCACCATATAAACAACCTTGCCATGGCGACTGCCTGCATTAGTACAGGTAATCAATCCCCAGTGAGTACTATTCACTCAATGTGTTATACTGCCCCACAAAGGCAACACAATGTAATTGCATATTTAATCAAAACTGTTAAGATTAAAATCGGGTCTCTCAGGCTCTGATTTATCTTATCTTATGACAAAATATTATAGTTCAGCTATGCTCAGTTTTTAAATAAAACACTATCATTTACCTACCTACTACATGTACGGAAGGACAGTCAAAAAACTCAAGAGATTTTTCACAGTTTCAGTATCAGTGTCATTAATGTGTTTTACTTTTGCAGGTCAATATAAACCACAACTGTATATTTCTTAGTACATCCACTTTCTCAGAAGCAGGGGTCAGATGACCAGCGACCTGCTGCCCCCCACCTGCCCTGAGCTGCCGGTTTTCCTCCTGCAGCTGCTCCAGCTGCTTCCTGACCAGCCCGATCTGGGTCCGCAGCTCGGTCCTGTCCCTCCTCAGCGCTGCGTAGTCACTGACGGCATCCAGCCTCCCCTGCAGCTCCTCCTTCTCCCGAGTCAGCAGTGCATTCTGGGCCAGCGCTGTGTCCAGCTCCGCCTACAGAGACAGAGAGTGGGACCCGCTGCTCTTCATTCCACAACCTGATGCCAATTAAGAGGGTCTTATGCCCCTTTCCAAACTCCATGGACCTGTCAGCTCAACTCGCTACCGCCCTCTGCAGCCAGTCGTCAGCAATATTCATGGTAACAGCGCCGGGGATGATTTCCAGGCTGATATTTACAATAAACATGCAATCCAACAAAAATTCTAAACAGCATATAGTTTGAATAATCCAACCTAAAGTTCAACGAAGCCACACGGCCAGACGGATACCTTGAGGTGGCCCAGCGTGGCACAGGCCTGCCTGTGCTCCTCTGCCTTGGATTCCACAGAGGCCAGGTCCCTGTGCAGGCGAGCAGCCTCCGCTGGGGAGAGTGACAGGACATGGCCAGAAAGATCAGATTAAATTACATTCAACTTCACTTTCAGTGTGCTGAGTACAGGGAGGGAGCGGTGGATACGCAGTTAGCATCTAACCAGAAGCAAATAAATGATTTAAAAATACAATAAATTTTAAATATATTGTAAATAAGTTATAAATATAAATTATGGTTGTATGCTAAATTATATAGCTTTCCGCTACTATACGAAAGTAGGGAATTCCAATGAATCCTTCAGTAAACTGAAATTGTGTCAAGTGAAGAAGAAATTACTTTACATGGGGACATTTTTTGAGCATTCCTAGACCACAAAAATAACCTACTATATCATACTAAATAACTTATAAAACCTAAAATAACACTAACATACATACACATATAGTAAAAGCATGCCTGATATTATAAATACACAGCCTATATAAAGTACAAATAATGTATCTACAGTGTAGTTCGTAAAAGCAAAGTGGCGTAAAGCGAACATTTGTAAAACAGGCGATACCTGTACAAGGCTTTTCAGAATATAAGCTGCAGACAGGAAGTACAGAGCAAATGATTATGAAAAGAAAAAAAAGACAAATGACAATTTAAATAGCGAGGTATGCGATGTGTAAATGAGCATTCAGTGAAGACGTGAAGGGTTAGGTGGAGGGGGGATGGGCTTGAAGATTAAGGCTGTGAGGTGTGACTGAACACAATGACCGGTGTCCGTCAGAGACTGAAGGAAAGAGTCCTCAAGCCAGGCCATTTGTGCAGGTGGTCTGCTTGTCTACTAAAGACAAAGCCCCCGATTCTCAGGTTCAGGTTTGTAAAGTTTTTCCCAGTAGGGAAGCTGGGAGGGACCATCTTGTGTTCCCCAAGGACCAGGTTGAGAAACACTGGAGCTTCAACCTAGCTTGGCACTATACGGACTGCACTGAAAAGCACTGACACAAACACATCAAGGGGGTCATGGGATTGAAGGCAAAAGTGTGTTCCACAACCTTAATGCTACCATGAAGCTTTCTAAGAGGAAGGTCCTGCCAGCATGTGGACCCACCACGTACCTTTCACTCTCTCCTCATCTCCCGAGAGCTTTTCCGTCCTCCTGAGATACTCCTCTTTCAGTTCCAGCTGATACCTAGTAAACCAGAATCTTCATTACGTAAAAACATTTTTAAAAACCATACTAAAACTAAGACTGTGTGTAAAAACCTTTTTTTACTATATGAAGTCAGCCACCAGAATGAATGCATTCAAAATGATCAGAATCAGGTGGTGTGGTGGTCAAAAAAAACTGAACTACTTTTTAAGACTAGCTGCAGAATACCCAAGTCATGGGAAATATCTGCAAAAATATATATTATGTGAGGGAGGTCACAGAAATAATGTTTACAGCTGTTTGGCCAATTAACACAACACACATTCATTACTGAGCTATCTTTAAATGCAAAAGAGGAACTATAAGCGCAAATGGATCATCTCTTTAGGACCCTATTAATGCACTGTTACACATCTATTTTAAGATATTTAATCTGGCAAGCTGGAGCCACTGTCAGTAACCATCAGAGTAACATGTCAGAGTAGCCATAGTTACGGTAACCAAGGAGCTCAGACAATGGAAAGCTCTTTACAGACATATGATGCCAAGGGGAGATAACAGACAGATTAGACAACTGACACTCGCTCCTTCCACTACCGGGAAAATGACAAATGACAATGACGGACACAGCAGGGAACACAAATGGTCTAAAGTAACACTCCTGGAGAGAAGAGCAGGGCTGGAATACTGTTCCTGATTAACTGGAATACACCACAAAATCTCTATCACTTCTCCTTCAGAAAAGGCAGAGAGGCTCAAGAGGAGATTCCATCCTCGTGCCATCAGGCTTCTCAACTTGGACATGCTCCATGAACTTTTTTTTTATAACTGCCTATTAATTGTCTTCACCTCTTCACTGCATCATATATCAGCGTCCCAAATCATTGTTTACTTTTTCATGTATGTATATACTGGCATTTCCATAATCTTAAATAGTATTTTTATCTTTTATTTAGCCATTGATTTTAGCCTATAACACCCACATTAATATTAAATTTGAATTATCTATACTCTCTTCAGGAGAGTGAGCCAGATATTCATTCCACTCCAAGTTGTACCATGTGACAAAATCTTGACTCTTTGCAATTTCACAGCTGCCTTCACAAGAGACAGGACAACATATACACTCACACATTCTCACAGGCAAAATCAGAATAATGCATGTTAAATGATACATTTACATAATATTGTATGAATAATCGTCCCACCCAACAGCTCACAGGAACAGAATCACAGACTGATGTATCATACCATTTTCTTTGCATAACACTGACCCCTGCTGTACATAAAGAGAACATTTATACTAACAGCAAGACCTAATCTGCACCTAATGGGAACAGTTTTCTGTTTGTGGTTCAGATTTCACAAATATACTAAATCTGAATGCTTCTGATAAGATGTGCATCATAAGCGAGTGATAGCGCCATGTTGGTTCGCTAGCGCTGTGTTGGTTTGCAGCTCTTTGATGTGTACCTGGTTAGCTCATTCTTCAGCTTCTGGTCGTAGGTGTCCTCCAGGGTCTTCACTGCAAGCTCTCTACGTCTGAGAAGTTCCTCAGAGCTCCTGTTCTTCTCTTCTTGTAATTTACACATTCTGGTTGGCCAACGTCATCAATTAGTCCCAACTCGACAAGGAAATCCCCAAGACTCTCAGACGACTCAGTCTTCATACACCTTTCATATGTGACCGTACAGTCAGATGTCCTCATCTTACTTTTCAAAAGCCTCTTTTGTGAGCCTCAGCTCAGCCTCTCTGCTCCGGACAGCCTCGATTTCAGACAACAGGGCCTGTCTCTGCTTGTAGAGATCTCGCTCTTCTATCTGTTGGGAAATAAACATTAAACATATCTTTGTGAAGACTTACTGGGCCAGTTTTACCAACAGATACTGCACTTATGTATGTCTCTTTAAATCTGATGTACATCTAATTAGTTCAAATAAGAGTTGCGTGATATCACATCACCATATAATCACAAAGTGTGCGCATGATCAATAACCACCAGGGCTTTAGACGAAAGGCGTAAAAGTTTGTCTGGACACTGGCTTTTTGGTAATATACAATTTGATTAGTAGTAGGCAGTTTAGTAGCACACGTGAAATATTAATGTCAGGTGTGTCGTGATGTGCAAAAGTTAGTAATCGGTATAAATGTGGTGTATGTTTTCAATTTATTAAATTTGATTATCAGACCACGTCACATGAATGTTTTGCTATATCATGGAAGCGATAAGCACTGAAGTAGCAGTGAAGAAAAGGACAGCTCAGCAACCACATCATATTTTGAAAGAGGAGATATTGAAGATAAGGAAAAATATAAATAAACGTTGGTAGCATGGCGGTACTTTTTGCAGTATAAAGTTTGGCAAGTTAATTAAACATAAGGATATGTCAAATGTATACAGATTATTAACTTTTGGACATCACAATACGCCTGTCATTAATATTTCGGGCATACTACTAATCTGCTTATCAGATTGTGTAAATATCTGTACAGTACCAAAATTTGCACTTAGTATTGTACACTTAATGTCTATAAAACAAAAAATCTGCAGCAACACCACTAACTTATTTGACACACTCTGTTGGTAGATAAGTTCTGTTTGGCTATAGGGCCACTCTCGCTCAACTCAACAAATATTCAGTATCGTCCAAGCTCCACTATCTCCAAATTGAATCATTTTGTTTGCCCCTGGGCCAATACGAAGAATCCAAAAATACTCTTGCATAGTTTAGGAGTTACACTGACTTGAGATTTAATGAGATTTTCCCTTCATTTGAAGAAAAAAAAAAATGCTTGGTTGGTATTTTAAGATGCCCGTATCTTTGCAACTGTATCACTTAGGCACCTGAAAAGAGAATCTGGATATTTGTCTTTGGCCTAATTCCAAATATGTATTTATCTTGTAGTATGTACACAACTTAAGTTAAAAAAAATTCTAAACATGCCACTATTCAGTTTTGACCAGTATTCCAAGGGCTGTATCTCTGTCAGTATTGTAAGTATGATCACCAAGCTTTTTTGGTATGTATTCATTACTTCATACCCTACAACTGCAATTGGTATCTTTCTCTAATATGAATATTAGATGATATTTGAAAGTTCTACGTTCCATTTACAACATATAAAAACCAGAATGGAGTTTTTTGTTTCCTTCCTGTAAAGTTCTTAGTGCCCATAAATTTCAATTATCCTGCAGAATAACCCATGACAGTGATCACTCAGTAACTTCCTTTGTGTTAGATAATGTATTATTTTGGTTAATAAATTTATGCCTGAGAAAAAACACATGTAACTCTGACTCAAAATACTGATGATTCATACTAATAACTTAAGTACATTCAGTACATACTACAAGCTAAATACATATATCATTTGGAATTAGGCCAAAAATTTGTATATCCACATTTTTTTTTTCAGATGTATAGGCGTTACCGTTGCAAAGATACAGGCATCTGAAAATGGCCAACCAAGCATTTTTGTGAACAAAGGAGAAATCTCATTACATTTCAGGCCAGTGTAACTCCTAAAGTATAGGAGCTAGGCCAGAGAAATTTGGGATTTTTTTGCATTGGCCCATGGGCAAACAAAATGCCACACAACGGTTAAATTCTGAGATGGTTGAGCATGGACTATTTGACTTGAACCAGAATGACCCTAGTTTATTTCGGGTAAATTTCACCTCCTTTTTTGTTTTATAGATAGCACAATATTTAGTGCAAATATTTTAATCGCGATGCAGCCCCAGTTTAAAAAATTACACTCTCAGCCACCAACGCAGTCATTTCCTGTCAGAAAACTGACCTCCTGCTGCTTCTGTAGTCTCTCAATGGCATGTTGCTCTCTGCTAATCAGCCCCTCCCACTTCTTCTCATATGTCCTTTCCATCTCTCTCCTCAGCTCCTGAACCTCCTTGTGGGTCTTCTCCTTCTCCTCTAGCTTAATTTTGGCCACCTCCACTTCTTTAAAATGCTGAAGCTGGAACAAAATGGGGAGCCTCAGTGGGAACACGTGTCACAGACACGTCAATGTGAGCCGGCCTTGGAAATGAGGGGGCATGCTGGATTTGTGTCGTGTTCATGAAACCCCAGAAGGCAGAACATACTTTAGCGTCCATCTCTGCCTGAAGCTGAGATTCAATCTCCCTCCGGCACTCAAGCATCTTTGCCTCCAGGGACTTCCACTTACTTCCCTGCTCACGGAGGGCTGCGTACTCATCCTCGATCATCTGAAACTTCTCAACTAAGCAGCAAGAAAACAAAAGTCCAGCAATAGCTTACGGTTACAGGTAACTGATAAAAAAATATTTAAAAGCACTTGGGTCCATGGGGCTGCGATGAACCTTATTCAAGGTACACAAGAAATACTGTGAGATGCAAAGTAGTAAGTACCTTTTATTGAAAACATTAAAAACAGAATGACATAGTCTAAATCAAATCACTGGATTATCTTACCACAATCAAAGTTTACATTGCGCATGATTCAGTAAGAACATTTTATAGCTCCCCCATACAGTGTAGCCAGAGAGTGTAAAAATACCCTATAAATGATTTCAGTACTGCGTCTACTGCTTAAGGCACTGCAAGTAAAGCCCATCACATCCAAGGGTCCTGTTTATGATACTCTGAAAGGGGGGGGGGGGCAACAGCCAAGTGTGACACCCCTCAGCAGACTTTGAAACAAAGGATAAAATGGCCAGAGTTTGTGGAATCTTTCTCATACTACAGTATCTCTTACTCGAAAAACTTCAGCCAACTCTAGGTAATTGACAGGCACAGAGACACACATGTACATACACACATACACATGTGACAGTTTGTGCACACACACACTTACCAAGAGATTCTCTATAGTGTGGACCAAAAGCTGTCTGAGTATCAGCATCACGACATTCTTGGTGCATGTGGCGGTCTGTCAGCTCTGTGAGCAGCTGCATCAGAAAACCTAGAAGAAATGGAGACTCAGACTGCAACGTCATGAGATCCATCAATGAGTACAGATGGATGGCAGGCGGTCAGTCATGTGACCAGCGACAAGTTCCAGCAATAACACAAATTAATAGATAGATAGATAGATAGATAGATAGATAGATAGATAGATAGATAGATAGATAGATAGATAGATAGATAACATACCTTTGTGGCATGTGGTATCATTCTGCATACCTGAGGTCTGTGAAGGAAGTCAGTCAGTTAGCCTTGAGAAATCTAAATTAATCTGTGCTATTCTGTGCTGGTTAACTAATGATTGTTTAATTTACCAGAGATTTGTAGAAGGCAGACTGGGGACTGATGTTCAGTAGCCGAAGAAGATCTTTTGTTGAAAACACCTTCAACACAGAATTTCATAGTCTAAATCAAACCACTGGGTTATTTTACCACAATCCAGGAATATTTTTAGAAATCCCAATAGAAAATGAAGTAATATACCTTTTACACATTCACAAAACTGACAACATAACTGCAACAGACATCCATACACGTGCAATGAATAAAACACCACACTTGTTTTGATGTATGAAGGTCCAGTACCAGGTAAATTAAAGCAGGTCACTCACCCTGTCTTTGGCCATGCCACTCTCAGGGTAGAAGACGGACAGTGTGTACTCATAGCCTGCCTTTTCCAAGTGGTCCAGCACCAAGCTGTTTGATGCGGTCATCATGACCGAGTCAGCCTCAGTTGGAAGTGGATGGGGCTTTTTGTCTCCACCAAATTCTGGATGCTTCAGTTCATGGATCAACTGATTGCGAAGCTGGGTCTGAGAGTAACGAAGGTTTTCATAATTACATTCACATATTTTAGTTCATACCCAAAGATTTAAGTGGGCTGGTTACCTTCAGAGCGTCCACAACCCCGCGATTTTTAAAAGTTTGGTACAGTCTTTTTCTCATCTCGTCCGGGGAAATTACATCCTCTTTAACCGCAGACATCTCGATCTCACTACAGAAAAATGTAGAGTACACTATATTTAAGCATGGAGGTCAGTACCACTTAAGTAATTTTAGAGGAAAAAAAACGAATCATACCATCTAACGATATCAATTCGTCTATTTTTTTTAATCTTAAATCCAGGTTCATTTTAAAAGTAGTGCTTATTTGTTTAAATACAGTATCCATGCAATCACTAAACATTGTGACTTGAGAATGTAACAAACCCCGCAATGAAAACAGATTACAAGAAGCAGTGCTCACCCGCGTTTCTGATTTGCAAAACTTTATTTATGATCAGTAAAGCAGTAAAATCTCCCATATGTCTAAGGATGGGGTGCAGGGCGCATCGCATCTGTGGCGGCAGGATGAAGATTATGCCGTTTAAACGGTCAAGGCAACCGGGAGATGAGACCCAACCAGCGGCAGGCGCTCGGCCGGTTCTTCCGGCTCAGTTCCAGACGTCAAAGGCGATAATGAATACTGTGAGATATATCAGAACCCTTCGCCAGAACCGTGTCAGATATATCACATTACCGTACTTGCTTATAGTGTAAACGGATCCCTTATTAATGGCAGTTATTCTGGGTTACGTCAATTTTGTTTTTCCGGTATCGACGTCATCAAACCGCGCCGGAATAAACCCGAATTGGTGTTTATTCTCATGTAAGTATCTGCCTTTATATTTTATACTAATTCGGAATAATAGAATCTATTCACGGCTGTTTTCTATGGCCATGTCATATAGGGGGCTAGATGCTCACATTTGCTGATTTTGCTGTTTGCATGGGTAACACTCAAAAGTTAAAAACGAAACAATGGTGAACCATTTCATTGGCTGATTAATGCACTGCATCTATATGCATTCACAGCACTGAAGTACTGAAGAAGGATGTCTGGGAGCTTTTATTTTGTCATAGTTGGACACCATGACAATCCGGTGTTTGAAATGGAGTTTCTGCCTCCAGGTAAATCAGAATCCAAGGTGCGTATCATGTCCTGCGTTCAGACCATTTACAGTTATTAAACACTACAATTAAATGAATCGATTGTTGCTTTTTAAATGCACTGTCAATTATATTTAACCGTCATGCACTGCCTTCCTTAGCTATGTATAGAATGTATTTAAGCGAAATCCATTCTAAATTTTATTAAGCAAGTGGTGATTTTTTTGAAGAAGACGTCAGACAAGTAGAATCATACGTCAGGGTTCGTACGGTCATGAAAAACCTGGAAAAGTCATGGAATTTTAAAATGGCAATTTCCAGGCCTGGAAAAGT
>JAODLC010000001.1:37584385-37597014 GCA_026781145.1 Hippopotamyrus pictus
AATAATTCATGACACATTTAAGTAATTAATTATTGGTGTATTTATTTATTTAATTTTGGCACTCTTAGCCCTCCATAATTATTGGATGTCACTGGATTTTTCTTGTGATTTTCTTGTTATTCAAGACTGACCTTTAAGCTGCCCTTGAGTTATGAGAGTTAAAATTGCTTTAATCGTGTTAGGTCACCAAATCAAACATTAAAGCTTTTGTTAAATCTAGAAAACATATCCTGAAAAACATTTTCAAGCTTATCTCTCCCACTGAACTAACTCCTTTTAAGAGAATGTCCCACAAGAAAAGTCCCACAAGTCCCACACATATGCCACCTCTCACTGCACCACCAAGAGTTTGGAGGGGGAATTAAGCAGGTTCCATCCAAATGGTGAGTTTAAATTGATTGGTTCTGCAGCAGACTGATTTGAATTTGTTATATATGATAAACAGTATGTTTTAATTAACCATCTACTCAATTGAATAAAAGTGCAAATTAACCAGTTTTTTTTTTTTTAAACAAACATTTTATTACAATTCAGTAGAAAAAGAGGAATAGATAGGCTATGCAAAAGTGAAATGCTAGTATAATTAGTAAAACCAAGCAAATAGATAATTATAATTATGTGAAACTCTACAATGGCTGTAATATTGTTTTTTTTTCTGTGTAATCTCTTACTGTAAACCATGTTATGTTATAGTAAGTGACTGCTGTATTGCATATTTTTTTAAATAAGAGACACTTATTATTTTATCATTATCTGTCAGAAACCTGGGTAATGATCTGTAACAGGCACTTCCAGGCGCGGATCCAGAGGGGGTCGCACCTGCCGCACGCCTCCCCTATTTTACTCGCTCTAGTGGCTGCGCCCCACCTAGAGATTCGCGCCTACGGCACTCGCTCTAGTGGCTGCACCCCCCCTTTCCAAAAATCCTAGATCCGCCCCTGACTTCTTAGCTTTAAATGAAACCTTGACCCAGGAGAGGCATCCTGAAGAGGGATGGACTTTAATAATATACCTGCAGCTTATTCTGGTTCACCATTAATGTGACTTAAATAGAGATATTGTTATGATGTCCATTTAGTAAACTTGCAAGGAAACTCACTCAAAACAGTAAAATGCTGGAGACGACAAACTTGTAAAACATAACATCTTGTCTGTGAAAGAGAGATGTGCTGCCTTATAGCCTGCACTCATCCTTACTGTGCATGCTGGTTCCTGCTTATCATATAAAACCATAAGGAAAACCTGAGGATTTGAAATGAAGTCCATCAAAGACCTGCAGGCCCTTGGGCCATAACGAAGTGCCACTAAATGTCTTTGCACTCTTGTTAATTGTAAGTACAGTTGTCTCTCAGTCTCACAGTTACTTCAGATAGGAAATCTGTATCTTAGAGATGGATGAGGTACATGGCAGTTTACAAATGATCAGGGTCACCTGCCTGGCAGGCCCCAGAGGTTATCACAACATTGTCCAACCCGATCTCTCCCCCAACTCCACGCTCTGCCTCAAAGATGATCTGCAGAAAAGAAAACATGACAATGACAAATAAAAAAACTTGAACAAACAAGCTCTTAAATGCATAGCCTTGAAGGTCAGCAAACATGAGCTTGATCCTAATGATCTCAGTCCCAAGAAATGTTACTAAGGGTGAATTAATGATTATTGAAGGATAACCAATGACCAAGGGCGTCACTGTGTTTTCAATGTTAGGGAGGACAGGTACTGAATCAAATCCTCTCACATTGTCCTGTATGACATCGTATGTATACCAATGTCTAGGGTACACATTCATTCTTCCATATGCAACTGAAATCGTTGACTAAAAGTTTTTCCCCCTCGATCAATAGGTTAGATGAGAATGTTATTCTCCTGACACATTTATTCATATTTTTAAAAGCAAAATCCTGGAAAATATTGGGTGGGTCAAACACCACTGTTTTGAATATTCGGTGGAATGTGTCCTGCCCATGGGTAACGCCTATTCCAATGGCATCATGTTTGTGAGGCACCTCCACCTTTCCCATACCCATCGTGGGGGATTCTCCTCCCAGGCCACGGTCAGGAGCTCCATCTGCCAGGTCTGGTTGCGGCTGGCTTGTTGCTCCCATACAGGGTAACTGTTGTTGTGAAGCAGTACCCGCAGTACACCCGCCTGATCGCCCATCACCCGGAAGCTGAATGTGAGGCAGAATCCAGCTTGCTGCATACGATCAGTGAGAAGCAACTTCAGCCTGGCCAGGTGCTTCCTTTCCTCAAGAAGGCCACTCACTGCCATGTAATACTGCTGTCCTGTGATCACAGACATGAACATCAAGACTCATTGTGTCTGTATAACACAGAAATACCTTAATCCATGTCCCCTGTAAAACCCCTCATTGGATAAGCATTTCTGGAAGATGGTTGGATATGTGTAACAGAGGTTACCATCGCTGTGGTAGACGACACTCCAGTCAAAGTCATCCTCCTGGTCCTGCAGCCATTCACATGCTCCATGGTCAAAGCTGCAGTCCATGATAAACTCTGCAAGGCACAGACCTGCTTCACTTGGGAGTGTTTGTTTTCACATTTCACCTCAATCAAGCACCAGAACATACTTTCAGAAGCTCAGTAGCAGTGGGACTAATCTTGTTTACCCTCCTGCCCAGGAGTAATGGGGATCTCTCTCATTGCCACCGCCGGACCGAATACAGACTGGAACTCCTCTGAGACTGGAAAGTACGAGAAAACACAATTTTTTTGCATTTATTTTTTAGAGAATGTCTTTAGATAAAACACTTTGTTGAGGGTCCAGACACATAGGTATAAGGACCCTGAGTAGTAGAATTCATCTCCTGAGGCTACAGACATGTCAGAACCTGTCAGATATGTCCTGTAAAGATTAAAACCACTGGTTTGAGTAAATACCTCAAGTCTATTACACACAAGCTGTATACAGGGTACTAGCTGCTACAGGTATTAATATGCTGCTGTATTAGCTGGTGGGAAAAATATGGCTTACAGTCTCAGTAATCATATAAAAATATGTATAAATGTACATATAAATAAGTCAGGAAAACAACAGTACAGAACAGGAATCACGTAAGGCTGATCACGCAAAACTCATTTCATATGCTTTAACATTCCCATCGGATTGTTTTTTTCAGTGAACATGGCAAGCTACCAAAATGCCAGACTGTTACAATGAGCCCTGTCTGTGTTATAGGACAATGAAATGTGGATGAAAAGTGATGTTCCAGCACTGTGGTTGTGGTTCAGCTTAATGTTACAGCGTAAATGACAGTGTTGTAACATGAGGTGTTTTCAGAGCAAAGAGCCACTGATGACATCCATCCATCCATCCATCCATCCATGCATTCCTCCATCTCCTGTACATTCACAGAATTTCACATACACAGACACAAACGAAAACACAAAGACACACAGATACACTGTATGTACACAGTATATATGTGTGTCTGTGTCTGTCTGAAATTCTGTCCGTGACCCTGTATAGAAGATGGATGAAAGGGGAATTTCCTGAAGATCTGGCTGTATTATTTAAGTATAAACCACATGCATGATGCCAGCATTCCTCCAGTTATTAAAAAAAAAGTGAGATGAAATCACCATATGTTAAAGCAAACCTTAGCGCACCTGAGAGAACAGCTAAACATATCGGGGTTGTGTTTCATGTGCACTTATGATAAAGCAAATAAACCTTGAATGCTAAACTGACATAGCTAGCAGCCACTTGAGCTATTTCTTTGGAGCCAAAAGCGAAACAAGACAGAATTAAAAATGATGCAATGTCCCTAATCCGTCAGTCAGCACGCAGGGTGCCAGCAGTAAGATTAGACAATCCGGGAGGGGGGGTGGGTGGTGGTGGTGGTTTACTATTCCATTTCTCCTATGGCCTAGAATAACCTATGCATTAATCTGCCCCTGGTTGTAGGTCAGCTAGTTTCACTTCTGTCACATCTAAGATGGCATAAGACAGGCAAGGGAGCAGACATTCTATCCTCATACCCCAGCTAAGTGCCTCATGTTGCCAATGAGAGGGAGTCATGTGTGAAGGCTCTGAAGAAAGCTCAGATTCAGGGCTGTCCCACTGTGTGCCTGCATGCATAAGAGACCCAGAGACAAGGATCTCTAACATGACTTCATAACCTAAGCTCTTAATTACAGAGCAGGACAGTCGAAATATTCAGTACACATTTGGATGTTTTCCTGCCTAAAATTATACTTGAAAACCACTTAAGGATATTTCTAGTTTTGATGTCATATTTATCAATATTCTCTCTTTGGAACCCTTTTAATGAGAGAGCATCAGGTTGGTGTCGGTGTGTATTTATTATGACTGGAGGACACCCAGTGCTGCAGTAGAGAGGAATTAGGGTGAGACAGGAGGACTCACAGAAAACGTCTCCTCTGGGTCGCAGCTGCTCTCTCTCCATCTGCTTCTGCTGCCTGTCTTCCTCATCCTTTTTCTTTTCTCCTTTCTCATGGTGAATGTCGTCCAGCTCCTGGGGTTCTATTGGATTCCCACCATCCTGTTCGACCTCTGGCTGTTGCACCTTGCCAGGCATGGTCACACTGGGCTTGAGGATCGCATTCTTCACTAACTTGCTGCCTCCCAAGATCCTTGGAAATTTCATGGTTGGATCTCGGATGGCTACAGGATTTAGGATACAGATATGGAAAGTGTATTGTTACTGATAGAGAAAATATTGGGCATACTTTAATTGAGTTCAACCTTGTTTCATAATGATATTTAGAAAAGTCCTGTTACTGCATCATAAATATTAAACTTCCTTTAATATATTAGTCAGAAATACATGATATATCGGTTCACATATCAGTATCAGCCAATGTTCATTAAAAATCAAGACATTCACATCAGTCCTATTTATCAATTTTTGATATTTAGACTTTATTCAATATTCAAATTTAGCAGCACTAGAGCTGAAGACATAACTACTAAAATAATGGAGATGCCTGCATGGAACTTACAGCCATTTACCGTAGTGGAAGGCGAGGGATTTCATTGGCTCCTTCACCACTTAAAACCTCACTGCAGTCTGCCAAGTCAGTGCTGCTTCACTAATGTCTCACTGCCTGCATTTCATAATGTGGCTGCTACATGGACTCATAAGGGTTTAAGAAGTAACGTCATTAATATCACTTTTACTGAAGATCTGTGGAGCTCGTAGGTTAACCAGTTAATGGTTTATGTAATATTAGACGAAAATATATGGATATCAACCAAAATTTCCACAATAGTGCACCACTAATATTAGTGTTATTTTATATGTAATATAATATGTAAACTATTATTTTATCCAAATAAATATTAAATAATAGTTGAGCTTTGTCAAAAGATGCAAAGCAATAGTTCATCAGAGTGGACACCAATGGTTACATGCTGATAAGTTGCAGGGTGGCACCACAGCACATGCAGGAGAGCATCTAGCCACGTGAACAGATATTTTTTAGTTATGGACGTTCTGGACACAGGGATGTGACAAACTGAGGGGGCCGCTAAGAGCCATTGCTGTCAATCGACACTGTCTCACCGCTGATGAGTCTCCTTCACTTCCCCCGACTCCATCAAAAGGACTCGACTACTCATCAAAGAGGCAGTCTTATTTATTCACAGTGCCCCCTAGGCTTGAACTGAGCAAAGGTTATCGAAAAAAGCTCCCTTTTCATCATGCCTTCTGTTTAAAAAAAAATCCAACGAGCACTGCCGGTTCCCCGTGGTTCCCTTGTGGTCCTTCATACAGATCAACGTGGTAGCAGATATTTACACAGATGGAACTGCAATCCCCCACCTCCCCACCGGCATCTGTAAACACCGGGGAGCTTCCCAAACAGGAAACTGGCTTTGGCAGCGTCTGTTTAACGCAGATGCATCAAGATTAGGAACTGAGCATGGAGCCAGATGAGAATCAAGTCCAAGCCAGAAATTTTATGTCACACGAACAACCACTTCCTCCCTGTAGGTGGCAATCTCCAGTTTTCTATTAGTGATAATGAATAATATTAAAATTAGGCCACACCTGTTGCATCCAGCATGTGCCTTTGGTCTTACCAGCGCAGCTGATTCCGTTTCCCCGGAATCCATGCTTGCATCTACACTTGTATGAGCCCTGGGCATTGAGGCAGACTGAGTTCTGGCTGCACTTTTGGGTGCCATCTGCGCACTCGTCAGCATCTGAAAAGAAAGTGATTTGTCAGGCTAGGGTTTCTGAGGCCGTCCCAAAGCAGGAGAGGAGTTGCAGTCTGGGGTGGCGCACCAGGGTGAGTGAAACAGAAGCATTGGATTGTAATGATAACCAAAATCAGCAGGTCAACACACGCCAACGGGACAATGAGAAGGGTTTCAGAAACGTGCAACCCCTTACACTATGTAAATATGAACCTGTAATATTACTGAGCCATACCTACACAGTCGTACTTTCCCTTTACGTACTTCAGATCATAGCCATTCTTGCATTTGCAGTAGTAGCTACCGAAGGTATTGACACATCTTCTGTTGTGGGGACAGAGGATCTTTCTGGAAGCACACTCGTCAATGTCTAAGGAGAGGAGAATGAGAAGCTGAGGAAATTCAGATATTAAACATGGTCTCAAAGGAAGCCAGGCAGCCGTTGAACAGATGATTGCCGTTTAATCGTTTTTGCAAGTTTTGGATGGGAATTCTCCATACGTAGTAGTCTAGGTAGTCAGGCTCCCTGACTGTCTTTGAGCTCAGAGCTTTTCGGGTCAGCCAGTTCATTCTGAGCACAAATCTGTGAATCTGTAACCTACTCTTTACTGGACAACAGTGGACAGCATGTTAATTTTTGTTTATGCATGTTCATGCAAGTCACTGTGTCCATAGAATCAGTAGTGTTTGTTTCTGGGCTCAAGGACTAAAGAGTTCATTCAGTCTGAGATTTACATGGTCCTCAAAGCTGTGGCAGGAGTGGTCGCCGCAGTTATGGCCAAAGTCCAGGGACACTCACCCACACAGGTCCTCCCATCTGGGCTCAGCTGGAGCCCAGTGGAGGGGCAGAGGCACCTGGGCTCCCCATGTACCTCCTCGCAGCCGTACTGGCAGTGGGCCAGGGCACATGTCCTGGAGTCTGTGGGAAGGAAAGGCGGTGGAGAGCTCTGGTTACCCTGACAACGGCTAGCAGGCTAATGAGACCGCTCTGAAATATGACCTTAATGTGAGACTTCAGGAAGAGCCATTAGGGATGTGGTCTCGCGTGTGAGGCTGAGGGAGAGGAAGAATCCAGGATCCTTTCCAATATGGCCTTTCCAAGGCTCCGAGGAACTATACGTGCTCAGGACTCTCCAGCAAATGATCCTGAATGATGCTGACATTTACATGATGTCAGACTAACACTGTTGCTCACAGCATGCTGGCTTCCCACACTCCACCCCTCTAGATTATTCATTCATTCTTTCATTCATTCATTTGCCATAACCTCTTTGTCTTACACTGGATTGAGGGGGTCCAGAGCTCATCCCAGAAGCAATATGTTGGGGATAACCCAAGACAGGGAGCCAACCTATGGCAGGGCAGTAACACCATTCAGACCTCTTGAGAGCATGATGGCATCATGGTTAGTGTAGTCTCCTCACATCTCTGGTTCTCCACCCCAGCTTTATGGGTACGGGGTTGGTATGCTCTCCCCATATAAATTACCCACTTAATATTATTACTAATGCATTTGTCAAGGATGGATGAATGAATGGACAGAAGAATAGATGGGCAGACAGATGGCGCTCCCTGCACACGCTTACCGAAGCAGGATCCGTCGGCCATGCGTGCCTGTCCCTCAGGGCAGTAGCACACGTAGCTCCCCGGTGTGTTCATGCAGCGATGGGGACAGGGCCGGGGCTTCAGGCCACACTCGTTGGCGTCTGCGAGGGCACACAGTCATAGCGGGTTGGACTTTGGCAGCCACTTTGTCCAGACATGTGACACCATATATAAGGATGCTGTCTAGGGATCGCAAAACCCTTCTGGGGCGGAGGGAAGCTTAGCTGAATGCTAAATGTTAGTTATAAACTGCAACATGCAGAGGGAAATCATGGTGCTTTCAACTAATGGCTGCTTTGCCAGAAGAGCTTGAGAAGATTTTCAGGGATAATTGTGAAAACAGCTGCAATTTACTGGAACCACCTGTCACACCGTCTAGAGAGGTATATTTATGTGACTGAAAATGGTTCTCTCTTTGAACAGGGCACACAAAGGGAACGATATAGAGAGAAAGAGAGAAAGAAAGAGAGAGAGAGCACACTCTGGGCTGCAGGTGGTGCAGATCGACTGACTCATGGCCAGAATGCCATAGATTAACACCCAGATGAAAGAGCCGCTGGACCTTTGAGGAAGGTGCTCAACATCGGTTACTTTGGGAAATATCCTGAAGTCTTAAAAACGATCGAAAGTGTGCTCTGTGTGTCTGTTACAACCACGAGAGATGAGGCCCTGCGTCTATCTGTACTGACCTTGACTGCAAGATTTCCCAGTGTACCCTGGGAGACACTTGCATTTATTGGGTCCAACGCACTCCCCGTGTTCACAGCCGCGTTCACACCGAGCTGGGAAAACATGGAGAGCATGTCACTCGTGGTGACGGTGGCTGATCCTGAGATTGACAGTGCAGGATCGATCCTGATAGCTTCCCATAGCATCTACAAACACTGGGGTATTACATCTAACTGAGAAAGTGAAAAACAAACAAAAAACAATTTGGATTTGGAAGATACATGGAGAATTTACAGCAATAACATCTGTTATCAGAACTCCTTTAAGAATTAATTAAATTAAAACAAAAAATCAGTTTCACGCAAACAAATTGAAATTGAGGAATAACTCTCAAATAGTCCTTGGCATTGTTATAAAAGAGTAATTATAGTGCTAAATATGCCTTGAAACATTTTGAGTTTGACAACATGAAAAGAAATTGGTGCGATGGTGCAGTAATTATACACTTTACCTGTGCATTGGCCTTTGCTGTTCCTTTCCCACCCATAGCAACAGTCTATCTTGTGTCCATAGTGACAGAGCCCCGTCTGCAAGTCCGGGGAAGCCTGCCTGTAATGTGGGTGACAGGGGCGACACTGCAGCGTGTTAGCTAGCTGTTTAGCATTCCAGATATACACATTCAAAATAGACATTGTCTATAATTCAGGTGAATCACACTATGTGAAAGATTCCTTAGTTGCTAACAAGCACAGAAACTCAGGTACACAGGTTTGGGAAAAATGTCTTTCGATGTGTTTGAGTGTACTGGGAAATTATTTGGTGTTTCTGTTGGGAAATTTTGTTACCGCTGTCCTTTATTAACCATCCGATTCACCATAAGCACTGACGAACCGGGCACCTTCAAACAACCGAATATTTCCTTTGAACAAGACTGAATGTGGATAAATGAAGCTAATTAATTACAGTAACCGCATATGTTAACGTTTTGAGTTGTCTACATGGTATGCAGGTATAATGGCCATGAAAAGCCAAAGGCAGATACATTACAGACCACTGTATGACTGCCTTCAACCCACGGAAGGGGTGTTACCAAAGGAGTTGACGGCCAATGACAGAGTTGCTTTCATTGATGTTATGCCACATTTGGACCTTACTCTTCACTGAGGAGACCCAGACATGGCAATTAAGCCAATGTCAACAGTGGTGAAGGAAGTACTCAAGCAATTTACTAAAGAAGAAAAAAATAGGCAAAAATGTACTGTAGTAAAAGTGAAGTACCCTATTGGCCTTTCTACTTAAAGTAAAAGCAGCATTGGGGTAACCATTTTTAAAAGGTAGCTCTTCAAGCAACAAGCTACTTGTGGTTAAAAGTAGCTAAGCCACAGCTAAGCTGCTGTTTTAATATAGTAGTTAGCTACACTACAAGCTGCTGAGAAAAAATAGCTAACTACATCGAAAATTAGAAGGGTTACAAAAAACAAGATCGATTTTAATAATCTATCCAAGAACCAAGTGTTCCTATCCATTTTAATATGTATCTAAAATATTGTTTGCCGTTAAGTATTTTTCAACCCTTTAAAATACATCGTCAGAGTATTCAAGCAAAAGGCACCAGTCAGAAACACACGATTTTAAGAGTTTAAAATACCTGTCTTTGTAAAAAGATACAAATTATACGTCGTCATTGACTTACCACACTTTATTTTATATGGAAAAATTATATGATTATATGAACCATATGATTCCATTATAAACCTGAAATAAGCTGCATGGGGGAGTTTTCAAATCATACAGACTATTAACAAGGTAATACAACTGCTGCATACATGTAAATGAGTGTGCAGACTTGTCCTGAACTGAAAATCTCATTCCAGCCAGCTGACCAAAGTTGGCAACACTGTTAATATTTCATAATGTAATAAGAAATAGGTCTTCCATGGCATCATTTTATATAAACCATTTATTTATTGAATTTGCAGAAAATGTGCTATTTCGATATATGATATTGGTCATGCTGCAAAGCATTATACAGACGCTCCTCTATTTACGAACGAGATGCATTCCGAACAGCCATTCGTAACTTGAAATGTTCGTAAGTTGTTATTCAACATCATTTTAAGGGTATACGCAAGTATAAAGAACTAGGATGCTGGGAGTATACATGCTACGCTGCTGCGCTGCGGGAGTAGCAGCCAGAAGTCGTACTAGGCGGAATTTGTGCACAGAAAAAAAAATTGATGTTGCGGACAGGAAACGGGAGCCCAATGAATGCAATTTGGACTTACAGTCGTCTTCATTTATACTGTATGTCTAAAAGTTCGTAAGTTGAAAGTTCGTAAGTAGAGGAGCGTCTGTATATGTTTGTTATTACTGTAAAACTTACCAGCTAATGGTCACAGGATTTTGTTTGACATTATCAACATTATCAACATGCTATTCGCAATTCATCAACAAGTTAGTCTGATCACAAACGTCTGAGTATCACCTCTTGCCATTTCAAGAGCCATAATGAATCAAAAGGTGTTGTATATAGTACAGAACCGTCCCATTTTTGCTGACACTATGGTTCCAATTTCTGAGAACAGCTTTTCTGTGGTGCTGTGCTAGAGCCATTTCTTGCAGGGGAAACACACAGAACTGGTTCTGGATTGAGAAAAGCTGTGGCATTGTGTTAATGGAAACGAGGCATGACAGCTGACAGGATTCAAAACCTGTGACACCTACTCCCTGCTTTGAGTCATTGGGCTTTCCTTTGATGAGAAAAGCTCTGAAATCTTGGTATTATCTGCCCCAGTCATAATCCAATTTAAAAAAACAGCAATGTGATCTTAAAATGTAATGCAACACTAAGTAGAAATGTAGTGGAGTGCAAAGTATAAATATTTAATATAAGGTGTAGTAGAGTAAAAGTCAAAAGTACTTAAGCAAAGTACATATATGTGAAAAATGTACTTAAGTGCAGTAACAAAGTAGTTGTACTTTGTTACTTTCCACCACTGAATGTCAGGTAGGTGAGATGTCTGGGCTTCTCTCCACATCATCACCAAACAGCAACACCTCAAGCTGGACTCCTACCTCCAGCCAGACCCCAACCTGCAGTCTGACTCCTACCTGCAGGCAGACTCCTACCTACAACCTGATTCCTACCTGCAGGCAGACTCCTAGCTTCAGTTACACTCCTACCTGCAGCTGGACTCCAACTTGCAGCTGAACTCCTACCTACAGCCTGACTCCAACCTGCAGGCAGACTCCTAGCTTCAGTTACACTCCTACCTGCAGCTGGACTCCAACCTGCAGCTGGACTCCTACCTACAACCTGACTCCTACCTGCAGGAAGACTCCTAGCTTCAGTTACACTCCTACCTGCAGCTGGACTCCTACCTACAGCCTGACCCCTACCTGCAGTTGGACTCGTATTTCCAGTCAGGTGCTTACTTCAAAAAGGTGTGTGCAGGTCTTCTCCCCTCAAATGGTGTCATGGCACATATTTCAACAATAGTTCTAGCACCAATATATATGTGGAGGGCTGGTATGGTGATTAATATTATGTGACGAAAAACATTTGGGTGGGATTAATGATGGGAGATTAATCCCATCCTAGAGGACTGAAAACGCCATGATGGCTGAAGATGATATCTTCTCTTTCCCCAGACAGCCCACAGAAATGCACCCCCCATAGGTAAAATGAGAAGATGTAGAGGTACTGTAAACATGACACAAGATGTGTGGTTATCCAGTAAACCCTGATCCCCTCTATACCAGAGCAAATTTAAAGCTTAATGACCTCATAAGCATGCTTACCTGTAGAGATCTGCAATTCCAGTGGACGGCTTCAACAGAAGAGCCAGAGCACCGAGCCAGGCCAGGACCAGCATGCCTTGGGTTTTTCAGGTGAAGGAGACCTTCCTCTGGGAGAGTCAGTGGGGTATTGTAGTGGGGACTCACTTCCCTGGTATCTGTCTGTCTGCTTCCCTTGCTTGTAAGTTAGTGCATTCTGTGGCTCTCTGCGTACCCCTCCCCTCCGTCTCTCCCTCCCTCCCTCTCTCTCTCTTTCTCTCTCTCTCTCTGAAGGACCTGAGTTGAATCCCAGATGAAGCGTTCCTGTTTTTTCGTCTTGTTCCATTCTGAAATTCCAGAGGTGGACTATCGTTCCATAGTGACATGGACTCG
>JAODLC010000001.1:37597036-37613697 GCA_026781145.1 Hippopotamyrus pictus
GGTTAATTTGGGGAATTGATTTAAAACATGACTGTCTTCACATTTCCCTACTTATTTCCTTGGCACCTCCCCAAATTAACCCCCCCCTCCCAGTGTTAGGTATTTTCATGCACGTCACTTCCAAAGCATGCATCCTTAGAGCAAACCTTCCCTTCCCAATGCCCCCCCATCCAGAGGCCCCCGGGACTAGGCACACACAGGAAATGGCCCATGAGCTCAGGTAGAGGACCCCCTGTGACTCCTTTGCTCCACATGGCAGTGCGCTGGCCAGCAGAAATGGGACTGCTGCAGACCGTTCAGCCAGGACAGAGTGTTTACCTCCCGCTTTAAAAGAAAACTGTTTCATGTACAGAGATGCCGGCTGACCAGTAACTTCCTTGAACAGCATACATTGCTCCTGACCAAAGAAACAGGCTCAAACCAGAATACAAGCGAACTGGTGCAGAGCTTCGAAATGCAGTTTTGTAGCATTAAAACCCAGATGCAACTTACACATTTCAAATATCATGCAAAGACCTGACAGCTTCTTCACCTGACTCAAGGGTACATCCTGGGACCACAACAGGCGCGGATCTTACGGGTGGCCAGGGCTCATAAATCTGGCTGATTGATTCACCAGCACTGATCCTATCCCTCTGGCTCTGGTTTTTATCCCGGCCCCCTCCCCCATAAATATAACTAGCCCCTATAGGCCATCCCAATCAAGATTTTCTGCAGGCTCCACTGGACCGAGAGCTTGTGTGTAAGTTCATGCCATTTAACACTGACTGCTAACTGAACCCACAAGCCTATATATCTACAGTGGACATTGAGCATCCTGCTCCAGGCTGGATGATCCAAGCTGGGTGTGAATGTGTTCTCCTGTGCCAGGCTGAGCCTGACAGGGCCTTCTTCAAGGGCGGCACTACATCACCTAGAAACTGGCCAGTTACAAGTCACACTGACAGGTGACGGTCCTCCTGCCTAACACCAAGAGCAGCTGTGGTGATGAGTCAGCGAAAAGTTTGAAACCTACATAGCAAACAGTTCATTTTTAGTGAAGTACATAATCACAATAGTGTGTTACTTTACATTTCTTAATCCCCCCAACTGTTTATACACTACAGGGTGGGGGGGGGGCTGAGTGGAGCTTGTCCCAGACAGTGGAATACCCTGGATGGGATTCCATCCCATGACAGGGCACACACACCATTTAGAGCTACACTTAGTACCAGACTATCCCCAGGAAACCAACATGACACAGGCACAAGGGTAGAACATGGTAACCCTGCATACAGAGAGGGGGCAGAATTCAAACCCATACCCCCCCTGGAGGCGTAGTGTGAGGCAGCAGTGCTACACACAAGCCATCATTACAGTAAACAGTAAACTATCATTTGGAATTGAATAATAAAAGATCTCTAAGATTTACTCTTATTAGAAAGAGCAGTTATAAGTTTCCGCCTAGGTTTCAGCACATTTTTATGGCTTTAACTCCTCCTAACCTAATGGGGACCATCCATTCATTTCTATGGGCAAAACCCTATTCCCAACAATGACAACCTTAACCCCTACCCAGCCCTAACCTTAACCGTAAGTAACCAAAGTCTTTTGGCATTTTTTCATTTTCTGATTGTAGTCAAAGATTTTTATAAAATTGAATTCCCCCTTGTGGGAACCAAAAAAGTAAATTACATTGTGGAGATATTTGGTCCCCACAATGTAATGTATACCTAGACCACACACACGCATGCACGCACACACACACACACACACACACACACACACATACTTCATGCAATGTTACCCTTTTCCGCCACAAGAGAGCGCCTGTGAGCATTTGGACAATGCCATACCATCAGTGGATTACAGACAGACAGACACAAACAAATGCAGGAACCAAAGCATATCAAAGCACCGAGGCTTTATCTGTTCCTCCTCTGTTTGAAAATCCTTCTGGTTACTTATTGACTAGCGGACTTGATACTTCACTCCTTCAGTCTCCACGACTAGGAGCATGTTTCTCGTCACATAAGAATGACAATGTCTGCTTTCTGTGTTCTAATAAGCTGTAATTTATCTGCTCACAGCTGCTTGTTCAGGCTATACTGGAGTATAATTTACCTTATCTACAGTATATATTTTCTGCTTTAATTAATACTGCGCATGTGACACTGATTTTTTGGTTGTAAACTACCTATGGTCCATTTTTAGAGGTGTGCATTCTGTTTCAGTATTACTGTACCAGTGCCCCTCTAGTCATCTTGAGCTGTCTCGCCTACACCCTGAAATTTCATTGAGACGGTAGTGGAATTTTACCAGAGGGAAGAGCTGCTGCTGGTGTGACTTTTTCAGCCAGTAGTGGGCGATCTCTGTTAGATTTTGCTCAGGCTCACAATAGGAAGTTCCGTTGTTTCACATCCTGCTTTTTTTCTGAACTTACTAGCTCAACGCATGGCAAGGGGAACAAACCCACATGGACGGCCAGTTTTGTCAAAAGGAAAACAAACAATTCAGAACAATCTGAAGTAATGTGGCCTTTGCAGAAACTGCAACTGAACCTTCAGAAGCATCTTAGCTGCTGATCAAAGTCCTTGCGCTTTGCAGTGGGACCTTATGTAAATGTGCAGCCAGCTTCTTTCAGGAAACATCTGCACCAACATCCTGGAATGCTGATATCTGCTGTTTTCTCTGTCTCTCCATTTGAACTTTTGACATCAATGGGCTCCTGTAGGTACCATGCTACTTAACCCTCCAACAGGAGTGCCAGTTATGATATGTGGGAACATCTGTGGTCTGGAAGACACAATGCAAACTACACAGAGCCTCCCTGTGTTCTGTCCTTGGGAGCATAAAGCTAGTGACAGTCATTTTGAAATCGGCAGGTTGTGCATGACATCATCAAGGTCAGTCTTGTCTGACTTACAGGTATCATTTGTAATACACAGTGAAGAAGGAAACCACCAGCCTTGACTATAAAAGGAAATAGGGGATTCGTAGTAGAGTTATTTTTGAGAAGGCCTGCCAGCCAACCACATCCTGCCCCAAGCCGTAGGAGACACTGCGCCTATCGCTGCACCATGGTGCGGCAGATTTAGCCAAACAAAGGTGTTCTGATCATCAAGGTAGGAGTCTCTGGAAATGCCAGATAAAGGCCATCAATATCCACTGTATTGAGGGTGTGGCATTTGAGCAGTGTCAGACTGTCGTATCCCCTGCCCATTCGGCACCCCCAGCGCCCAGCATTCGTCTTCCTCAAATCACATTTTCACCTCATTGGCAACGAATGCTGTGTGCATAGGGACACGGCAAACTGAATGTCAGCCGCATAGCTAAGGAGCTTCTTTGTATCCATAGCGTGGGCTAAATGCGCATTAGCTTAGCAGGCTGCAGCCTCTGCTTGGGTGCATATAGCCAGCAATGAACCAGGAAGACCTTTCATTTCCAGTCAAAGGGGTTTGCCAGTTTCCGAACTCTTTATCTTTGAATATGACTTGCTGACTGTCGCCGTTAAATGCCGTTAGCGTGTTACGTGAAGTGGGCCAGACTGTTTCTCATTAGACGTCTTCCATAAATGTGTCTGTGATCATCTATATAGTGACATAATGCACTTACTCATTGCTCTGGGATGAAATGTGAGGCTAATTAGGACGATGTCCTAAAGGCTATGAGAAGCAGTGCGGGCAGGTACGGCAGTAAAACGTTTATGGAGGAACTGCTGTACTTCAGGCTTTCATCACCACTGGTTCTGCTTTTATGCCCTGTGGCTCCACATGTTAATTTTGATCAGCTTAGTCTTAGAGGAATTCCTGCAGCTGAATGGACCTTTAACATTTTTTCTGTAAAACTTATACCCTTTCTACTGTGCTAATGATCTGAATATATCAAGAATATCGAAGTGTTTTTGTTTTTATTGTATTATATGTATTGTATTATATTGAAAGCATTTTTATCTTTATATGTGCCAGAAGAGAAGAACCCAGAGACTACAGATGTAAATGAGCCTTATGGCTAACTCTGGCATATTGACATTAATGTTGTTAATATGCATTGTCCTTGTCAAAAAAAAAAAAAACACTAAACAAACAAAGAAGCATTGTGCTCTGTTCTGCCTGGGATGGGCTCCCCCCTCACGAGACTGACCAGGATAAGCTGAAGATGGATGGATGAGTAGGTGGGCGGATGGATGGACACGTACCTAATACCGATAGATAATCTTGTATTCCACAGAGTTGTGCTGATCCACATTAATGCAACATTTAGGTCAACTTGGGACAGTTTCACCCCCACATGGGCTGTGTGTGTGTCCCCCATCCCGTTAGTGGACATGCGTAAGTGTTGGAGAAGTTGTTGCCGCGCCCAGGGTGTTCTACAACATTATTCATGTATTTGTTGGTAGACTGCTGGTCATTAGTGCATCCCACAGGCCCACTAGGGGCAGTACAATATGGTGGAGAGACCAGAGGAGGGCTGGGAATGTGTGACTCGAGGTTACCTCAGCTTTCATAACTCACCAGAGTATGGTGGACCAAGAAAATAAATATTGCCAATGATATTTGACCAGCCTCCTTCCGAGGAGGGATATTAAATTGGGGCACCGCCAGCTGCTTAAGTAACGTTCAGCACGTGAAGTAATGTTCAGTACACAGCAGAGAAAGCTTTCTGGTAAGGAGCAGCCTTGCGAGAAGCATTTTTCACTGCTGCTCTGTTTGCGCCAATTACTGCTCGAACACTCCCAGATGTTTTCGCAGGGACGGGGGCGCTGACACCCTCCCACGCCAACAACAGTGCCAGAGAAGCACGGCTTGTGTTTATAATTAGTTTCACCAGTAACTCACAACATTCGCTTCCCATCATTCCCATTAACCACGCTATCAGAGAAGTACCCTCCCCCCCCCCATGGGGACCGGAGCCGACTCAGGACATGGTAATGCCCATAGGAGTGACACTGTGACTCGCTATGCACTGTGGATACTTGAGGAGGTGTTATAACAGTCCAACTGGAGGGAAAGAGAGATCAAAACGTCCTTGGTCTTTGTGCAGGAGAACCTGAAACTGAACAGCAAGCACGGAAAAGAAAAAAAAATCCTCACGGCTAGCAGCAGGCAGAATTACATCCTGTCATTTTCTAACAATTAAAAGTCTAAAGTCTTACAGGCGTTGTGTTTATCTTCTGGGCAGAGCCCAGACATTGTATCTTGACCAAACTGTGCACATGGACTTCTTGACTTGACCCAAAACCCCTTGTTTGTCTGGGTGGCATTAAAGCTGTGGTTTGAAAGCTCAGAGCTGAAGGTTCAGTTTGATCCTGAGGACAAGAGGATTGCCATAGTGATCGGAATGCTATATGCTGAGAGAGGCGGACAGTGACACCAGCAGTCAGGGTGACTCTCTGGGGGCCGTTTGTGAAGCGTATGGTGCCCTGCGTATCAGTGGGCTTGGCCTGAAACTCTGCAGCTTTTGCTGTATGGGCAAACAGGTGGGGTCTCACCCACCTGGTACTTTTGTACATGATGCAGGCCATCTCCTGGCACTTTGAAACAGTATAACCTACAAAGCTCCGCATTCACACCTAGAGCACACGGGGAATTTCTCTGCTCTGAAAGTCAAAACAAATTAAAAACACATTTTACTGCCCTGTGCAACAGAGTAGGACTGGTGTTGGTCACATGGTATCCACTTATTTCTAGGTTCGGAGAACACCATGAAAAATATGCCAGTTACGTGTGGACGTTTACAAAGTACATACAACATGTGTTTCATACATTTTTCCTGAGAGTCATATATAATTAATTTAATCCATTGTTGTTTTAATTATGTGGGTGAATAAACTACTCCTCAAGTCCTGGGAAGTGTTTCCTTCTTTACAGAGCTGTGATTGGCAGCATCCTGTTATAGCGTCCCCGAAATTGTGTAAGAACATGGTAAAATAATGAAAGAAACAATCAGCCATGCATTGGACTGAAAAAAATACTGGATGCAGTGTTCAGGGTCAATCAGCACAGTGGGGGCAGGGCATAAATACCCTGGCAAATGGAAGGTGCTCAGGACTTTACATTGGCCCTCAGATACATGAAACTATATAACGGGGGAATACAGTGACATTTTCTCAGGGTGTCCATTATTTCTAGCTACACCCCAGTAGTCAATAAACAAACATGAAATCCAAGGACCCTCTGAAGCACAACAGTACAAAAAAAACTTGTAATTAAATGTGGCTAACCTCAGAGAATACAAGTAATGTGTCCAACATCCTCAGCCGCGTGCCTATCAGAATGGCAACCATAACAGTCACACTTAGTACAGTGTTTACAGTGTTTGGGTTAACCAGATGAAATAATGTTTAGGCTCTTGGGAAAGTATTGATTAGAAAATATTTTTAAATAATTTCTGGACAGGATGATAAGCCTGTGATGGAAGATTTCCTTTCTTTGTACAAATACAAGGCCACAGTCTGCACAAACTGTAACAGAATTCTTCAAGTGTTTATTTGGTTGATCTTCCGTAATAGTTTCCTGCAGGTAATTACACATGAATGCCAGACATTCTACATTTGTGTCATTTAGGGATGGCAAACTATTCGTAAGCTTTGACTCCCTTCTCCTGGTCACATTATCCAAACTGAATCAGTCGGGATTTGTCTAATTAATTGGGTAAACTGTAAGTAAAGTACTTGAAGTAACTAAACTAAAAAGGAAGTGAGATGTGTTCCAGTAAATTAGAGGGAAGAATATTTTGAATAGCGAGAAAGTTCCACCATTCATATTGTGCATTTTTTTAAATGCCAATGCAATTTAAATTTCATGTTTGTTAAAGAAACAGCAAGCAGTTTTAAATAAAATTTGCAGTGTTCTGGTTGACGGTATGATTACCACCGCGATTTGCACTCCAATCCCTTTAATGTCAGAGGGAGAGCTGGGTATACGTGTCATCAGCTATGCTGACAGCACTGACTGGTGAGGGGTTAGTGCTTCACCCCGTTGTCCTTGAATGAGGGGGAGGATGTAAAATAACATACATTCCTGTCCACTTAGGCAGCCAGAAGGCAACAATGATCAGTGTGCCTCAGTGCATTTTTTACATTTCTGGATTTAAAGTGACGTTTAAGCACATTAACAGGAACAGGACACTACTCCTGGTGTAAGGCGGTTCTCCGTTACTGAGGGAATCTAACGTAAGTTCTTCCTGTTAAGAAACAGCAATGTCTCCTCAGGGATTTCTGAGTCTCTCTTCTTCCAGCATTCTTGCAGAAGTATTTTAATTCTGCCAAAGATGCTTATTGAGAAAGATCATAAATTATTGCAGGAACTTTTCTGGACGCACAAAGCTTAAATTATGAACGAGTGCAGCACACAGCATGGGCTCCTGGTAAAGAGGGGCAGATGATTCTGCTTTACTGGACGCAGGATGGGCTGTGTGGTGGCTCAGTGGGTAGTCCTGAGGCCTCAGATCTCTAGACTTATGGCTTTGAAATCCCCCCCCCCCCACCTTGTGTGTGAAGTTTCTAGCTGTGTTTGTGTGGGTCTTTCAGAGTCATCCATTTCCTTCCTAGAGGCCATGAATGGGCATTATGTCCAGCGAGCCCCTGTGCTTTGACACACAGAGCTAATGGTTATAGGACACAGGTAACTCAGAAGGGCGATTAATACCTTATTGTCTTTTTATACATGAAACAAAATCGTGATTCTATGGAGCATCAAATAGCTAGTACAAGATTAGTTCAGCAATAAATACTAGGGGGGATAAATAAAACAATTAAAGTAATGAAACAATACACAATAGTACACAACAATACAAAACGACAATGACGTGCAAGTAATACAGGTAAACAGCGGTGCATGAGAGAGGCATGGAGTATAGATTTGGAGTGTGTTGGAATAGGAGAGATCTAGCCACCCTTTCCAAGCCAGTGGCTCTTTTTCATTGACGTATCTCCTGAAGAAAACACGGGGTGATAACTGGCTGGGTGGCAGTTGGAGGAACATGAAGAAGCTGGACCAGGCGACATCCAAGGTGCAATGAAAACATTCATATGATCCAGTTTCTACTTCACTGTGGGGAGAGGAAGCGGGCCATTACAGAGGAAGAGGAATAGAGCGGAAAAAAAACAGAAGTAGCAGCACAGAACTTTCCAGACAGACATGGTTTCTGTAGGAAGTTATAGTGAGATATAAGTATGTAAGTAAAAGGCTTAAAGGTCAAGGACATTGTTGACAAATAAATGGAGATGAATAATTAAATTACTCTACTGCTACGCATTTTCTCACAGTCTCCAACTGGTAACTTTTTTCTATCAAAAACATGCAGTTTAAAGTTTCCGTCTCTCACACACACAAATAGTTATTCTCTGGAGTGCTTTTTTAAGGGTACAGAACTACAATGTTTTACAAATGCTAAGCCAGCTATTTCACGTTTTAAGTTTCTTAAGTTGTGACATTTTACGAGCGAGAACGGTCTCATTATCAGTCAGTTCCCATATCTTGGTGCATGTGTGTCTTCACCACAAACAGCGCTCAGGTCAGTCATGTCCTCTAGGCTCCACGTCTGGGATTAGTTAGTCCAGGAATGGCTGCGATGCGGATTCTCCGAAAGGCTCTTATCAACTGAGCGGAATCTCCTGGGTGATGTGAGTGTGCATCGTTCGCCCGGGCTCTGATCTGAAGAGCTGAAAGCCAGAGAAGGGAGATCACTTCATTCAGATGGACTCGGCGCCCCGCTGCCTCATTAGCTGTTCATAACTGTGATGCTCTGTGAGGCAGCACAATGAGAAGGAGGTGACCCCTGCAACAACGAAGTGTCAAGAGCGTAAGGATTCATCGTGCTTCTTCAGGCATGTTTAATGTGCAATTATTTATGAGTGCCAGGGGGAAAGGAGGCAGTGCTGTCTTGTCAGATGGCATTGACATCAAACCCAGAGGGGTATATGCTCCTGTGGTTAACTCGAACTAACCTGCATGCTTACAATCTTTCATAAATGCGTTGCTTTTTGGCAGGGGCTCGGACAGGCACCATCTTGTAGACTTCTCCAGCCTTAGCTAGGGAGCACCCAATATTTCTGTGGCCCGGTTAGTTGGATGTGATGTGCATCTCTTATCCCGAGAAAGAGGCCTAAGGTGTGAACCTTAAGGTGAGGAGTTCCTGCATGACCATGGAAGGCAGTGCTGGGCATGGTCCTCTTTTCAGTGCAGCCTGGAAAATCTCTTGCTCAGTTACCACATCCGTTCAACTCGAGGGAAGTACATCACCACTTAGCGCTCCTTTTACTGAAGAGAGATAGTGAAAGATCTCCCCCCAGAGACAAACAACAAACAGTCATGCACAAACTATGCTGTGTACAGGCTCAGGAACATGAGACAAGTCCTGACAATGACCAACTCTACCCTAGTTACTCAATGGCTGTTCACACTTGTGAATTGCATATTTACCAACAGTTTTGTACAAGATAATATGCCTTATCTCCTACTAAGACTTGTAATGGCCTGACCTACGAAGGCAAAGCTACACCCAGCCTTCAAATGCTGCAATTGGCTTAAGCAGAACGGCATGTTAAGCAAAGGCCCACGACTGTCGTAAGGTCCATCTGAGTAACATCTTGCAGACGAAATTTAAGGGTGAAGAACCCTTGTTTAGAAGGAAGTCCATTACGATGGGTAAACAAGACAGTGTACTATGAAAGATAGCTAAATTTGCTTGAGCCATACACCAATATAGAGTAGACAGTGGCCTCAGGTATGTTTATACGTGCATGCATAGAATGTGGATCAAACAGCAAAATCAACCACAACTACTATTTGCATATAAAACTTTAGGGGAACCAATGAAACCAATGCAGTTGTACTGCTGATATTTTAGTGTTGTTATATAGATGACAGGGTAAAAAGATACTGAGATAGTAAATGTGTAGAATACACAGGGTACATGACTTTATGTGAAGCAATCACTGAATAACTAAAAGCTAAGTCAAATGTAGCAAGACTTGGTTAACATCTCTTGCCCGTAATCCCAGCATGCTAACAGGGTTTCACAAACACATCACACCCGGCTAAGGATTCTCAGACATGAAATATTGAACAGTGCATTTGGCCTTAATAGGAAACAGCATTTGCACCAAAGTCCAAAATGCAGAACTTAGACGTTTTCAGCCACGGTCACTTACGACTGTGTTCTCTAAAAATATTTCTTGTATTTAATCTAATGAATTGTTTAAAAAGCATTTGAATAATATGACAGCCCTTTATAAGATTTGAACATTTGAATGTATTGTTTTAGGTATTATGTAATGTCCAATTAAATATTATGTTATAGTATAAATGCCTATATAGAAAATGTACTTATAATGTGACATTATAATGCTATTAACCATTTTTTGCCCAGCATGTCGAACACCTCTTAGAGCAACAGCCAATAGACAGAAGCGGAATAACCGAGTAGCTGTGTGTGGGTGGAAACCTGCTAGGGGCTCATCTCAACAAGGAGAAGCACGTCTGGTCCTGCCTCAGGCCCCGTTCTGGAAGAGCACAAGTCTAAGATAGGCCTGTGACGTTTTCCAATTGTCTTCTATTAACATTTTCATCCAAATAGAGTTAATAAACCTTTAATGGTGCTTTTGGGTAATGGATAATTAGGGTCATTACAGAATTGGACAAATGACCTAAAGGCAGCAGGTTTGAGGCTTAGCTAAAAGCGCGCTGAGCCATAATTACATTTAACGATGCAGCAGTTGTGTAAAAACCTCGGACAGGTTGGCGCATGCATCGGTATTGCTTGTGTAAACCTGCCAGTGCAAAAGTGCGACCTGAAGACCAGCTGCCCCTGCTTCTGCTCTCCGTCCCTTCCTCTGCTGCACCACTTTCAGTCCTGCAGTGGCGTTGCATTACAAGGTGAGGGACTCCCTCCCTGTCCTCGAAAGCCAATGGAAGAACGAGGATGAGAATATGCTGGAAGGCTTGTAATTTGCTTCCATGGGCCTATTTGAATTCCACAGGTACATCAAGGGCCCTTGAGCTGCACAAGCGGCAGAGGGCCAGTCTAGACTCTTCTCCTGCCTGATGCATTCCTCAGCTTGGTCTCAGTGCATGAAAAACCCTGCCTGTTTGTTGACCGCCCTTCCTGCACCATGTATTAACCCTTTGTAATTATAATGTGTGTTATAGACTTCTGTAGCTGCTGGGTTGAATTCTCACCCAAGGGGTGATGTCGTGGACTAAGGTCACAACGTAACCTGGGCCTTGTCTTTGGCTTTACGTTGAATTTTTATTCTTTGAGTCATCGCTCCCTCACAGCAGAAAAACTGGAACCATTAAGCTGCTCATTTTATTTGTAAGGAAGTATACTGGATCATCATATTTCACCTCAATTATAGCTTGTTCTGAAACTGAAGTTGCAGGAAAAAACAATGACAAAATAGGGAATGTGGAGACAGGCACAGTGGATAAAGCTGAGTGCGTATTGAGTGTGTGGACAGCAATGGCATGTGGGCTCAGCAGACGCCAGACTGTCTGTCACTGTTTTTGTGCTATCAGGCATGAGCAGGAGGCCACAGGTACAAGGGATGGTGCCAGCCTCCAGCAAACTAGTTGCTCTTCATGGCCAGGGTCCGTCCTCACGTTGATAGGGAGTGTCCACTTCCAGAGCCCCCCTAATGAACCAGTTAAACCTCACAGGGTTAAATGTCAGCTTCTGGAGGGTCTGCTTCCCAAACAGAGGGGACTTTGGTACTCTGTGGCTTAACGCCAGAACAGACTTCTCATCTGACAGGAGTCTTTCCAAGTCTAATCCTCACCCACGGCTCCCTGCCTCATCCATGGCTGTTACACCTGGATGAGCACAAGTGGTATTATGGGATGTCATACCATAGGGGTGTCTGATGATGGTATGTTCAGTGAGCTTTTGTTATTTAAGAGATATTTCTGTCCAAAATGATGTACAATTGCGAAGGCAGGGTCTGTCAGTCCCTGGAATAATTGAGAGTTAAGGGCCTTGCTCAGGGGCCCAGTGGTGAAATCCCTCTCTTGACTTTGGGTTTCGAACCCATGACCTTCCACTCATAGCCACAGCCTCCTACACTGCTGGGCCACATCACCCCTGGTCTAGATATCAATCATTTGACAAATCGACAGGCAACAATTTCTCTTTAGGTTTTGGAACTGAAACAGAAAAAAGAAAAAATAAGTAATATTTATGCAGTTAAGATAAAAAATACTAAAAGAATTCAGAGGTTCCTGGCTCAGTGACCCCAAGAAAAGATAAACAACTGTAGAAGATGGATGAATGGACCTATCAATGAAGTAACAGAATCCATCTACGTATCTCAAGACCAGCAGAGTTTGGAAAATTGAGTGGCCACTTATAGAGGTAACAGTGGTAAATTTAGCACTCGGGCCGAGTTCAAACTGCAGGATAGAACTGAGGAATGTGTCTGCAGGGCATTCGGTGATAAGGCTAGGACCTGCAGTGCACTAAAAGAGAATCTGATTACTTCAGTAAGCCAGGCATGTAAGAATGCTCACACAAAGCCAGTGTGTGTTCAAACACTGTATTGTTTGGCTTATACTGGGGGTCCCGGGGGCACGTTTTCCTCACTTTAGTGATATGACGTCAGCAACCGGTCCTTGTAACGCCTCCAAAAGTGAATTGTCCTACTCTGTGTAACCGCAATCCAGTGGAAAGGCGAATTCCACTACAGAAAAGGCATGTTTTTTTTCCAAAGCCTAATATGGTCATGCTCTGTGTGGTCACATGATCCAGACAGACCTCTCTGTGAAAAAAATCTCTACTCACACATTCCTTTAGGGGCTTTTTGTACATGCCCAGATGGGATAGAAAATGGCTCACCTTAAATGGATTTTTGGATGGATCCGACGTACATGGTGCAGAGCTTTTGGTAGAAGCTGAACAGCCAGCTATTTTAAACAATTGCAATCTTAATTCCATCAGATAGGAATACTTATATGCATTTTTGTGTTTTTGTGTGAGTAGAAAACGGTGTACTCTTTTTCTCATGATAAATTCATCTGGGAGTCTGATTTTCCGAATTGTCTTTACTTCTCTGAATACTTTGCTGTCGGTTGACCTTTTTTGGCCTTTTTCCCCTCAGTATAGTGATAGTCCTATTTCTGTAACAGCAAACAAACCTTACGAAATAATTAAATAACATAGTGCATCTAAAAATAACAAATCTGTTACTGTAATTATAATGTAGCATAAAGCATTATGAGGGGTAATATTAGTTTTACGTTTGTTTCAAAAACTGAATATGCTTCAGAGTCTCATATACAAGTTTTCAAAATAAATGTGTCATATCCTAGGTTTCATTCTGACATATTATAATTTGCTCTGTTTTCAAATGTATTCATCTTATAGTGATATTCCCTTCCTTTAAGACTAATCGATGAAGGAAAGGCTTTAAATCTGAACTCAGAAAAACAACAAAAAGGGAGTTGTGTGTTAGCCGGGAAGTGCATTACAGACTTAACAAAAAAAATAAAAGTAAACCACACAGTTTGGTTAAAAAAATATCCCCAGTCGAACCTATTCTGTGTCATTAATGTGCAGTTGAACCCAAACAATGACAAAAATACCTGGCATTCATTCGTCATGTGCTGCAGCTGCAGTGGGCCGTCCCCCCATTGGCCAGCTGTCGCCCTCAGCTTTTGTGCCTTCCAATCAAACAATGGCAGCAGCCGTTTTCCCACCACAGCCATGCTAATGAGCTTGAAGAAGAATGGCCCGCTCCCTGCCAGCCTCGCAGAGAAGGAGCCGGGCTACAGAACTGAAAAGCCTTCGTGTCCTGCACCAATACACCATGCCATGCCACTCCACAGCCTACCCGTCTGCTATAGCCGGCAGTGAGTCAGCTGGGAAGAACCATGTCCTCAGGGAAGAACCATGTCCTCTGAGAAGCCCTGTGTCCTCAAGGAAAACCCCATGTCCTCAGGGAAGCCCCATGTCCTTAGGGAAGCCCCACATCCTCAGGGAAGTCCCGTGTCCTCTGAGAAGCCCTGTGTCCTCAAGGAAAACCCCATGTCCTCAGGGAAGCCCCATGTCCTCTGAGAAACCCCATGTCCTCTGGGAAGCCTGTATTATTTGAGGGCTTTTCTCTTGAAAGGATGTGAAGCCCATCCTGATCCAGTCCTCTGTCATCAAGGTCCCCACTCCCAAAGACCCACAGAAACTAATCCATGCCATTACAGATCATAATGATTATTATAGAAAGGCCTTGTTTCTTTTCTGCTTCCCCCACATTGTTGAATCAAATCCTCCAGAATTTTCTCCTCCTATCTGGAAGGCCCTTTTGAAGTGCCTCTTACTGGACTCCAGCACCAACATCGTGCTATATCTGGGATAGGGAGATTCATCCTTCCTCCTTTGCTTTTTTATGCTCCGCCCTATGTGTGGTCGTGGTTTTGGAAATGCTGGGTCTCTCTTCCTTTTGGTTGCAGGAGAGGACATTCTCTGAGGTGTCACTTAGTCACTGACTTCCATTTCACTACAGTGAAATACACTGTGTTATACACATGGCTAATTACCCCACTACCTGAATTACCAAGGACAGCACTAACAGTCTGAATCTGGTGAGCTTCACTACCTGTGCCTTACCTCCGAACAGAGAGGGTAAGGAATGTACGAAAACATTGCTATTCAGTTTCTATTTTCAGCTGACATAAAAAAATGAAATGACAGAAAACACAAATAAATGTATAGCAATGTAAAGCACCAAATAATTCAAGCAATGCACTGTGAATACATGTGACCTTGATAAAATTAGAAAGGTGTACCAGAGAACCAGCAGAAGGGAGAAGGATAGACAGCAGGGCTGGTTTGCTGGGGGGGGGGATGCCGGCTCAGCTTGGGCACCACATGACAGCGAATCGGCTCGATTATGGCGATTCTTGGCCCCCCATTTTTCCTGGCCATTAATCATTTACCCTGGATCGGCTCCAAGGATCGTGGATTTCCAATCTGGATTAAAAGGCTGTTTGCGATCGCCGGTCACTTAGAGCGTGGATTCCGTTCCCCTCCACGCCCCGCCCCCCCCCCATGCTGTCACACGTCTATGTCCTCCTGCTCCTCCAGCCCCCTTGAATTATTAACCGGGCTCTGTATAGTGTGAAAGCTTGCGGATGATGGATCTGTCGTCACGTTCAGGAAGTCCATGCGTCTGGGGGGGGGGGGTGGGTGACGTATCCCATCTCACACACACACAGTGCGCATGCTCACGCTCACACATGTGCACTGGACTGTTCATCTGTTACCGGACCGTTACCTGGTCGGCTTTTTGAAACCCGACAGCGAAAGCAGCGCCCCCAGTTAGCGGGGACACGGAGACCCCGTCGGACATTTCGCTTGTGAATGACCTCAGCACACTGAGAAGCTCTGCGGTACCAAGTTTTGAGGCCTTCATCCAAAACTGAACAACAAACTGTGCTTCTGAGACACTGCAGGCCTCTTCCCCCCCCCCCGCCGGCCCCTGCAGAGAGGCCACCCTCCTCACTGTGGCCCCACCCTTCACGCTTCCTCTCTGGCTCGATGATTAACCACGGCCGTATGAAATGATTCCGCCGAGATGGGGGGGTCCGGGGGCCAACACAGAGAGGAAGTGTCCCCTCATCGAGTCTGTGACGGATGGCCTGTCTCTCGCCGCCAGGCGGGGGCACTAGCGGGCACGTGGGTGTTGGGCGGGACATACAGTGTACGGAATGGGATCCAACAATGAAGGGAAGAATTTTCTAGAATTCCCCAAAAAAGTTGTCACACAGGTTAAAGACTGACAATTTTGTCATTGGTTTTTTTTTTTTTGGTGTCAAAAGTAGGAAAAAACACATAGCCCCCACCCCCCAATTCTGGACGTTGGTGGACCCCCCTCTCTGAAAAAATAGTAGCTCCATCCAAATATGGACGCACACAGACACAGCTCCCCTTTGCACAGATAATATCCCCTATCATGCCGCCCCAGTGCTACGTAAAAAAGGGTTTATGCTTTTAATTATCTTATGTGTCAGATCCACCCCACACGGTCACATGATTCCAGTTCAGCAAGAGACGCACATTGTAGCCACCGCAGTGCTGGAGGCCCGAGCGGCGAGGAGACAGGAGAGTGCCCCCCCCCCCCATTGGGTGGAGGATCATTAACCTGGCACCTTCAGCAAGGGGGGGGGGGGGGCAGGGATCTTGGCCATTGTCCTTCCTGTCGCCTTCAGGAAGTGCGGATGTTAGACCTGGGGGGGCACAGAGTGATGGCGCTCAGTACCCCCCCCCCTTTTTTTACCTCCATGGGGAGGCCTGTTAAAGGAGCTTTTATTTCTCCTACCCCGATGCTAAGTTTGATTTAGACTGATGGAAAATTTCTGTTTCTTTACCTGGGGAGTAATTCCTCTTCCCCCCCTCCCCCGGTCAAAACGCTTTCCCGGGACACCGGGCGCGTGTTAATTCAGGTAAAACCTCTCGCTTAATTAGCGCGGCCTGTGCTTAATTAAGGCTTCCTCTTTAATAGCATAACACAAAGCTAATGACTGCTCCTTCTTCCGTCCTGCGTATCCGATAAGTGCGGGATTTTCGCTGAAGTGACTCCGTGGCGACGGACGGGCCGTGAGTTTTACGTATGGTTTCCTTCTTAATTGGGCTAATTAGGCCCGGGGAATGAGCCGGATTTAAAGTCAGCATATGTATGTCCCACGACCCAC
>JAODLC010000001.1:37614116-37643678 GCA_026781145.1 Hippopotamyrus pictus
GGGGGGGGGGGGGGGGGGGGGGGGGGGGGGGGGGGGGGGGGGGGCTCACCTGGAGGTGCAAATTGGATGTAGCATGTCTTTTATTATCACATGTTCACACCCTACACTGCTACAGCAAGGAGATGAGTCAGCCACATGCATGGGTGATTCCCCAAGAGGTCTTCCTGCAAAAATGCACTGTCCATCTGATCTCTGAGGTTGATATCAGCGATCATTGCAGGGCATTCAGTACTGTGAGTGACAGCCCTATTAAAAGGATCCCTGGGTCAACACATCATATAGCGGTTACATAAAGTCAGTCACAGCAAAACATGTGCCAAGATAAATATATTTAAATAAAAATATGTGTCCTTTTTTAAAAATTGCTGCTGTGATTTTACATTCATGAATAGATGTCACATCTCCCCATCTGGATCCATTCCCTAAAATGAAAGCTGTCCTCTTAGTGACCTCTGCTCTTGCTCAGAAAAAGCAAAAAAATGCTACCTAGTCAGTGACTATGAAATTATATTTGAAGAATGATTAAGGTTGACTTCACTGCCATGTTTATGAGAATGGAAGCAAACAACATGGCCTCTGCTAAATCATTTGGCTAAAAGTAATCAAATCTGGGTGCAGCAGAAAACACCTTTCATTGTTTTTTGAGGTAGTGATGAAATCAAAGCCAATTGTTTTTAGGCCTCCGAACTTAAAATACTAGCTATTATATAATTCTGAGGCTTGAAAAACACAAAACCATTACAAAGCTTGGATGCAAGTTATGTTGCTAGGAGCAAATCTATTCAGTCAAACTGTATGACAGCTATCATGCTTGTAGCACTGATTGCATGGAATTACTCTCATTCTAAACTCACTTTCCACAATACAGCCCTTTTAGCCTCTTAGGGTACGTCCGCACTGATACGTTTTCATTTCGTAATGCAAAAATTTAAATCTTCCGATTTAGCCTTATATCCACTACTGCGGATCTTTTTTTCCCATAAGTGGATAAAAATTATAGCGCCGTCTGACAACTAATCTTTCTGTAAATGCATTAGTGCAGGCGCTCATAAACATAAAAATGTTGTTTCACCTAAATTAGTGAGCTCCAATTGGTTCGTACTTAGCTTGCGACCTTTTCCTGATTGGCTGTCTTTGTTTTCGATATCTCTTTTCCTAATTGGTTATTCTTCACAGGGATGAAGAATGTTTATCCTTAGTTTTTACATGAAGGATCGGATGTACAGGACTTTCGCTACCTGCCAAATGTACTTCTGCTTACTTTTATGCAGTTAAATCGTGTTTTGTGTACATTGTTTGCTGCTTACAACTATTGTAAAACTCAAAAGGAGACTGTACCTGAGCCTGCAAGTTTAAGTGCAGCCCTAGCTTATGATAAACACATTCAGCCACTGAACCTTAGAGTAAGACAAGACTGCAGTGAAACTGAGGGGAAGAATATCAGACGTGTAGTGACTAAATTTCTGGATCCTTGTGCTGTTCCTGTGATAATTCCTTTAATGTAAAGCTTTTTAAAAAATATATATGTGCATTTACTTTAAACATATGATTGCGTATGAGATTAATCAGCAGTCAAGCATTTATAAAAACTGAACTATTACTATAATCACAGTCAACATAAATGATTCAAAATATATACTTTGCCACTTCAAGAATTATAAAAAAAAAATTGGTTGGTCAAAAAACATTTAAATGACATGCTGTGCTTGAGCTACAACAAACAAATAAAATATAGTTTGCCAATATATTATAAAAAGCATTGGTTAGATGTGCAAATGAAAAATGTCAGAAATAAATACATTAACAACCACTCTTATATACTGTACAATATATACAGTTACACAAATGCTAAAGCTAAATATTTGTGTAGTTATAAGCTAGCTATGTCATTGGCCTTTTACAGTAGTGTGAACGCAGAAGTTTCACTGCTAGTGATAATGGTAGTGTGGATGCAGATCTTTTCTTTTGGAAAAAATAAATAAATGAAAACACGCATTGGTGCAGATGTAGCCTTACTAAGAGAGGAAATTAACTTTTTATGGGCTAGGGATCAGAGAGTAAAGTACAGAGTTTAATACATTATTGAAATATTCCAGTGGAGATGAACTATTCTCTTTCAGATAGGATGTAGATTTGGGTATGGATGGTAGGGACATGTCTCTACCAATATTGAAGGATTACCTTGTATGTTTAAAGGGTTGGAGGATTTGGGGCTGATGCAAGCCCTACCAATGTTGAAACCAAACCTACGCCTTTGACTGAAAGACAAAGATGCTTACCCCAGACAGTGGATGAGCACAGATTGTCTACAGCAGGTCATCCAGGGTATGGATTGGCCTAAAGAGCATGCTATCCTGAGTTTAAATATCAAGACAGAGAGTCTGCCTTGTGTTAATTGTATAAAATGGCAGATTGCCTTGGTTGTTTTGGGTTGAGAGGGTCACCAATCTGGATCCACCTAATTAACAGAGTTAATAAGACATCTTCTGTCCTGAATCCTTGTCCTGCCTGTGGCCTCCCTGCCCCCTACATGTCTGACAAATGTCTCCCACACTGATGCTTCCATTATTTATAGCCATATTGATATAAATCTTGACAGAGAGCTCTTTATCTCTTTAGGAAACAGGCCTCTTCTTGCTTTCGATTCAGAATCATGAATCTTATGCCTTGGCTTGCCAGCATTGGGCAGCGATAACAATGGAGATTTGCCTGGCTTTCGATGGATTTCTTCAGTTATGTATGTAACTATTCAATTTTCTCCTTCATAAGTTTGACATTAAGAAAAGTCTGACTTTAGCTGCTAATTTCCCCTCAGCCCTCTGCTTGCATCCAGATATAATATTTCTATCATATTCTGACTAATGTCAGTGCTTCCCTTTAAAAACTGCACATCATTGTGATACATACATTTCAATCTGGTTTTTATGAATAATTACAAAATGGTATAGAACAGGGAATGGATCGTAATGACATCAAACCCAAACTCACAGAAACACAGTGATCTGATGAAACAAAACAAAATCCAAAGAGAAATCTATGTAAAAACCTACAAAAATGCCAAAATGTGAAGACAGCAAATAAAATAAATAATACCTTCACAACACTGGATCATTTTGCAAGTTATTACATCCTTAAGTGCTATTTTATGCAAACAGAATATACATTTCTCAAGTGCCTTAGATCTTTGTCTCTCTTAATGGGATTGAGAAAAGGAACTAAAAGCCAGAGTAAGGAAAAAGTGAGATCATTAGTCCTCAAGCTACATTTGTTGTCATGCTGAGATGTGCACGGTCATGGTGCTTTGGAACACCCCCCCCCCCCCCTTGCAGTTCTCAACCATGAAAGACCAATGTGACTTTAAAGGAGAGAGGAGAAGTGAGTCAGTTCCTCTGCACCTGCAGCCATAGATACTCGAGAAGAATACGGAAGCTGTATAGGGCCACCCACCGGCTCAGCCAGGAGTCCGTTAGCTTATCCCAGAGACTTCCGGAATGTGACACAGAAGGACAATATTTAGAAGATTCATCACACATCTTAGCAATGAGCACGGATCTGATGTAGTGGTCTGCTCACCCCACATGATCTTGCCTGACATCTCTTTGCAATTTTGGAACACAAACTACATTTAGGGCGATGTTCTCCGCAGGGCAATATTTAATTAAGCCAGTTAGCTAGCAGATGGAAATGAGATTAGTGGCCCTTCCTGACCAATCTAAATGCATCACCTTCAGTTTTCTCACCCATAGACAAAATCAGGGACTAATTCAATCTGTGTGTTCAGTGTATCTCAGCACTCGGTAAATGAAAGTCACACTCTACACCCTTTGGATAGAAACTGCCCTTCCCAAACAGCTTGCCGTGCAGTGCACTTGTAGCGTGTCTGCTCAGTTGCGTGATAAGAGGTGTGATAACTGTTCCCAAGAAACAGGTGGGGCTGCTTCTCTTGCTGGTTGGAGGTAAAATCCCACTGCAAGAGCCATTGTCTGTTGTTTTCAGCTGTGAAAATAAACAGCAGAAAATGCTGTCTTCATTGACGATCCAGGGCAGATTTTTGGATGAAAAATGCACAAAATCAGACTAATGTCATATGTTTACTGATTTAGGAGAGTAAATCCCATCAGTAAACTAATGCCAAATCAAGTTGTCATTTGAGCTTATCTCTGACTTTTTTGCTCATATGCTAGATCAGGGATGAATACTTTCAGAAAGAATGCCATGCTTTTCATGACAGTAAATGACTACATACTCACAGAACTTAATTATATATCTTGGCAGTCAATGCTACCAAATGGATAAGTTTAGAAAGATATAGATTTGGTGTTTGTATCCAACATTATTCTGAAAAGGAAGTTGGTACCCGAGGGAATATCCCTCCTCAGCTTAATTCACTGGCATTTCCTCTTTGGTTTCAGTTCAGAATTGCGAACCCACATTGTCAAGAGTGCAGATTTGTCTTCACGGTTTGTGAAAAATGATGGGGGAAGGAGGGACACATACAAGGTTACCGTGGGGTTCATTTAGTTTTTATTTTGATTCCATATCTCAATGCTTGACTGGTTGAGTTGTCCTTGAAAACATGCACCTCAAACAGAACAGCTCTCAGAGATCTGTCCTATTTCATGCAATTCTGAAGCTTGTGGTTATTGAATTATTAACATACAAGAGTATGCCTGTTTTTGGATTTCATTTTGTATTCCATGGAAAAGAATTTTCCTGGAAAGAATGATCTGATTTTTAAAATGTTTAAATGCATGCCAGTGTGTTGCTAAAATGGACACCAACAGACTGAAACAACAATTTACGATACACATGAATCACAAAATCTTTGACCTAGTTATATAAAGTTATATAAAGATAAAGGTCATAAAAACAACATTTGTCTATATTGTTTAAAAACACAGCACGTTCCCCTGGTTGCTACTCATCTTATGGGTTTGAATTGCATAACAGATTATCAGGAGCATAGTAAGCTCAATGTTTTGCAAGCTGGTGATGAAATGTATACTACTCAATCAAACTAGAGAAACAGATGAAAATGACCAGCGGTTACAGGCATAAGAGAGGGTAGTGTGAAGTTCTCTGTTATGCTATTGAACCACGCAATCATCCATGCTACATCTTATAAAGACTGTAAAGCTCACTTGTAGAGGAGCTGTGAGTGTCTGGTTTCAGAAAGTTCTCATCAGTTAAAAAGGTGACATTAACTCTTAACACCCAGGCATTCTCTTAAGCAAATGAAGACCATCTGTGAACTACCAAAAATTCAGGTGAATGCCCTGGAAATAGCATTATGTGATGGTCATCAATGATGTAAGACAACTTAATGAATTTATTTATTGGGGGCTTGAATGAATCCAAATTTCACACAGAGAAAGCCCTTGTACATTGTGGCTGACAGTTCCTCACCAATCGGAAACATTATATAGACGCTCCTCTACTTACGAATGAGTTATGTTCCGAATGGCCATTCATAACTTGAAACGTTCGTAAGTAAAGTAAATCATGTAAATGTTCGTAAGTAAATCATTTTAAGGGTATGTGCAAGTACAAAGAACTAGGATGCTGGGAGTTCGCACGCTACGCTGCTGCACGGCGGGAGTAGCGGCCAGAAGTCGTACTAGGTGGAATTGGCACTCAGAAAAAAAAATTATGTTGAGGAGTCGGGAGCCCAACAAACACAATTTGGACTTACAGTCCTCTTCGTTCGTATGTCTGAAAGTCCGTAAGTAGAGGAGCGCCTGCATTCTAAATAATTATGATGGAGCTCTGCTTATATTCACTACGACATGTCAACAAAAGTGGATCAACAACGGTCAGATAGCATTTAATAGCCTGGGGTCTTTACATATTTATTTTTAAACATTTAAAAAATGTTTAAACAGCATCTGACTCTTGGTGGAATTTGGTCAAATCAAATTGATTTCTGCTTGACCAAGTAACCGCTATTCACAAGAGGTTCCAAATCACTTTTTTTGTGGAAAGCCAGGGTTTTGGGGATATTTGTATTTGGATAAATGGAAGAAGTATTTTCCTTAGGAGTTTTCAGGGGACAGACTGGACCCCATTATAGTTGGTGATTACTTGCCAAATGTTCAAAGAGGTCACAGCTCTTAATTCTGTGAAAGAGCATTTTCTATGTATAAATGTATAATAATAACAACAGGAAGGAAAAAAAGTCTCCCAGTGCAACATTGAGAAATGTACTAGATCAATGCCCCTTTTGACAGAGGCAGCTCTAATGCAGTCATTGTTAGCTCTCATGCGGTGTAACCCCAGGGCTAAAACACAGGACATCCACTGATGTCCGGCAATGCAAAGAACATTCTGGAAAATCTCCATGAACAACTCAATGTTACAAAATATACTCTCTCCTCGTAAAACAGTGGTAAATAAAGCTATAGAGTAAATTGTCCCATTTGCACGGTAATATGGGTTTACCTTTACGTTTTCATAATGCAATCGCTTTGAAAAATGAATGTGGGACCTGTCTGAGAACTGTTTGTCGATAAGCAGCAACAAATTCACACAGACAGGAAGCATAATCAGCACAACTTAACCCACTTCCTGAGGCTGACACAATCAACGCTTTTCATGCTACTCACAGGAGGGCAGTCCCTTTGTTGTTTCACAGAGAGGCTACTGGTTTCGTAAGACTCTACGTTGATCTGTCAGGTGGTCCCCTTAACCTAAAATAGCTTGACAGTATATAACAAATCTTGCAGCGATCACACTTGGTTCGCTAAGCCTCTAAATGAATAGTTTACTATTTTATAGTTACAGCTCAGTACATGGGTCAGTTTTAACTTAAGCTGTCGACATACGTGCTGAAGTATTCACCATTCTTATCTTATCCGTCAGGCTAATGTGCCTTGCACTGCGTAACACTGAAAAATACTTCCGTTTGCACGCCCGTGTCATGCCGTTCCACTGTTTTGTTTCAGGAGGGCTCGGCAGACGTGGCCTTGTTTTTATGGGCTTGCTGTACATCTCGCAGTTTTCTCCATGCTGAGTGTGCACGCAGCACGCAGCCTCATTTAAGACAGTTTCTGCAGCGGGAGGGGGACAGTGTACCTCCTGAATTCAGTATGGAGTTTCACTGGGTCACTTCTAGTTGTTGATAATGCTTATTTCGTCAATGGAAGCATAGCACTGTTGGCTGATCTCTGGCTTGCTGGGCAGTTACTGCTTTTCAAGGATGCCGATTAGACAGTAAAGGGTCTCCATCAGCGTGCATGGGCTTTTACGTTTGGTGGAAACTAAACGGAAGAGCACAGAGAAAGCTTCCCGATTCAGTCGAGAAGACCTGGGTGCTGCTTTCACAGCACCATTTACCAAATCCAGAAGCTGAAATTTTCACTGCCGTTTTAGATGGACTCCTTTTGTATGGTCATGTGGCGTCGAGGTCTTTTGTTATATTGCTGAATCTATTAATTTTTCAGGTCTGATTCTGCCTCAGCATTTAAAAACATTATCACATTGTGGACAGAGAAAATAATATAAATTATTCAGAGGAGCTCTGAATGCTTAAACGAGAGGAGGAGAGATGAGGGACATTAGAGGAAAGTAGAAGCTGGATAAAGTGTTCACTGTGTGTGCTACTGTGCCTGTAATCTCGCTTCATCTCTCTCCTCCCAGGTTAGGCCGTTGCAGGGTGCCACCATGGCAACACGCAAGCTCACTTTAGAAGCAGAATTTCTCCATGACAACCCTCACAGCAACCTGTCCTGTATCTGGAGCTCTCCATCTGCTTTCTCCTGTCGCATAATCTACCTGAAAATGCTTAAATAAAAATCAGAGGAGGGAGAGATAATCGGCCTTTCCAGTCCTCGGTGTCGGAGGAAGCACCTTTAACTGCAAGAGAGAGATGGGGGCTGTGAGTTTGAGGACGATCAAATGATGATGTAATGATGCACACCACGGTTACCTCCATGGGTGGGGACGTTGATGTCAGCTCTGCTCTCAGCTGTCAGCGTCTTCTGTGCCAGTACCAAGGTTTTGGGGGCAGGCCAAAAGATGCGAATGGTACACCTTTCATGGGGTGGGGCTTTTTGGCAGAGCATGTGGGAAAGGGGGGGTAGAATATGTGCATATTTGGAGCAGTGTTATTGATCTATTTACTTATTTAGCTTTTATCCAAAGTGACTTACAGTTGTGAAAGTAGGGTCAGCCAGTCACTGGAGCAATTGGGGGATAAGGGCCTTGCTCAAGGGCCCAATGGTAGATAAGAAAATATAGTCATAAAATGGATTAATAATGGACTATAACATAACATAACATAACATAACATAACATAACATAACATAGACTAACAATTAGGTCATGAGGTAGCCAGTGTAAATGAAGATTATCTAATAGGTCTGAGCAATGATCACAGCTATGTTGTTTAAAGTTGTGCTGAGTTTGCAGTAGAGTAATTAAACCTGAAGCATGTGAATACATGTTTAAATTTTATGTTAACTGTAACATGGGGCCTTACACCTTGAAGACTGTGGATTTGACTCCCACACCCATCTCTGTATTTATGGAGTTTCTAAAGGTCTACCCTGAATAATTGTCTCTGAAATGCAGTGAGTGAATGTTTGCCTGTGAAGGATTGGAGTGTCCTGAGCTTCCTGACACAGACTCTCGGCTGACAATCCCCCTGAACTGGACACACAGTTTAAAAGGATAAAAATGCTGTCAGAGAACAGCAGGGAAGTAGTGCTCAATAAGAAATAAATCACTGTGTATTATTTGAAAAACAATCTATCCAAAGTGCATTGTTTACATTTTTCCTGCTTGAAGCACTGGCTGTGAGATATCTTTGTTCCCCTGCTACCCAAAGCAGCCTCGATGAATGTCCGTCAAAACACTGGCAGATGGCTCCGTCAGCGTCGTGCGCCAAGTGAGCCTCACAGTCGCCTCTCACTACAGTGTTCAATGGGATCTCTCTCACTCACCACGGCTCTGTCTGTTAGTGACCACAATGCCTTGGTACTGTAAAGTGGGACACCAGAGTCTTGCTGTTGGAGAATAATTGCGGCATGAAATCAGCACAAAATCGGCCATAAAAGCAATGCTTCTGTTAGATGTTGCATTCAGCTTAGGGGACCTTATGGTCTGGGGGACGGAATGAGACAACATTTTAGCATTCGGTGACAGATTTCACACTAGACAGGACTTTCACAGAGCATCTGCTCATTAGAGTGAAAAGGCACATGCTAATTCAGTGGCTAATGATGAAGCTCCCCTTGTTTTAAAAGGGCTGTGATGCTGAAGAGTAAATATAACCCAAGAACATGGTAAAGAAATACCCGGGGTTCACAGCTGCTGCAGTAGGGGAGGACAGATTGCTGGCCCAGTAAAAACATCATTCTGTTGCTTGAAGGTCAAAGCATAGTAAAAGAAGACCAGGATTAGTCCAAGATGAATCCACTGTGGTCACTTATGTCTACTGCTGAGTTAATTTATCCGAAATTGCCATCTGTTGATATGCCCCATTTTTTAATGATGGTTAAAACCAGGTATTGGCTTTGTATCATCCTCACATATGATGGTCTACAGCTCAGTTATTCACCAGAATCCATAGAAATGCAGGATAATGCAGGAATATCAAACATTTTTTTTACAATAATAATATTGATGGGTAGAACTAGATAGAATATATTACCATCTATTTATTTCTAAGATATGCATTAATTGTCATGAAAGTGAATAAAGAGCAGACACAGCACTGTGTTGGAACGAGGCACGTAGCTGGCAGAGCAAAGGCTGGAAGCCAAACAGCATGAGGAGGGCATTGGTTTTGGCAACCCTCCCTGATCTGGCAACACCTGTAGGGCCACGGGAAGGGGAAGTGCCTCGGGAAGCTGCCGTGACTCGGTCAAAAGGTAAAGAGCACATTAAGGTCAGGAAGCTGCGCTCCCATCGAGTCCCCAAGAGAGCAGGTGGTTCCCATAAGCAGGACACTGTGCCCTGGATCGTAGTCATTGTAACAACAGCAGAGATTTATTAGAACCTCTAAGGCTGGATTGCACCAACATAGATTAAATTAATCCTGGGGCCCGTACTACGAAGCGGGGTTACTGGCTTATCGGGCACTTGTCGGATATAAGGTAGTCTGGGCAAAATGTAAGTGAATGAAAATTAAGTCTATTTAAACCGTGGTACCTTAAATCTGAAAAGTTACCCCGATAAGCCAGCAACCCCGCCTCGTAGTACAGGCCACTGGTTTACACTTAATCTAGGGTTAAACTTCATACATAACCTTATATGAAACTACACCGCCACACTAGTGGCGGACAAAATTTTGTTAGTTATTGAGGGATTGATAGTGATCAAAATGGGGCACAGCCTGTTATTTATATTTTACTTATATGACCTGAGCCATGTTTGTGATTCTTATTAAATTTGGCCAGCAGAACGATCTTTCGTTTTCCACAGAATAAAAAACGGTGTAATGTTATCCTGCTAATAAATGCTGGCAAGTTTCACCGCTGGCACGACCGATATTAAATAAAACTATATTGGTTAGTGATGGAATTATCCGATGAAGAAATATTGAGATGCAAGCGAAAATGTATTAATAATTGCATTAAATGTAATAGGGGTACAAAAATAATTCTGTCTGCACAGTTTTTGTTCGCTACATCTCTTCTTCCATGTTAGCGCCAGTGCTTATGGTCACCCAACAGGTAAGCTATGGCAGTGTGAAAGCACCCATTTCTGCAGACTGTGGTTTTGTGAACTCCAAAAAGATCCCTGTCAACCATCTGGAAATGTAAAGCTGCTAGGAGCTGGAGAAGTGGAGGTACAGCAGAATTCCTCTCATTTCCATGCATGATATCTTGTCCGACCTTCCCACTGAGGTATATGACACTCTTTCGTAAATTGATACTGCTGAGAAAACTCACTATTGCTTTAAAAAAATTCAGTTGGGTTTAACCTGTCTCGAATTTTCCTACATGGGACTCTTTACTCTGATCCCACCCAGCAAAGAAATGTAGCGATGTTGTTAATAAAACTGAAATAGACCTAACATAAACCTCCTCGAGGGGTGGTTTAAATATGACTGCTAATCCAGCTTTGTATTAGGTTTAAATTCACTGGTGCAAGAGACTTGAATTTAATCTATGTTTAAGTGAAAATTAACCTGAGATTACCAAAGGTTTAGGTTTAACTAGGATTAATTGTAAACTAAATTTAAACTAGGTTTAAAGTTTGGTTCAACAGTATTACAAGATAGATCTTGATTTAATCCAGTTTAAAAGTTAGACCTTTTTGGTGCAATCCAGCTTCAGAGATACTATTTCCTTGCGATTAAATCTCAAACTGAACACTGAGCATGACCACGGCCATAGCTGCAGAAAGTAAGTAGAATCCCAACGTCGAAGCTTTGAATCGAGCGGACATCAGAGAGTATTTGTCATGTCCAATTCAGAAAATGTCTAGCCACAATGTGCGGTCAGGGGGGCGCATTGATTATACCCACAGGCTGATTTATATGCACAGAAATAGTATAACTGCTCTGTGCACAGGTCTGCATGGAAATGCAGTGTTTCTTTTGCGCCTGTGTCCCTCATATGGCCTGTCTTTTTTACACTGACACTCCATTTTAGCTTCCTTGGGTTCTATACATTCAAAAGAGATTTCATGCATGAACTCATAAAAACACTTTGCTTTCACATTATATGGACAAAAGCATTGGGACACCTGGCCATTACACTCACAGGAACTTTTATGCTATCCCATTCTAAATCCATAGGCTGCAATATGGAGTTGGCCCCTCATTTGCAGCTATACTTCTGGGAAGACTTTCTACAAGACCTTGGTGTGTGTCTGTGGGAATCTTTGCCTATTCATCTAGAAGAGTATTTCTGAGGTCAGGCACTGATGTTGGACGTAAAGGCCTGGTTTGTAGTTTCCGTTCTAGTTCATACCAAAGGTGTTCACACCAAACTCACCCAAACATATCCTTATGGACCTTGCTTTGTGCACTGGGGCAGAGTCATGTTAGAACAGAAAAGGGCCTTCCCCAAAGTTTTCCACAAAGTTAGAAGCATAGAATTGTTCAAACGGTCTTGGTATGCTGAAGCATTAACAGTTCCCTTCACTGGAACTAAGGGGCCTAGCTCAACCCCTGAAAAACATCCCTGTACCATTATCCCTCCTCCAACAAACTGGAGATGCATTGTGCAAGGCAGGTAATTTTCTCCTGGCATTTGCCAAACACAGACTCATCCATCCGACTGAATTACTTTGTAAAATTACTTTGTTACTGTACTTAAGTACATTTTTCAAATATCTGCACTTTACTTAAGTAGATTTATCATGGACACTTTTGACTTTTATTCTACCACATCTAACAGCAAATATTTATACTTTCTTCTCTACTACATTTTTACTTACTGTTGCATTACATTTTACAATCACATTGCTGTTTATTTTAAATAGCATGGGTACAGGGAAAGGTACTGATGGGACAGATAATACCAAGATCTCAGATTTTCTTGTCAAGGTAAAGCCCAGCAACTTGAAGTAGGGAGTAAGTGTCAGAGGTTTTGAATCCTGTCAGATAACCTTTGGACATTGTGTTTTTTTGTGGTTATAGTGATTTAGTGCTATACTGTTTATACTACATAGAACACCCTTTGAATCATTATGGAAAGTGGCTCTGGAAATGGCAAGAAGTGATTTCCGGATGTTTGTGATTAGGCTGACTTATTGGTAAATTGTGAATAGCATGTTGATAATGTCATGACAAAATTCTGGGGCCATTAGCTGGTTTTATTTAATAACACACGCAAATACGATGTGATATGACCAAAATCTGCTATCTCAATAACAATACATATCATGAAATAGTACATTTTCTGTAAATTCAATGAATAAATGGTTTAAATAAAATTATGACATGGAAAGACCTATTTCTTATTACATTTTGGATTACTTACTCAACAAATAAGTTACTAATATTTGATTATTTTTTCCTTTTCTTTAGAATACTTTAGAATATTTTCAATTAAGCATGTAACAAAATATAAAATATAATGTATAGGTAGAGGTAAATAAAAAACTGTGCACGGTTAGAGTATGTGCGATAAAGGTATGTACTAAAAATATTACTAACTCTCACCGCGCAGCAGCGTAGCGTGCGTACTCCCAGTATCCTAGTTCTTTGTACTTGCGTATACCCTTAAAATGATGTTGCATAACAACTTATGAATGGCCATTCGGAACGTATCTCATTCGTAAGTAGAGGAACGTCTTTAATATGAAATGACAGATGTTTTTTTTAACATCACATATTGCACAGCCCTACACACATATATCAGTGCTAAACTATTGTTAAATTTTGGTTGATAGCTTAGATGTGCTTATCAGCATTAAACATTATAGCTGGTTAATTATGTAAACCTATTTCAGTTAACACAATGGAACATGACATTTCTCTTATGAACTAGCATTTCATGTTAGAAATGTTTAGATTGGAAAATACAACATTCTCATACCTGAACTTTGTATTTAATGAAATACATTCACAGTAGACATTAAACTTACTGTAGGCTTAATGCCATGTTATGCAGTTGCATCAGAGACTACAAGTTAAAATATTTTTGCTTTAATACTTTAAGTACATACTTCTAGTCAAGTACATACTTTTACTTGACTAGGAAGGCCAATGGGGTGCTACAATTTTTACTAGAGTACAGTTCTGCCTATTTATTTGTACTTATACTTAAGTAAATTGTTTGAGTACTTCCTCCACCACTGTGCCAGAGGAAGTTTGGAACTCAGCAGTAATAGAGTCAACAGAGGGTTGTCCACTTTCACACACTATGTGTCTCAGCACAGTGTTACTTTATTTACTTTGTGGCTGAGTTTCTGTTCCTAAATGCTTACACTTTGCAATAATAGCACTTACTGTACAGTTGACCATGGAATATCTAGCAGTGAAGAATTTTCAAAAACTGAATTATCGCAAAGGTGGCCTTGTATTACTGCATTACCTTTGAATTCACTAAGCTCTTCAAAATTACCCATTCTCTCACAAATGTTTGTAAACCTTACTTCATGGCAAGGTGCTTGATTTTATTCAGCTGTGGCAATGGGTCTGAATGAAACACCTGAATTCAACAATTAAGAGGTATGCCCCAATACATTTGTCCATATAGTATTCCGCTGAAACTTTGTGTGATGGAGAACAAGGAAAGAATTCTGTGATTGTGATTTTTAGCTTCAGTATGAGATATTTATAGCCATGTTTGCCTGGAAACAACTGATGCTCCGCTGTGTGTTGAAGTAATGCTGCATCATTATGTTGTAGGTGCAGAAAGCCTATAATCAGCCACTGGCTTAAGCTGTACTCTGGGTCATGCCTGTTTTTAGAAAACCAAACGTCTGCTTTGAGCTGCCTGCTTGTGGTTATTCAGATCCCTCAACATCTCTTTATGTCACCAAGACATACAATCTAAGGTGCTTAGGCTCACATACAGTCTACTATGAAAAGTTAAGAAACCTTTAAGACTCAGCAGGACTTCTGTCTGTCGGAATCAAAGTTCACTTTTGCATTGCTTAGGAATGAGCAGCCTTTGCCGCATGCTATGGGCTGGTTGAGTAGCCCAGACAAACAAGGCAAGAATGTGCAGAGAAACTGACTGGATTTTAGCATTCCAAATAGTACATCTATAGGCTTGCTCTCCCACAAGAACCACAACTTCAGTTTATCTGCTTGGGCCTATTTAAACACATCCGTGTTCCTACACACCCGAACAGACTAATCATATTCAGACCTTACAGACTGACATAACACCTGAGTACACACAAGGCCTGGAAGCCATCTTGACTGCACAGTTGAATTGCCAATCATTGATTGTTCAGGGCATAAATAATAGCTGTAGTTATTGTAAACCAGTGACGAATGAATGCATGTACCCAGTCAGGCATAATGACATCTATAGTATTGTCTTCAATGCACATAGTTAACATAACACCAACCATTATCAAACACAAACAGAACAATCCCCACAGGACCTAACTGTACCTGCTATCTTCCCACCCAATACTCACAGTCACTGAGTGAGGAGGCCCTTCCCATTACACTGCACTTGGCAACAGGAACCGCTGAGGCCCAAGACTACCCCTCATTACTCCTAGAAGCATGTTAGATAAGTCAGGAATGCACACATGGGTGTCACAATGCACTCGGGCTGGTATGAAAAGCTAAATATACTAGAATAATTAACACTTCACCCCTTGAGGGCAACACTAGATTCACAAGAGACACTGGTGATGGAAATTGGGCTATTAATCCCGTCTCTATACAAATGGTCCGTCAGACATTTTCCTCCAGCTAATCACAGGAACAGGGTGCGCTTCTATCATTGTACAGAAAACCGCAACAAGCTGATTGATGCTGACGTGCTGATTTTAATTAGTGGAATTTAATGAAACGGCACTTTACTTGCATTCAGACAAATACAAGAACAGGTATATTAGAATGCTTCATTCAATGACTCAAATACTCCCATCTTACTCTCCTTTGGGACACACACACAAATATTCAGTTTGAAGCAAAGCTTGCAGTTGGAGTGAGGGGTTATCTGGCTCCTCTGGGGGGGGTTAAGGGCCTTGTTCAAGGACCCAACAGACGTGTGACTGTTCTAACGAGAATGGGACTCGATCCAGCGATTTTCCTATCATAGGCACAGAGGCCCAACCCGCTGATTATGTCTCGGAAGCCTCAAAGCACAGAATTTTAATTTTTTCCGTAAGAGCAACTTTAACCCCTCCCCCCCCCCCATTACATCTCAGGTCAGACATTTGGGGGTGAGTTTAGTGCCTCCTAGAAAAAGGCACATTGCCTTTTTGAGAGCAAAGGGGAAGCGACTGTGAGATGCAGAGTGATTGCTGAGAATGAGCATTACTCTCAACTGATGAATATGATACAGAATAATTCAGGATAATTTAGACTTTATGGTCTTTGAAGAACAAGTCAAAGCCAGGAGTAGCTCTCCTGCCGGTGGTGTCATTGACTTCACGTTGACACAAGTTGCCCTATCATACTTGTTTATGTTGGTTATGAACATATAGCATGCAGATGGTACCACACAGCTCAAAGGGGAATATAAAATTGTGTAAGATAATGAAGGGCAGCATATCAGCGACACATTGTAAAATGTTGTTGTTGTATTCATATTTTTTGGAATCTAGATTCTGCTTCCAGTTCCTTTAAAACTCCTTTAAAATGTTTCCTTCATCCATTTTCCAGACCTGCTTATGTAGTTTGGAGGCTATGCTAGGACACACAGGGGCCACTCTGCATGGGATGCCAGGTCACCTAAGGGGCCAAACTCACACAACATCAAACAAGTCTGGCAATTCTCCTAACCACATTGTGTGACTGCGAAGGAAAGTAATATGGAGAGGGTGAACATACAAAGTCCACATGTAGATAGCCCAGGGTGGGATTTGAACCCTGTGTGTGTGTGGGGGGGGCGGCTGGGGTGGCTATTGTATCAACTGATTAGCTATGGTGCCGCCTGCCACTGATCTTTTCTCTGCTGCCAATCTTATGAATTCATACTTTGTTTAAGGGAATTAGATTTTTTCATACTCTTTCTAGGTTATAACAAATGTTGTTGATAGACTGTCTGATGACTCACGTATCTGGTACCACTGGCTATGTGGGGCATCAAGCCATCAAAGGCTAACTAAAGTGCCTGGGCCCATCTGGTCCTGATCGCCTTCACACGGCGCACTGACATACACCGACAGTCGGTTACATAACATGCTGAAACATGCACGGTGACATCAGAAGGATGAAGCGTCCAGCCCCCCTCCCCCTCCCAATGTGCCGCGTTCCCTGAGCTGGGGAACGGCCCTCATTACACTTATGCGGGCCTTTAAAAGCCCGACTAACGATCACTTCCGTGCATTTGTGGCTGATTGGATAAAGGGGGTGCCGACAGCTCACTTTAGCAAAAAGCAATGGAGCCACCATGTAGGAAAGAGAGAGCAGGCGTGAGCTCTGACATCATATCCGAACCCAAAACAGAAACTAATTGTGTATGACAGATGCCGATGGCCTGAGACCACAGCACAATTTTCAATACACTGGAAAGAGGGAGCAGCCTCTCTGCTTGAATTCCCTACTGCATTCGACTGAGAGGGCAGGGTCGACAGACACCAGCTGATCCTCTGCTTCTTCATGGCCCACACAGCAGTGGCCAAGCGGGGTTTCACTTCAGCACATAGTTAATAACAGACTGTAAAGCCGAGCTTAAAACAATGTCAGAGAAGTGCAGTATTTTTAATTAAATCCCTGTAGACACAATAACTGGAAATGAGTCAGCTTTGAATACAAGGCTATTGGCAATAAATGGGATTCAGAAATTCCATACATCTGTCACACATAAAGACCGCACTGAACTTTAAATTTGTAAGACTTCTCTTTGAGGTGTTAACTTTTGAAAAAAGAAGGCTGAACTGCTAAAGTGTGATGCTGACAGCTAGCTAACCTTCTTTGTGGATGCTAAGGGATAATCAGCCAGGTATTATAACCAGGGTTTCTGATGTCTCCATAGTAATCCTGAACTAGATAGAGCACACAGGATCCATTTGGCTGAAATGGGAGATTTAGACGAAATCCTCGCAGTTTTCGGTGAGAAAATATGCTAACATGGGTATGACACAGCAAGGGCCAGATCCTCAATGATGGCTTCTGATAACGTCAACAAGAAAAACGTCAGCTTGGTTTCTCTTGCTACAAGATGGCTGAGCGGAACAGGCAGCGTAAGGAGGCCGGGCTAATCCCGTGGGGGAACAGGGTGCGGCATGCTAGACCGCGGGTTTGGCCATGCCAGGGCCTTGACCCATTGTGCCAGAGTTACCCGACCTTGTGAAGTATCTGGAGCATCAGAGCTGCAGAGCAGAAAGACAATGGTTGAGCACCGCTGGGAGGAAGGAAGCCCTGTAGAGGCAGTTTCTGGGGGTGTGTGGCCCCCACTCTGGTCAGGACGGCCCAGCTCACAGTTCATCACAGGACACCTATGGTCCCTCATTCCAAAACAGTGCTGGGAAAACAAGATGATCAAATCTAGAGCCCAGCCATTCATTTCAATGGATTAAGTGCATATATTGTAAATAAGAATGTAACCAGGAAAAAAACACCAATAATGCCCAAAGTTTGGCTGAATGATTGTTGACCTCCCCACAATTGCAGAGTACTCTGATCTTTTACGCTAAATAAAAATAGACAATGGTACCATAATGGTTGACATAAAGCACACATGAATCAAACAATAGCATATTGTCTGTTGATTTCAACATGGAGAATGACAGGAACACGCAAAACGCAAGTAATATAGTTTCTGTTTGTTACTACTGAATGCTGGGAATGTAACACAGACAGACTTTCTGTTTAATGCATCTGAGGTACAGGTATGGGATAGGTGATCTGAGCAAAGAACAACTTCTGCATACGTCTGTTTGTACGAACTCAGAAGAACAAAGGACTACTGGTTGGCCATTGCAGACCTGCTATGCAACACGTATGTTTATAGCGATATGGAGAGCAAAATGAGGCCACTGAGGCTGGCCGCTCTTCTTTTTATATAACTGGAAATCTCACAGACGGCTTAATGTGCTCCCGTGTGTAACCAGCTTATCAACAATCCACTTATCCTTAGGTATTTGCTTCACACGAGTGTGGTTACACTGAAATTTACACTGACAAAAATGTGAGGTTTTGATAACCGCACAGGAAATAACAAAACAGATAAATGCATCCATCCAGGGTGTGCAATGGGCATGTCCTCTGTGCTTCCTGGGCTCCAGTCCCAGACCAGGATGAGTAATGAATGTATTTACTTACATGCATTACACATATAAATAAAATAAATAATTACAGGGTCATAATATAATACTACACTCGATACTGATCATATGCGAGAAGATATTTGGTTAAATGTCAGAAGAGTGTTTCCGGAAGTTTGAGAAAAACGATTAAAATTCATTATGTCCTCAATGTAAACCACAGGCCCCAGTTTGGAACAATGTAGTGTGAATTATCAGTTGCATTAACCAATATTTATTAATATTTTTAAACGAATGCCTCAGAAGGCTAAAGAATTCGACTCCATCAAGAAACAAAAACCTAAAAGAGCAGAAAAGTGGGCAGGAAAAAAAACATTAAAATGGGCAGGAATGTGCCTGCAATCTCAATTTAATAATTCATATTCCTCCAATTCCATTCCTCATTTTAGAATGATGTTAATAATCTATCAGCATTGCCAGTCTTCAATCACTTGCTTCAACTTGGAGAAGCGACATGGGTCTGACACATGCCAAGGAGAGCTTGAACTTTACTTTGCATTATCTCATTAACGCCTTTATCCTACTGACTCAATTTCCTGTTATTTTGTGTTTTTTCCTCTTTCAAATATGAATAAATGTGGGGCATTTTTAATGTGGCCATTTTTCTTTGGTCCTCCGGTGCCTGGAAGACTAATAGCAAATCACCAGTCCTTAATCCATTAATAAATGACTTGAATTTTAGTGGACAGTTGACCTCGTAAAAGCCAAAGTAGCTTGAGACATCTGAAACCATTATTTTGCAATATCCTCCTAGGTTGCAGATACACAATGTTAAGATTTTCACATAGCAAAATTCTGTCCCTCTCCTTTCAAGAAAACTGCAATCAAGTGCGCCCATGGAGTGTGGAAGCCTCTGGACCTTTTTGTTGCTAGAATTTACAGCTGACACACATTGCAGAGAAACCTGGAAGTTAGCCTATAGACCAGAAGTAGCTTCTACAATTGGCCATTTTATAAACCACTTAGAACTACGTTGTTCATGCTTTCTAAAAGATAAAACTCACTTCCTCAAATATACTTCCCAAGAATACTCTATAATTTTCTTTGTACTTCTTAAGTACCGTTTCAGAAACATAACAATGTATATATATACATTGGCTTCCGAGAAAATATCTTGCAGTTAATTAGCATTTCCCAATGGATAAAGGTCATTTAAGTACTGAATTGCTTTAATAATAGCAGAGGCATTTGTTAAACCGCAACAAAAATGAGTCCTCTCAATATTTACAAAGTAAAGAAATCATTTAGGGTGGTGAGGAAAGAAATTCAAATAAAAAACAACCAAAGTACAGTACTGGTGCAAATAACCAAGTTTTTTATTAAAACTTTTTGGTTTCCAATATTCTTGAAAGTGAGTGCCAAAGTAACATAACTGCTGAGTCTTATTATACTCCAGAAAAGAACAACAAGGTACTGTACTGAGACAAATTCAAAGAAGAAATTTGCTGAATTTCCAGTAACTTCTTATCACACCAAGAGAACTCCAATCAGATCGAACCACAATAACACAACAAAATATTTCCACATCATACACTGTCAAATGGGCACAATTTTGTTTAAACGGATGGCAAGTGTCCGTGCAGACGGACTGGCAGGTAGCAATGGATCCTTTGTCTTCTCTTCCTTGTTTCTGAGTGTGCAATCAAAAATAAAATCCACTGACTGAACCACATTCATGCGTGTTAATTTTATCTGCATATCAAACAAAAAAAGTTGCAAATTCCAAGAATTAAACAATGGTTAAAAAAAAAAAAAAAAAAAAAAAAAAAAAAAAAAATTCAGCGGGGGAACTGGATTGAGAGCATTTTGGAGGTTGCCGGAAGCCTCGCTAGGTGGAAGCATGGCTCCCTGGAGGTTTTGGGCACACCCTCACTCTTTCCCCCATGGTCATGTGGAGGTGTGTGCAGAAGACACCAAGACCGAATCGGACCCAAATGAAAGCAGGCCAAGACATAAGCAAGGGTGCCAGGACCTCCAAACAGACTGCTAGTCAGTAGTTTTCGTTCATCATTGCTTTAAAAATGGGATAAACTGCTTTTTTTTTTTTTTTTGCTTTTACCAAAGTTATACAGCTAAAATAAGTGAAAAAGAAGGCAATGCTTGTGGAATGTACAGTGCATGGTGACGCCTCGGTCTTCACGATGACTCGGCCTGCTTCTCCTGTTCGATGGCTGCAAGAAACAAAGCAAGGCGTTAGTTTCTCCAGAAAACCATCATCAAAGCCTTCAAAACACGCAGTTATGCGCATATGAAAAGATTTTTTTAAACGCATAAAAGACCTTAAAATCTACCACACCGAAATAATAGAATTTCTAGCGACTTCTGCGGTAGGAACAAAGGGAAAGTCTAAGATCATAAAATTTGCTATTAAGTGTATTGTGCAATCTTACTTTCTTTCGAAGGCAAGGGATTTTTCTCCTGAGTCTCGGTCTTTTTCAGCTTACTCTTGTCAAAGCTGGTGACCTCTTCCAGGTTCGGTTTGTCAGACATACTTGCTGAGTATCTAATCAAGCGTTTTAAATACACAAAAGATTAACATTAAACAGGTCCGCTCGTCTCCGTAATCTCCAAGTGCACGACAGTCTGTGAGATTAGCATCATATGAGCAATATATGGACGAAGAGGGACAAAAGGACAAGGGACAAAAGAATGATTGTATTTCTAAGATACAGACATAATTTACATAACAATTCAAGTTCACATGCTGGGAAAGAAAACCTGCGGCGAATGAGGGTATGGCAAATGCGTTTCTTTAATTGTAGATTTAAAAATAACGGGGGAAAAATCTTAAATTTCATTAAAAACTCAATTCGCATGCATGGATGAAAAATAAAAAGAAAAAATCTCTTTCAAAGTTGAGTGCTTCCTGTAAACAAAAAGACTGTCCCGCAGTCTAAAGAACCACCGCCCAGCTCAGCAGACAGCCAGGTTTCTAACGGGAATCCTATTGTACACCATATTGTCTCCAAGACACGGGCAAATATACTCTTCAATGTAATGTTTACGATTAATTTTCACAGCAAAATACTTATCACCATCTTTACCTTTAAGTACATATATATCTTTTATTCCAATCGGTTGTTTTATTGTCGTCCTTGCGAAAATATGCATCGATGACCATACCACATTTTATAGCAAAAAATCTAATACATCTATGTGAAACTCCACTGTCTAATGCCCATATATGAATATATCATCGTGCATGTGTTTTATAATATATATATGTATATATCCTTTATGACTCACCAAGTTCGATGCACCAAGATACAGATTCTTCTCAGACGTCTTGCTGCAGCAGACTGAGACGCCTCGCTTGCGCTAACGGAATATACTGTGTGATATGCAAATGAGATGCGTTACGTCACCCAGGCACTCCAGGAAAGACTAAAGGAAAGTCTATATTTTAAAGCCTCAAGTCATTTTGCGAGCTGAAATCATACTCATATATGTTTAACCACATATGTTTATATAACCCAATAGTCTTTTATCTGCTTACATACTTTTAGAAAAAAAAAAAAACCGCTCATTTCCTTCAAAGTGTTATTGACGACATCTTGTGGGGGCTGATGGTAAACTTAGTCTACTGATTATATCTATGTATGTGGTATATGTATTATACATACAGGTCCAGACAAAAGTAGCACTTAGAGTCACATGCTTCATTCTGCCGCTATTTGAACGTGTGATTCTCTCCCAGATACCAAATAAGGCAACTGTTATAATATTCATTTTTAATGGAGACGTCTTTTTAAAGGAACACATGGCGACATGGAAGAGAGGGCGAACATTTAACTGATATCTCAGAAGCGTGTGATTAATGATTCTGAAGCTCTTTCCCCATTTGTTAACGACACGTCCTTGTGATCAGGGAGTGGAGGATCTGATATCTGCACAGTCACTGTTATGCCATCTGAACAATCCTCTTTTATCTCAGGGCAATGACAAGACTGCGATTAGAAAATGGTTGATTGCTGTCCACGTATATGTGGTCATTCTGTCTGGAAGCTGTAGGAATTTTTCTGGCTAACTTCCTGTGTACTTTTCACTTGGACAGCAGAGACTACACTCTCCTCTTCGTTTTGCTCAGCACAGAGCAAACTGTGACGATTACAAAGCTTCTCAAGTTCCAATCGGTAGGGCTTTAAGTTTACAAAGTACCACAGACAGAAATTAAAGCTATAGTAGTAGCTTTACTTCAGTTGGTAAGTGCAAGCAATGGAACTCAAACCATCTGCTTTCATGACAGAGGTAGAGCAAAGAGACGTCATCTGAGGACCATAATAGACCAACTTTAAAAATATTTAACATACTCAAAAGTGTCTTTTAAAGTTCTGTTTGCTCTGGAGAATCCATTCTCTCACACATATTTTTATATGATTTTAAAGTCATACATCAGACTGTGTGCATTGCATGTATAACTTCACATGGTCACAAATTGCATAAATTAAAAGAGAAAAGAAATTAATATATAGGTTGCTGCAGTTGCGTGCAGCTGTTTTTAATTTCTGCTATTTCTGACACAAATAGAGATGTGTTAGAAATCAGAAGGGCCAGACTTTATTAAATTCACAGCCAGCACATATTATCAGTTAACATCAGAGTTAATACCTTCTGTCAGTAAGGCTTGAATTTCTAGTTCATTGAAGGGCTGCATTACCTAAATCATACACAAAGTTAGCTTAATAAACCTTGAAGGAGATTTGTTATTTATTTTTCATCCATGCACAGAAATTGAGTTCTTTTTTTTATTAAATCTGTTATTATTGTTTGCGTTATATATTTTTTGTTTATTCAGATTTGTTAATTCTACAAAGGTAGTAGTAAAATAGTAAAACTAACGTCAATGTGGAGCTAATACAACTGCAGTCAAGCTAGAAGATATAGAATTTGTGAGATATTTATATATATTTGTGTGTGTGAGAGTACATTACAACTGCTAGGCATTTGATGGGCTACACTTTAATATTTTGCTGACACCTAGTGGACAAATCTTAGGATGACATTAATCCTTTTGTCCAGAAGGTCAAATTAATGTACGTTTCACAGGAGTGGCAAACAGCAGTTCTGCTTTCAGGGGTGGTTACAATATGAAGCACAATTAACAAGAAAGAAAAAGTAAAATTACAGGCAATCAAAACCATTAGCTATGTTGTTGGGGAAAATTGCCTCTGGTAAGATAACCTAAGTCCTAAGGCAACTTGGTTTGAGGTGAGCAGACAGACAAAGTGCGATTCAGACACCACTATGAAGGAAAAAGTTTGTATCACGTAACCTTGCCCAGATTAGGAAAAGTGAGGCCCCGCCCTGGAACCAGGCCTGGAGGGGAGCTCACGCGCGGGTGTCTGGTAGTCAGGTCTTTATCCATGGGGCTTAGCTGGACAAAGCCCAATAGGTCTGCCTTCCTGTGGGCTCACCACCTGCTGGAGGGAAGTGGTGGGGGTATTGTGCATTGTAGATTGGGAAGAAGTTGAAAGGGCCTTGGTGGACTCATCATAGGATACCAAAACTGGCTTTAGGGACATGGAATATAACCTCTCAGGTGAGAAAGGAGCTTCAGCTAGAGCGGGAGGTAGAGAAATATCACCTAGATATAGTCGGGCTCACCTCAATGCACAGTGTGGGCTCTGGAACGTGGATAATGACTGCTGAACCTTGAGAGGTATGATAGGGAGGAATCGCCAGGACTATCAGAACCCGAGCAATGCTCTGTTTCTGGCCTTCTGTACTAATCACAATTTGTCCATAATGAGCACCATGTTCGAGCGTAAGGATGTTCATAAATGCACCTGGCACTAGAGCAACTTAGGTCACAGCTCGATGATCGATTTTGTAATTGTATCTTCAGATCTGCAACTGTATGCCATGTAGACATTTGGGTGAAGGTGAATAGTGGAGCTGAGCTGTCAACTAATCACCACCTAGTGTTGAATTGGTTTAGATGGCAGGGGTCAACTCAGGCCACCAGTAGAATTTCTCTTGCACTCTGATTGAGGCAGGAGAGATTGAGCTTGAATGAGCAATGTACCGTGCCTTCATTGATAGGATGGCTGTGCAGACGTGTAACTGTAAGGCAGCTTATAGTCATGGCAGTGATCCCCGAACCCAGTAGTGGTAGGAGCTGTCAGACTGAAGAACGAGGCCTTCCAAGACTGGCTAGCTTGTGGAACCTCAGATCCAGGAGGAACAATGCGGATTCCATCCTGGTGGTGGAACACTGGACCAGCTCCTTACCTTTACAAGGATACTGGAGGGTTCTTGGAGCTTGTGTTTTGTGGACCTGGAAATATAACTATGTCCCTTGAGAGGTCTTTTGGGGGGTGCTTCTGCAGTATGGGGCGGTCGACAGAAAGTCAGACTTATTCCAAGTGTGTTGGACTACGCCAGGGTTGCCCTTTTTGTGATTCTGTTCATTACTGTTATAGGCAGTATTTCCAGACGCAGCCAAGAGGGGTCCGATTCAGCGACCTCAGGATCGCGTCTTTGCTTTTTGCAGATGATGTGGCTCTGTTGGCTTAATTGGGCCTCGACCTGCTGTGTGCACTGAGGCAATTTGCAGCTGAGTGTCAAGCGACCGAGATGAGAATCAGCACCTCCAGTCTTGGAGGTCATGATTCTCAATAAGAAAAGGGTGGATGGCCTCCTCTAGGTTGGGGATGAGTTATTCCCTCAAGCAGAGGAGTTAAGTATCTGAGGGTTTGGTTCATGAGTGAGGAATAAATGGAACCGGAGATCGACAGGCAGACTGGTGTAGCATCAGCAGTTATCTGGTCTGTCATGGTAAAAAAAGAGCTGAGCCAGAAGGAAAAGCTATTGATTTACCAGTCGATCTACATTCCTACCCTCGCCTATGGTCACAAGCTATGAGCAGTATCTGAAAGAATGAGATTGCGGATACAAGCAGCATAAATGAGCTTCCACTGCAGATTGTTTGGACTCAGCCTTAGAGATAGGGTGAGGAGCTTGGATGTTTGGGGTCGGGCTCAAAGTAGAGCTGCTCCTCCATATCGAAAGAAGCCAGCTGAGGTGGTTTGGGTGTCTATCTAGGATGCCTTCTGGATGCTTTCCTGGAGAAGTGCTTCGGGTGTATTCAACCAGGAGGAGACCCCAGGGCAGACCGAGGACATGCTGGAGTCATTGTATCTCTTGGTTGGCCTAAGAACACCTTGATCCCCCTGGAGGTGGCTGGGCAGAAGGAGCTCTGTACATCCCTGCTCAGACTGCTGCTGCTGTGATCCTGACCCAGATGAGGGCCAGAAAATGGATCTATGGAAATCCATTAGCTGGTTCAAATCTGTTTGGATTTTGACAAAAAGCTGAACATGTGTAATTGGGAGATGCAGACACAGTGGTAAAACAATCTTAAATGAAGATTAATAAACCGATATTCATTCATAATGGCAATTACTATTAATATCTACCTTATGGTAACAGCATACTGGACATGGACTCATAACCTAGAAACTTCCATTTCAGATTCCTGAAGATGCCCATTTGCATTACTCTTAAACTGCCTGTGTTCAGCGAAGAACCAAAATGTTTACCACACTGGCAGAACAGTCCTACACAGCAAATATTCTGATGCTTTAACTCCAGTTCTCTAGATTCTTTCTAAATTAAAATTTTTGTGCCTCAAGATCTGAAAACCACTTCCAGCTGAATGTGGAGCGAAGAGAAGCCCTCCCAGCTGCCCATTTTCCTTCCAATGATAAAATGTTTTGCCAGTAATGGCTACAGTAATGATACTGCCAGCCAATCAGAACAGGTGATCTTTGCAGGATTCTTTCTTTAGTATTAGGATCAGAATATGCTTAGGGATGATTAACAGGAAGTGCAGTTAAAACTATGCTTTACAGCAAACTTCCCTATTACTCCGGTGAAGAAAATAGACTCTTCACATCTTCTCACAATGAACAATCAATTGTTTTAGTCCACATTTTGCACACTTCCCCTTAAGTCACATGAGATTACTATTTCTTAATGTTCACATTTTGGCACTTAATGTTAGCAGTACGCTGTTCATCCCATTCGTACATTCGTATACCTGTGCACCTCAGGTCCACGGCGCTAACTATTTTAATATTCTGCTGTCTGTAGTAGTCTACTTATTTTTTTCGTGCTAATTAATATTTTTTCTGTATTTACTGCATTGTCACAGTTTAGTTCCACTACATACCATGCATGTATTCAAATGGGCTAAGAGGAATGTTCACTTCATTAGTAACAAACCGAAACTACTATTAAGCAAAAGTCAAAAAACATATAACAAAATTTCATAGTATATCTCAATATATGTGAATGTTTTCTGCACTCAACTTAAAATATACCCTTTATTAAACTGAGAAGGGGGTTAAGGTTTCAAGGTTCATATGTCACATCAGCATTAGCATTATTAATTGTAAAGCCTCCATACAAGTTAAAAGGGGAAGGAAACACAATATTTAATGTTTATAACCCATTATGTCAGTCATACTTATAGTAAATGTCTGATTCCTCAAACTAGACCAACACAAACATTACCTGCCTGCTTTTGAAAGTGCAAGATCATTTGATGGGAATCCATGTGGTGGCAAACCAAAGTGTGAGGAATAATAAAGAGAAAAAGACAATCTGATACCAAACTACAGATAACACTGCATTTATTACGTGGTTTATGACATTTCATGACCGGTGACAGAAAGCATGTTAGGATAAGCATTTGGGTTTTAAAAATGCAAAAAACAGAATGTGTTTTTGGTTCAAAAATGAATAAAAGTTTTTTATAAAACCAGACTTAGGATAATTGTTAATTCATGTTAATACAAGCATGCTTCTTCCATACAGTTCAGAAGAAGAGTTTTACAGTCTTGTTCAATCATACTTCTGGAAATTCTCTAAGTCTGATAAATGTTAGTTGCTTTCGTTGGGAGGGTAGGGTGGTATATAAATCCACTTTTACTGGAATGTTTCATTCATAGCACAATGATACAAATGGTACAAATAATCACCTATGAGATACTATTCCTGTTGGAGCTATTATTTGTATATAAATAGAAAAAACAAGACCCTTGAATTGATATGCCAGTAAAAACGGGCTCAGCCATTTGGTATGGTCCAGCCAGAGGGCTCTCCACCCACTGAGAAGCATGCTACAGGCACAGGGTGACTAGGCCTTGGTTTGGGAATGCATGTGGTGTGCCCCTCCTTCACAAGGGGACGTGACTGAAGAGGTAGGAGACGGACTCCCCATTGTGTGTCCTTCTGATGGCTTCGGCCAGTATCATGGATATATCGATGACCTACGGGGGGGGCAATTGCAATGATCATGTCATGTGTACACTTCCTTGATCCCACTCATTGCTCAACAGTAAATACAAGGGAACGTCCCTCCAAATCTGAAATACTAAGTTGGGCCCTTCCTGAGGCTCTAAATGGGTACCTGGATCTTCGGACACTGCTTCATTTTCTCCTCCTGGGGGATGGTATTGGTCACCACCACGGCCTCGAAGGGTGCATTGTTGATCCGCGATATGGCGGGGCCGGAGAAGATGCCGTGAGTCAAGATGGCATACACCTTGACCGCCCCGGCGGAGATCAGTCTGGAAGGGAGCAAACACACCAAGACGGTCAACCCAAGGTGCATTTGGGCAGTACTGATCAATAATGACATGCTTCTCAGGAGGGATGCGGAGGAAATCAGCGTCTTACACCCAAACAGGGAGCCCCCTGTACTTCTGGAGAGAGGCACCAAGCTCAGGGCAACCCCCAAACTGGATAGGTGGTTGTGTAAAATGGATTATTTCTGCATCTCGTTTGGTGTACAAATGTTTGATGTCACTGCAACATCCTGTTTAGAAGGACCCAGGTGTGCTGAATTGCATTTTGGCAAAATGAATTGCTGAAACAATCATGTACTTGTACCATCAAAGTTTGAGACTAAAAGAGAATCAGTATAGATTGATGTGTCCTCAAACTTTAAATCATGTGGCATGATTCTGCTTGCTACAGCAAGAAAAGAAAAACTGACATTCAACTCAACATAACCATTCATCACAGTGGAATTTGTAAATGGCTTGTAATACTAGAATGATTTCCAAAAAGGTGATTATCATTGTGGTATCATCTGCTTCATTCATAAACACAAAGCGTGGCCTTCCAAACATGGTCATACATGTTACAAACCAGCCACACTCTGATGGTGACTAAGATGGAGCAATGAAGCAGGGTGGACTTCACACACAAAGATTACTATTAAGATTAACTTTATTGATCCCAGGGGAAATTCCAGTGCATACAGCTCAAGAACACAGGCTAACATACACATAGTACCAAATAGACAAGGTTCAAAGACAGTACACATAGTGCAAACAAAGTAAATGTAGTGCAAACAGATAAAAAAATAAATACACAAATAAATGAAATATTCTGAAAAAGATAACGTGATACTAAAAATAAACATTTCAAGATTAGAATAATACTAGTTTGAAACTACAGGAGAACGTACAATCTTACGCATGTCTAGAGTTATCGGCACCGTTCCATAGCTAATTAGACGGATCAGGTATTGGCCATGTGTCACCGAAACACATTTGATACTTATTTACTAGAGGTGTAACGATACGCGTATTCGTATTGAACCGTTCGGTACGAGGCTTTCGGTACGCATTACAAACCGAACGATTCAGAAAAATACTTTTATCCCTCTGGAGTCGATCTTTCTCGTCTATTTCA
>JAODLC010000001.1:37655614-37673075 GCA_026781145.1 Hippopotamyrus pictus
AAATTTAAAAATCAGAACTATTATAATACTGGGATGTAAAAAGTTGAAAACTGATGCCAAAGTTGAGGAAATTGCTTGTTTTCCAGTAGTTGCTGCCCCATGGATGGGTCAGAAGTCAACACAAGCCATTGTTGAACAAGGTACCAGCCAACAGCCATGACACACAGGGAAACTGTCTTCTGCACTGCCCGCAGTCAGCCGACTGACATTAATGCCCATCTCTGTGAGTCCCTTCAGCATGATTCACAAGATCAACTCCAGTGCTACTCGATTACTGATTACAGCTTCGATGACGCTACCCAAGGGACACCAGCATCTGAAATTACATGCAAAACCCCCAAGTCAAAAGACGGACAGTGAGGCTGGTTGATTTAGTCGTCAAAGCGCTAAATCTGATTTGATGACTATGATCCAAGTGGAGAGTAGACAGCACAAAGCTGGCCCTTGGGATGACACTAACCGGGTAATTCTGACATGGTAGCTGATAAAGTAACCATTGAATAAGACAGCTGCTCTGTTCAGTTATTTCAAACCTGGCAGTCAGTCTTTCTTAATATGTGCATAATCTTTGGTTTCCATAGCCTATCCATCTGGTGCTCACGTCAACTGCTTTATTTGTCTTTCATTTCACAAGATAGTCATCCAGTTTCACTACAGCTTGCACCTTCCATTCCATCTCTGCATAATGGAAGGAGTAATATTTTAGGAGGGAAAATCATAGATCGTGTACTGCTCATTTTGGCCTTAAGATACTGCTGATTAGTATTAATATTAATATTAATGTGCTTCACATGAAACATAATTTATATTCACTCCTTGGCTTTTCATATATCATTCCTTGTGTTTCGGGCTAAACGGTTTTAATTTGAGTTTTCCGGGCGTTCTCACTCAGCTGACGCCCAGCGCCTCATGTTTCCTAGCAGACTATGAAGACTTTGAACTGCAAGCAGAATCCAGGTGGTGGAAGCACTTGAAGGATGTTAGAACTTTTTGTTTATTGTTTGATAAATTGAGGTAGATTAAAGTCTTTCCATTGGACATGGCAATGTACCAGGTTTCAAAATCATGACTCAAAATTACGTTAGAAATATGAGCTCTGTACTGAAAAAAACAAAATTGTATATTATTATACAGTATATGTATATGTGTGTCTATATATGCAGCTGCATCCTTTTTTCCATACTGCCTTACATTTCATCAGACAAAACTTTTCAGGTCAATTAGGATTACCAAATTAATTTCTATTTGCTAAATGTCAGAATAATGAGAGAGAACATTTTTCGATAATTTTTTGTTACTTCAAAGTCAAAAATTTACATACATTTCCTTAGTATTTGGTAGCATTGCCTTTAAACTGTATGACTTGGGTCAAACGCTTTGGGTATCCTTCCACAAGCTTCTCACAATAGTTTGCTGGAATTTTGGCCCATTCCTCCTGACAGAGCTGATGTAACTGAGACAGGTTTGTAGGCCTTCTTGCTCACACATTCCTTTTCAGTGCTGCCCACAAATTTTTTATGGGATTGAGATCTGGGCTTTGTGATGGCCACTCCAAAATATTGACTTTGTTGTCCTTAAGCCACTTTGTAACTCGATCATTTGGCGGTATGCTTAGGGTCACTGTCCATTTGGAAGACCCATTTGCGCCCAAGTTTTAACTTCCAGGCTGATGTTTTGAGATGTTGCTTCGATATCCACATAATGTTCTTTCCTCATGATGCCATCTATTCTGTGAAATGTACCAGTCCCTCCTGCAGCAAAAAATCCCAGCATGATGCTGCCACCCCTGTACTTCACCGTTAGGATGGTGTTCTCAGGCCTGCAAGCTTCCGCCTTTTTCCTCCAAATGTAACGATAGTCATTATGACCAAATAGTTCAATTTTAGTTTCATCAGACCACAGGACGTGTCTCCAAAAATTAAGGTCTTTGTCCCTGTGTGCATTTGCAAACCGTAATGTGGCTTTTTTTACGTTGCTTTTGGAGTAATGGCCTTTTCCTCACTGAGTGGCCTTTCAGCGCATGTCTGTACAGGACTCGTTTCACTAAGGACATTCTCTTACCAGCTTCAGCCAGCATCTTCACAAGCTCTTTTGCTTTTGTTCTGGGGTTGATACACACAATTCGCACCAAAGCACGTTCATCTCTGCGACACAGAACCCATATCCCTCCTGAGCGAAATGATGGCTGGACATTCCCATGGTGTTTATACTTGTGTATAATTGTTTGCACAGATGAACGTGGCACCTTCAGGCATCTGGAAATTGTACCCAAGAATGAACCAGTCTTGTGGAGGTCCACAATTCTCTTTCTGATATCTTGGCTTATTTTTTTTTATTTTCCCATGATGGCACACAAGGAAGCAGTGTGTTTGAGGGGTACCTTAAAATACATCCACAGGTGTGCCTCCAATTAACTCAAGTGGTATCAATTAATCAGCAATATCAATCCAAAGCAATGATATCATCATCTGACCTTTCCCAAATTGTTTAAACTTTAAAGGCATAGTAACCTTAGTTTTGTAATCTTTTGACTTTGAAGAAAGTAATAAAAAATTCTCAAAAAATATTATCTCTCATTCTAACATTTAGAATATAGAAATTATTTTGGTAATCCTAACTGACCTAAAACAGGAAGTTTTGTCTGATCACATGTCAGACAGTAAGAAAAAAAGGTTAAATGTTTTTTTATACAGTGTATGTAAACTTCTGGTTTTCAACTACATATATTATATATATGTGTGTGTGTGTGTGTGTGTGTGTGTATATATATACATATATATATAATATTGGGACACCCCTCCAAATCATTGAATTTGGGTGTTCCAATCATTTCCATGGCCACAGGTATAATCAAGCACCTAGGCATGCAGATTGCTTCTACAAACATTTGTGAAAGAATGGGTCACTCTCAGGAGCTCAGTGAATTCAAGCTTGGCACCATGATAGGATGCCACCTGTGCAATAAGTCCATTTGTGAAATTTCCTCACTACTAAATATTCCACATTCAACTTTTAGTGGTATTTTAACAAAGTTGTAGCAATTATGAACAGCAGCAACTCAGCCATGAAGTGGTAGGGCTGATAAAATCACAGAGCGGGGAAAATGCATGCAGAGGTGCACAGTGTGCAGAAGTCACCAACTGTCTGCAGAGTCAATAGCTACAGACCTCCAAACTTCATGTGGCCTTCAGATTAGCTCAAGTACATGCATAGATAACTTCATGGAATGGGTTTCCATAGCTGAGCAGCTGCATCCAAGCCTTACATCACCAAGTGCAATGCAAAGCGTTAGATGCAGTGGTGTAAAGCACGCCGCCACTGGACTCTAGAGCCATTGATGTTTTCTCTGGAGTGAAAAATCATGCTTCTCTGTCTGGATTTGGGTATGGCCGTCGCCAGGAGAATGGTACTTGCCTGACTGCATTGTGCCAAGTTTGATGGAGGGGGGATTATGGTGTGGGGTTGTTTTTCAGGGGTTGGGCTTGGCCCCTTAGTTCCAGTGAAAGGAACTCTTAATGCTGCAGCATTCAACACCATTTTGGACAATTTCATGCTCCCAACTTTGTGGGGACAGTTTGGGGATGGCCCCTTCCTGATCTAACATGACTGGTCACCAGTGCACAAAGCAAGGTCCATAAGGACATGAATGACCGAGTCTGGTGTGGAGGAACTTGACTGTCCTGCACAGATCCCTGACCTCAACCTGATAGAACACCTTTGGGATGAATTTAAACGGAAACTGGGAGTCAGGCCTTCTCGTCCAACATCAGTGCCTGACCTCACAAATATTCTCCGGGAAGAATGGTCAAAAATTCCCATAAACACTCATAAACCTTGTGGACAGCCTTCCCAGAAGTGTAATGAAAAGAGTTGAAGCTGTTATAGCTGCAAAGGGTGGGCCAGCTCCATATTAAAGCCTGGATCTAATGTAATCTTATGTATTTTTCTTAATCTAATGTATTAAGAATGGGATGTCATTAAAGATCATGTATGTGTAGTCAGGCCGGTGTTCTATTACTTTTGTTAATATAGTGTATATTAAATAAAGGGTATCCTGTCTGTATGAACAGTTCACAGCCTTAATCCACATGATTTCAGTTTTGTAGCTGTTAAATTACATTTTTAGTCTGGTCAGTTAATCTCAGTTGGGCTTCACTGATGTACTGATTTGGTGTCAGTCTGAATACGTTGTTTTGGGATGAATCAGAGTAACTTATGTTACTGTGATATGTACATTTAATGTTTCTTTGCTAACAGTAGTGTTGTACAGTATATAGGAAATAGTTGGCATGATTTTTCACTAGATTAAGTGTCCTTTGAACAAAGAGAAAGACACTTCATCCATCTTTGGACACTTAAAGTCAGTGAACATCCATCTTCTGGTGTAATGCTGGACATCCGTGCCTGTCAGTACTGTTTGGCATTACTAACTATAAAACTGCTACTTACCTGTATTTTGGTTTGCACAAACCAAAAGACCAGTTCACAAATGCCCAAGAACAAATGTAAATGAATACTGTAGCTGTTAATCAATAATTATTTGAATGGATGTATATAATATCCTCACTGACACACAGTCCATCCATCCATCCATCCATACATCCATCCATCCATCCATCCATCCATTCCTTCATCCAAACAATAAAGACAGCATGGACAATATTCAGTGCCTTGAGTGTTTTAATGTGTAAGCAACATGATAGAAAGAGAATTTCTATTTCAGTGTTCATTTGTCTATTATGATCTCTCATATAAGATTGTACAGTTAAGAAGATATGTGTCATAGCCTGTGGAATGTATCTGACACCACACTTGTATCAGTGAAAACACAGTGTGTGTGTCATTGTTTACAGTTAATACAAAAAATATATATATATATATATATCATTTTATTAATGATCTGTATGAATAAAAGTTTTCTAGGGTCTTTTTCAAGTAATTGATTTAGTGCGGTCTTTACATCATTTTGCATTTGTTAAAAAAATCATAAATTCATTTTAAATAATTTTTAAATTTTATAATACAAAGCAGTATTATATGCACAAATAAGACCATCTTGAGTAAATGTTTCTCTTCTGTCATTTTCCTTCTTGTACTAAGGAAGTGTAATGAAAAAAATCATACAAGAAGGTGCATGAAGGATTATATTATTTTACCTTCTTTCAATTTGTCTTGCTCTCTAATGGAGGATGAATACATTTTTCCTTTAATGCCTATATAGTGTTCTATATAATTTAATAATTTATATTATTCATTTACATATAAAACAAAATATTCACAGGGTCAAGTTCGTGCAGTTCACACTGTGGACTGGTATCACCCCACACTGCGGTATATGGCTTGCAAAAGGACACTAAAAAGAGTGTTTACTTATTGAGGAGTGCTTTGAGCGAGCGTGTCAGTGCGTTTATAATGGTGGACATGGAGCTGGAGTGCCGTGCCAGAGCTTTGATGTTGTGGTCATTAGAGGCGTTGGCAGAAGCTGCCTCTGCGGCCTTCAGCAGGCATATGTAGTTCATGACAACTTCATCTACTATAGCTACCACCTCACGTTGCTGTACCTCTTCAGCCATGCCCTTCACTAGACACATGCAAGCCTCTGTCAGGCAGCAGAGTACCTGGAAGCTGCATGTCATGGCCAGAACCATTTCCTCTGCCCTTTTGTGGGCCAGCGCCATCTTCCTGCAGGTGCTGCCCAGCTCCTTGGACTCCATGGCAAGCAGCTGTACGTACTGGTTCAGGTCGGCCCCTTGGATCTCAGGTAGCATTCCGTCGGCTGTTCCAATGCTGGAGCGCAGCAGGGCAATCAGCTCCCTGGCATCCCTCTGTGCCACCACGAAGCCCGTGGGGAAGCTGTACATTGTGTCCTTCAGGACATTGACACGGGCCAGCCGGGCACTGAAGGTCATGCCATTCAGGTTGATTTCTGGGTGGAGCTGCTCCCCACTTACAGGGGAGGCGATATCCAGCGCCCCTTTGGGGGACGTGATCTGTGGCCCTTCGGGAGACTGAGAGGCGTAATTCTGCAGGGGCGTCCCTCTGCTGTCTTCATCCTCGTCAACCGTGCGTCTCTTTTTGAAGAAGCAATGGCTGAAAGGCCCATGGCATGTCCAGTTGCTGGTGTCCAGTTTTGGCAAAGATCGGAACTGCTTAGTATCCTTTGGCACGGGAAGCATGAGGGAAGCCCTTCTGCAGGCCTTCCTGCCAGCGGAGGCCGTCGAATGCCAGGTGACTGAGCCCTGGGAGTGATTCTTGCGTAGCCTCCTTGCTCTTTTCTGCAGTTTGGTGATGGGGATTTGGGGAAGCTGAAAGCTCATGCCGCCGGTGGTGGTTTTGGTTTTCTCAAATGCCGGGGGTTCGACGCTGCCAGAGCTCCTCCTTGACATCCAGTGTTTCTTGGGGCCACCCGTGTCGGAATCACATGAGGATAAGCTGGAGGACGGTGCCTGGCTAAGGTTTCTTTTTGGGAAGTCGGTAGACTCCAGTTTTGACACATTGGAATCTGCGCTAATGTTAGATGGTGGCAGCATGGGCTTGCCTTCGACCTGTTTGGAGACAGAATCTCCTCTTCGTGCCATCTCGAGCTCTGTGCAAGCTACACTAGGGGTAGTAGAAAAACACAGAGAATCATTAAGCATTTCCCTGACAACATGCTGCGATCTGCAATCATCCTTGAACCAGTCCTTCTCGCCAGGTGGCTGATTGCTGTATATGTTTTCCAAGGGCCTACCAATACTCTCGTGCATGTTCCTCTTACACTGGTACAGAATTGGTTCACCATCAGTGCCTTGCTCTAATTTGCCTCCAAGGCCGGAAATTGAGGTTCTCCTCTCGATACAGTACTTAACTTCAAGACTGTTCATGCATCTCTGAGCATGCAAATCGGGACTTTTCTTCAAGTTAGTGGGAAAAGTAGCAGAGTAGTACATTCTGGGACTGGTACCTGCGCTTAAGGCAGCTCCAACAGAGTGTACCAGATCTATGTTCTCAGAGGGTTCAGTGGAGGGCAGCATGCAGGGGTTTTGTGTGTTGGTGTTATTCTTGAATTTAACTAAATCAAATAATACTGGATTGTGATGGACATGCTTGTTAACCTTCCTTCTTAGGCTAACACATGCGTTCATACCCTGCAGTTTAGCGCTTTCTCGTGCCTGGCTTACAGTTATGCGTATAAAGTGCCTATAAGCCTGACTCCCTGGTATAGTTTTGGGTTTAATAAACTGATCCTTCTTATAGAGATCAGAGAAAAGATTATCCCTTTTGGGTGTACCTGTGGTTTCTTTAATCTTAGGCATCCGATGAGACCCATCTTGCAAAGAGCCAACTGTGGGTTCAGAGGCAGCAGATGCATGTGCATTAGGCAGCATCTTCTGGAGAACTGAAGGATCCGTATTTGGATGGAGATCCTTCCCTTGAAGTATGTGGCTTGACATACCGTGGGCCTTCTCCTCGGACATTGTGAAACCGAGGCCTTTCTTGGTGTCACCAATGCAATGGGGTGAATCCATAGGTGTGGCACAGCTGCTACTCCCCATGTTAAACCCAGCATCAAGGGAAGAACACTGTGAGCTCTGCAGAGAATAGCTACCGTCGCTTTGCAAGGATGTCATGCGCTTAGCTAGGTGGTACTCACACAGGCGGCCCACGGGCTGCTCTGATGGGATCTGTGTTGATTCATGCTGTTCCTCACCTGCTACGTTTGTTGGCTTAGGTTTGTTGAGTTCCTTGTCAAGGGGGATATGCACACTGTCCGGGGGAAGGCTTTCGTCCTTTCGAGTCTCAGAGGCACTGTTTTTATCTGTTTCCTTCTCAGAGTCTTTGAGGCCTAATCTGCCTCGCAGCAAAGCGCGGATACTCACCGACCCAGAGAGGGCAATGTTTGCCATTTTGTTTTCAGAAAACGCCTGCCATCTTTGGCTTTTTTCACGAAATGAGGTGCGTTCGAGGTCGAAGAGGCTCATGCGGTGAGTTTCTCTTGCACTGAAGGTGTTGAATTTCCCCATCTGCTGATGTTCTTCGTTGCCAGGGTCAAGTGCCTTTAACTGCCGCTTCCCAGTGGTATTTGTATCAAAGTGCCTCCTAGAATCTGCCTCACCCAGTTTCCCTTTTCGTTTGCTGTTACAGGAATTCACCAGTGTACCCATGTGCATTTGACTGAAATAATCCGTCACAGATTTGGTTTCCATAGTTTCAGGCTCCATTTCGATGTCATCTGAGTGAATAATCTGTTTTGAAGGAGCACCTGCTGACTGCTGCTCTTCTTCCTGGTGACCTCGAAAAGTGTTGCTCATTTTCAGGGTGGGGTCTTGATCAGAAATGGGAAACTCTGCTTTTTCTTCAAGGAGAGGCTGATAGCCCTCGGTGGTACCTACGAGTAACCGTGTGGAGCTTTCTGAATGCTTCTGGGCTGCTGCAAGCTCTGAGTTTTCAGTCATTTCAGATGAGTTTGTCTCATTCCCAGAATCTGAAGACGACTCTGGGCTAAAGGCCCGAGAAATCGCTACACCTGCATACCACAGAGAGACAAACAGCTCATTAATAACCACATGTGAGTCACGTTCGCACATCTTTTTGAAGCGAGACACATTTTTATTTTACAAAAATAATGAGGGCTATCAACTGAAAATGCATTTATACACAAAAATCAAACAAGCAAGACAATGCAAAAATGAACAAAAATCAAACAAATGCAGTAAATAATGAGTAACAGGGATGCAAAGAATGAGATGCATGTACAAAACAAAAGAAGAACACAGGACAACGGGTTTTTTTGAACACAAAACAGATGTAAATGAGTAGGACCTTGAATGCTATCAATGAATAAATGTCACAATCGTATAAGAACCTGAGCTATTGGCTGATTGTTGGTGTGACTGTTCCTCCGATGCAGCCAGCGCCTCCAGCGCCTGTAAGGTGGAAACGACAGCATCGTCCAGGGCTGCCTCGCTGCCACCTTCCACCTGTGTAGGGACTGCATCAATTAGTGATACTGGGATGTCGTCACTCGCACCCAATCCTTTGGGTTCTGTGATATTTGCGGCCTGGTGCTCCTCTTCGTCTGAGCTGTCCCTGAACCCGGGTGGGGGAGCGGCGATGGCAAGGTTGAGAGAATGCAGGAGAACGTCGTTTTCTTCCTCATCGTTGCCCTCTGGTGGAGGGAGGGTGGTTAAGTCAATGATGTCATCACTAGAGCCTGACAGTTTGAGGAACATTGTCTTGTTCATCTCTCCCACCACGCTGTCCTCCTCGCAGCTGACATCATCTTCATCCTCTGCGTCGTCTGTGGTTTCCGCATAGCAGATGTCATGGAGCAGGGGCTCCTCGATGCCCTCTGCATTCCCGAAGATTTTTCCATCGTTTACGTTGCTGTAGACTGAGTGGGTGCCATACTGAAACCCTAATCCATCCCTAGATGGATCCATAGTCTTAAAGTCCTCCTCATTTTGGAAGTACATGGATCTGTGTTCATCTAGGATTTCAGGGCTTTCGTCCAATAACCGCTCGTACCCCAGGTTCTGGGGATTGATGGTATCTAAAGGGGGGTCTCCGAAAATGAAGGACACCTTGGCGCTTCGGGGAGACTCCTGGATGTTGTTTTTAGGGACAGAAAGGAATGGCTGGGTGTGAGAAACTCTGTTCCCTCTCTCTCCCATCTGTGCTGCATGATGTGACTCCTGGATGTCTGTGATATAAATGGGAGTAAGTCCATATTCACTGCCTGCACAGTCCTGAAACTCTGAATCGTTGTTGTACGACTGTTCCTTGTTTATACTGGAGTCTTCACTGCCGCTAAAGGACGTGCTGTATGTCCACTCAGCAGCTTGAAGGTTAATCTTGCGTCTTGGATCTTGGTCTGGAACGTGAAAATAATCTCAATTAAGCAATCTGAACCTTACTGCTCTGTAAAAATCAATAACTCGGCAGCTAAAAAATTCATAGACTGTTACCCTACCAGAGTCCACGCTCCCTGTGTTACTTCTGTTAGCCACGTTGAAGATTGAGCGTCTCGAGTCCACTAGCAATCTGTAGTATCCAGCTGTCAGGCAGGCTAAATTCATGGCATCACTGGAGTCCATTAAGAGAGTGATGGGCTGTAATGCAGACAGGAGGAGATTAGCATGCAGACACTGCAGGACCTGGGGCACTGTTCTGTAAAGAACACTCAGCATATGATGACCTTGCACACCATGCTCCGGAGATAGCAGGTGTACAGTGATCTGAAAGGGCCACTTTTCAGATGGTGGGTTTTCCATCAGTTGGGCTTCAATAAATTCATGACATGAAAAGTACTGACGGTTACATTAAATGTAACTTAAGATTTTCTTGGATAACAATGCCTTGCATGCAAATTACATAACAATAGTAATGCTGTTGGTTCTGTAGCCAATATACAATCTATTCAAAACCAAAAGTAGGGCATCATTTGTGTTTCGATGTGGGCTGACTGTAACATATCTTGGTAAAATATCATGCTTTGGCTCAGAGCCTGACACACCTTGACGTCGAGAACATGTAGCTCCACCCTGACGTTCATCTCATCCTCTGTGAACATCTCGATGCGGTTCACATGACTGAAATCGGCCAACAGAGCCACCAGGTTGGTCTTGGTGTTGATCACATGACTGATGCCATACCGAGGACCAACGAGCAGCGTGACCTCGGTATGCTTCTCCCCCTGCTGAGATAGAAGAAAGAACTGTCAGACATAGACACAGACTCTTGATTTTATTTAATGCTGCTGGGAGACTCAGACTTGGAGATCTGCCACAAGCGTCTGCTAGGAAGGGACTGAAGAAATCGCCCAACACTAGAGGAAATTCGAGAGCTCTAATTAACATTTGGGATGATAAAAACAAAAAGTTAGACACTTACAAGTAGGGTGGATTTGAAGACGCGTCCCCCGTATAGTCTCAGATCACTGAGGTACTTCAGATACTGTACCTTTGCTTGTAAAGCAGTTAACTGAAAAAGAAATGTTGAGATGTAATATATAAGCATAAATTTAAGCATTCTGTAAATCTGAGAAAGTGTCAAAAACTGAAAACTTTAGAAACAGCATAGCCAAAAAGAAACACTTAGGTAGAGTTTGTGATGAAAATCTAATGAAGAATGATTGAATATAGATTTAAGTTATTTCCACTAGGGAGCAGCCTTGTCACTTAAGCAGTTTGCAGTATTGAAGCAAAATATGTTTGAAATGTGCTTTTTCTCTTGAGAACATATACACATTAAATTTTCAGAGACACTCAGGATTTCTTGTACTAGGTGTTTTTAAAAAAACATGAAATATTGCTACTAGTGTACAAGGACATGAATATAGAATATTAAATATTGAATATAATTCCATTTTGCTTAATTGATTCAGCTGGCATTGCATGAATTGAAGTACATTGATGGGGCATATTTTAAATGTAATTACATGAAGTGGGTGAGAGGCTATGCTGTTCACACAGTGTAAATGTTCCCCTCAAGGTGTTAACACTGTGTGAAAAGTGCTGAAACTTTCATTTGCAGTGTAGGGAATCCGAAGATCTCGGCAGCTGATATCTCAGCAGTAATATGTGAGGGAGAGCCCTCAAACTAGTCAAATTTTGTCAGCAATGTAATGTGATTCTAGAGGCTGAAAATATGATTTCTGTTTGTGTGTGTCAGAGACAGAGAGGGGGAGGGAAAGAAAGAAACAGCAGGAGAGAGAGAAGAGAGAGGCTGTAGGGAGGGAGAAAGAAAATCCTTGATTCATGAATAGTTAGCCTCCTGCTAATTTTGCAAAACTCTACAAGCTCACAAGGTCAGCCCAAAAAGGGCCCTCAGTAGGCCGTAGCTGAAGTTTCATTTCTCATGAAACCCTGAGAGCTGTGAGCTTCAGGGCAGCACAACTGAAATCATTACACAATTCACTGGAAGACAAGAGCAAGGAGAGAAAGGAGAGGGAAAAGATTCGGGCAATATGCACAGGCAGGTCTGACTTCCCGGGGCAGACATGCTGAGCTCACGGATATGATCAGTAGGGGTCTCAGGCAGCATCTCATTTGCCCTGAAACTTGAAATGAATCACTGTTCTCCCCAGATTTCCAAATCTTGCCTTCCATCAGCCCACCCATACACCATCCATCCATCCATACCTTTTTACTGAATGCTCATCTAATCTCATGAGGCAATTTCAGAATGTTCCAGACACAAAGGAATGACATAACTTCATAATGGAAGCTGCTGTCTAAGGGTAATAGTATACATTTGAAATGTTCTAGCTCATTGTGCTGCTTTAATTTCCGATCACATTAGATACGTCTATTCATGTATTGTTTGTCCTCCGACGATGAAAACTGTTTTCCAGGCCACTTCATATGGAGCTGAATTGAATTCAGGGAGCAAATTCGGCAGAAGAAAAGAGTAATGGCTACCTTCTTGCCCGGTGGTACGAGATTCTGATTGGTCTTCAGGATGTGTGTCAAGGCTTTCTTGATGTTCTTCTCCTTCATGCTGGACAGCACAGCGGGGGGCAAGAAGAGAGCTAAACCCCATTCCTTCCTAAAGAGCAATGCAGGAATGTTACTAACTGTTAACCTTATTAAACTTGCCTTTATATAAAAGTGACTATTTGGAAGGGTGGGATTTTCCTGTGAGACTCAGGTCACCAACTCTCACAGCTGTGAAATTACTTCCACTCGGGTTTGTGAGTTGAGTGGAAACATAGGAAATCCTTCCTATAATCCGTTGCTCCAATCGCTCAGTGACTGAACTACACCCTCTATGGGGCAATTTAATCACAGAGTCCCCCACTCAAGGATTTTCCAAAGCTTTTAGTGATTTTCCAATGTGACTTCTCTTACATTAGTGTTTGGACTGCAGGTATGCTTTATTGGGAATATTTTTTTACGATAACGTAAAACATCAGTTCAAAGGAATACCTATTAATGAACAATCAGTTGGATGGGAAAGCTGTACTGTGCATCGTAAATACATCCAGACAGTTTCCAGTCATGGCTTGATGTGACCCAGATATTTAGCTTCAGTACTCAGTGTAAACGTGTCATCATTTTTTCCATAGAAGAGAAGCCAATGAGCGACTGGATGAACAGACCAAACTCACTCGATGTATTTGATGGAGACCTTCTGTGTCTGTTTCGTGGTGACCGTGAGGATGTACATCTGCAGGGCAGCTAGTCTCAGTGCCATATCGTACTTCAGCTCCGGCCCAAAGCGCTCCAGCACCACATCATTGCAGCTCTGATGGGGGAAAGGCAAAGGTCACGTCCTCTTAATTTCCTTCTTACTACTTGTGTAATTGCTAGGTTGCCGCTGTAACAGCCACTAATTTCTATGGGAAAATGTCGTCAAATTTGCTGAAAGATCCATAAAACGCCTGTAACAGTGAACATTTTCCATTAAGCATGGATCTTCAGTTTCTGAGTACTTTCTGCCAAATGATACCTGAACGTAGAGGTATTCGAAAGCCACTGCGTCCCTTCTTAGAAGGTCGATGGGGTCCTTCGGGACAAAGCTGAGTCTGAAGAAGCATTTCATCTTGTGAGACCCTGGCCGCTGTGTCACCTATTCAAGGGACAATACCATGAAATTAAATGTCACCCATGGGGAGGGCTCAAGTTGTCATGGGATGCACATGGATGCCATCCCTCCTGTGACAAAAATGACAAAAACCACCCGCTTTTAAATATACTATCCCTGCTCCCAACCCCTAAATTGTTCTGTGTAATTGTCACTCGCCTAATTATAAATCTACCTATATCAGGGGTACCCAACTGGTGGACTCTGGATCGAAACCTGGATCGTGCAATCCTCAACTCCCCCCTTGCCCACACCCATTTGATACATTTTCTCCTCGCAAATTTTATCTCAACCCCACAATCCTGCTTGAAATGTTTTTATAGCTCGGCCCGAGGCAGCATTGCCCCTCACAGGAGAAGGAAGAGCGACCCACACACCCCAGTCTGAAATACTAACCCAAGGCACCATTGCCCCTTACAGAAGGAGAAAGGACAACCAGCTGCTCACCCCAGCCTGAAATGCTCACCTGAGACAACATCTCCTGCTCATGAAGGAGCTGCATTTTGCTCGGAGCCCCCTCGCCCCGCTGCTCTAGCACCAAAGAGAACTGCTCGATGCTCTTAATAGACAGTTTTTCTTGCAGAGTCAGGATAACATCCTGCCACACAGGGAGGTATCAGTTGATACAGGCTTGGTAAGGGTCTTGGGCCAACAGCGTTTTTATGAAAAAATAATTTATTGCTGAAGCATTATGTAGCCCTACTACTTAAACAGTACTATTTCTTATTGTAAATATTACCAGCTGTGTAACATTATTCTGACCAGTAGCGATGGATATGAATTTAATTCCTGTTACAGGTTTGCCTAACACTTCATTCTTGACTTTATGTCTTAGTGTTAGATAGCTGCCTTTTCGTCTTAATTTTGCTTTTCTATCATGTTCTGTGACTCGAAATTCTCATCTGAAAGCCTGAAAACATAAAATGCAATTTCCTAAATTTTTGTGCGTCAAAATTAAAGATAAATATCTTATTATAATTCCAGGGCAGTGCAGGCCCCTCTCCATCCAAATCTTCACATCCAATCATGGAATATGAAACTCACTTTTATGGAAGTGTTGCTATCAAATCGAAAGGACTTTGTTTGTCCGTTCTCCAGATACACCTTCAGGACATTTGGCATGAAAAGTAATGAGTTGTCCTTGACTGTTTCCTGGGAATGAGAGAAAATTACTGTTCAGTAATGGTGATTACTACCTTTTAATCAAAATCAGCAAGATCTCCATTGGTCAAGTAATTCAACACACAAGGAATTTGTGTTAGTGGATGTGCTCTGGTATAACATACAGCATACAAGACAATTTGAAAACAACTTACAAGTATGCACATATGACATACTTCTTACATTATACCATTTACCTACAGTGTGAAGGAATAAGAGATGGAATAAAGGGTGAAATAAATTAACAAACAAATATATATTAAATATAAGTAAACAAGGGCTATGCTAGTAACAATTATATGAACACAGCTAACTAAAGTGTAAAATGTCTGTTGTTAGCAGATAAAGTGTTGTTGGAGAGGGATCCCACTGTGTCTATAATTTGTGTAATGGTCTTCCACATACAGTCATATATTAACAAAGGAAGTGTGTGGATAGCAGACTACTGCATTTCTGGGCAATAAGTAACCTAAAATCGATTTGATCTTCATTAAACTTTATTTAAAAGATCCATGCTGGTTGACATAATGCATAGATAATGGGCTACATACCGGGACCTGACCGTTTACAATGACCTCCTCTGCAAAGCGCACTTTCACTGGGTTTGACTTTAACTTTGCCTTTTTTGCAGCACTGATGAATGCCGACTTGGGGCACTGGAAGGAAAAGGGGACAACTGGTTAGCAACCCAAACCAGAAGAGGCCAAATGGATGACAAACGTTGTAAGAGGAAAACGGTCAAGGTATCCTGAAAAGCCCATCTGCATTTAGCGATGCGATGTTTAGGGGAGCAGACAGCTGACAAATGGGGAACGCATGGGTCGATGGTGAGGCTGTCTGCTCAAACACAAGGAGCCTTTAGACCAGTAAAAGATTAATCATCACAATTTATTCATTTCTTTGCTACATCCAAGTCGACATACAGTACACATTACTGATTGATTTATGCAGTTTGTTGCATAAGCTTCTGTGTAAAACAGGTACATGGTTGCTATGGTCACAAGTAATGGTATGCAGGGACCTTCATTGTATGAATGATTAGGCTTCAAGCAAGAAAGAAACATCCAGGAAAATGACACTGTTATAAATGTATACATTTCCAGATGATGGCTGGAATATTCTTGCTGGTCTGTGTTATTTCTCATTAATGGCAATGACACTCAGTTACTCAGCATATCTCTGGGTCACTGACATAGAACTCAACACAACTGTAAGTTAGTTAATAAATACTAAAAAATACTATACTGTAAATACTAATAAAAAAATACTAACTGGGAATGACAAGAACAATATATCTACTTAATCCTGCATTTTCTGAGAACAAGCACCAAAAACTCATGTTGACATAGTTGTCTGGACCTTGCACAAAAGTTTTAATAAATACAAAAACTTTCAACCGGCTATGAAACATTTACAACTCCCATCCATCCATTTTCTGAAACTGCTTGTCCTATTCAGGGTCATGGCAGGTCCAGAGACTTTGGGTGCAAGGCAATAACCCTGGACGAGCCCCCAGCTCATCACACAGTGCATTCACACGCCTATGAGCAATTTGGCAAATCCAATTAGCCTTAGCATGTTTTCATACTGCGGTGGGGACCGAAGTACCCGGAGGAAACCCCACAATGACACAGGGAGAACATGAAAACTCCACACATAGAACCCTGTGGAAACTTGAACCCAGATCCCAAAGGTGCGAGGTAACAGTGCCAATCGCTGCACCACCATGCCACCCACAAATTCCACTAAACTCTATAATAAATGTTAAAACGGACAAATGGTCACATGTACAGTTGTATAGTCTCAAGCATGATAGATGATAGATGGAAGAGGATTGTGCCTTTAACTGCACTCTGATAGCTTCTGCTCGCATTCATCACAGCACATTAGTCAGAAGATGGTGTTTCTTAGTGTTCTATTAAGATGATTAGAATCCATGCTCCCATAGGTACTTCTCTCAGCCAATCAGATTGAATCAGCACTGCTGAGCCTGATTAGAACAATTGGTATCCTTATTCTGAAAGAGGACATCATGTTCATTCCAGATCATTAAAAAATGTGTTAATCAGAAGTGGAGCCTTGTCTCAATAATAAAAACTTGGAAGGTCGAACGCGCTCTCCTGATTTCCCCAAGTAGCTGGAAAACAGTCCAAAACGTTAATGGTAGTGTGTATTTTGCAGAGATGGGGAAGTGGGTGAGGACCGTGGTCCTGACTCCTCCACACAGCTCCATGTGTGTGTAGTTTGTGTAGTTTGGTCATTCTCCCTGTGCAGCACTCTGGGTTAAGCCCTTAGTCTTAAGACATGCGTTTGGGTGAATCTGGGTTTGTAATTGCCATAGGGTACGTAGGATGGGCTGTCTCTCAACTAGATGTCTCTTCATGGTTCAGTTGCATGTCCCCTCTATCATATTCCTCGCAGCCCATGCTGTGTGTACGTATGGGGGGGAGGGTCACTGCAAATGTTCCCAATGGGCACAATACAGCAGAGGACAGGACACATCTCTGACTCTCCTGATAGTGTCAGTGTGAGCCGCTTTATGAAGTCCTGACGGACAGCGGCTGAATCTTCAGTAGTATTTTTACATTAAGTTGCAACATTTTTTTTATCTAAAGCCATGCAGAGTTTTTTTTCCGTTTGGAGTTTTATTAATCTTCCTGCTGACCCTGTTTGGTAGAGGATACCTCCTATCCTCTGCCTGAGCCGCTGGGGGGGGGGGGGGGGGGGGGTTTTT
>JAODLC010000001.1:37673085-37698974 GCA_026781145.1 Hippopotamyrus pictus
GGCGGGCGGGCAGTTGTGCTGTCCTCATGTGAACAGCCTCAGTAAAAGCCTCAAATGCCCAGGTTACTTACAGGGTAAGGTTGCACCACCGTCAGGACAATGGATTCCTTACAGCTCCTGAAAGAGAGGATAAGGGTTATGAAAAGCATGCATCCAAACCAGGAGTCAAACAAAATAAACACGCAGGTCTTGAGATGCATATGTCACTCCTTGGTGATGATGATCCATAAATGGGTCGTGGGGCTCTAAAGAGAGACTCCTGGGTGCATAAGCACAGGCGGGCTGGCCCAGACCATAAGTCAGCCTCACCCACAGGAGTCTTCATAAGCTCTGACAAGTGCTCCACATGGCGGGCAGACGCCGGCTACATAATCTGCCCATCCTGCCATGCACTCATGGTACCACGGCGACGGCTTACATCAGCGGCGCCATGGAAACTGGCCACCATTCATCGTTTTTCTTTAGGGTTGAAAATACTATATATTCCAGTGTCTAGTCTGTGCATGGTTACGCCTACACCTGAGACACACTTTAATTATAAATAATAGAAGGAACAAGAGCGACATCTATCCTGCAAAAAAATGAAAAAAAAAACATAGTACCAGTCAAAAGATATTACTGAACACCATTTGTTTGTCAACAAGATAATGGAATGCTACAACAGATGACATGGCCCCCACAATCCCCTGACCTAAACCATATTGAGCTGTTTTGGGACAAGGTGTATCGGAGAGTAAGAGCAAGCTAGTCAACTTGTGCTCAGAACTTGTGGAAACCACCTTCAGGACTGCTGGAGAAGCATTACAGGTAGCTGAAAGAATATAAAGAGTCTATTGAAGCAAAAGGGGGCAATTCTGAAGAGTCTGAAGTCTGAGAAACACTTGGTCATTGCAGTATTTGATGTGCGTTACTTCATTGCCTGGAGGCTTTTTACTAAAATAGAAACAAATGTATTAAAAGCAGGTGTGCCTGCCCAGATTTTTGACTGGCACTATATTATTTTATACACACACACACACACACACACACACACACACTAATGACCAAAATTGAAGGCACTTCCAATATTTAGAAATTTCAGAACTTAATTCTGGTTACTCCACTTACTTATTTAATTGTCCAATGTATGATATTTTTAAACATTCTTTGATTTTTTTATAAACATTACCCCCAATATTCATGTAGTAATTTTTAATGTGTGATGCCAAATCCTTGGTGGCAGGATTGGCACTTCAGCCACAGGAAAAAACCTCATACTGGTCCAGTTGGACGGGTGTGGTGCTGAGGTATCACCCGCCACATGACTGCACTCAGGTTCTCATCCCTGAGGTGGTTTGTCGTGTGGTGGGTGCAGCGATGCGCTGTAATCAGTGCATGCTCCTTACCTCTCCACCTTATGCCAGAAATGCTAGACGGTTACACAATAGCTTGTGGTCCAATGGGCTAAACCTCTGTGCCTGTGATCAGACAGTTGCTGGTTCAAGCCCACCCTTAGCTTATCATTGGGTCCTTGAGAAAGGCCCTTAACCTCCAGCTCGCTGGGTGTTACCACAGGCAGCTGCTCTTTGTAGCCAGCTTGCTCTCACCTACAGAGAGCAAGTTGGGGGAGGTACAAAGAGAACTTCCACATGGGGGTCAGTTGTTGTGGGTATGTATGTCAAATCAGGTTGATACATTGGGATTGGAATTTAGAAATAAAACAATTATGTATTATTTTACTGAATTCCAGTAGACACCAATATCTCTACATTTATTAAAAGACAAAAAGACTTATATTTTCACTAAATGGGGCATCTGCAATGATGATAGACCCTGAAAGTTATGCATCACCTTCTTATGCAAAGAAAAATTAATATCATTAACCATAGTGGTTGACTGATTTTAATACATTCATTGAAAAAAATATAATTTGTTCATGCAGAATTCTACCAGCTTTTAAGTGGAGTTATATGATTTCTGCTAGAAAAATAGGAGAATATTAATGTAAATATTGCTAACTTGCTGATAAAAGATTAATCATTTTCCCCCTGTCTGCTGTACAGACTGCTATGTTGGATGTAGTCGTCATATTATATAACAGAGCCAATGACTGTTACCTACAGAAGCTTCTCCATTCTGATGCAAGCTCTGGACCTGCCTGTGATCAGACAGGTGGTTAACAGCCTGACTGTTGCAGCCTCACTCTGACCCACTTTCTCGCAGGTGACTCTGGCCAACCCCCTCTGCAGGTTAGCCACCGTACCTGACGAGGTCGATGACTCGCTCCCTGGGTGCGCTGCTGACTGCCTCATCGTTGATCATGATAATCTGGTCCCCAGGTACAAGTTTGCCTTCCGAGGGACCCCCTGAAAGACAAGCAGAAAGCCAGGGCATGATATGCCCCTAAATGTGAGGACCTTTCCTCTTTGGATTGCTGCTTCTGTTCATTTCTGCATTCTGTGCACATCTATACCTGCATTTACACTGCATTTGCACATCCGCAACCGCAACTGCACTTTATCTGCTGTATTCTGAGCATTTAATGCAGTGAACGGCCCCTTGGCTTTTTCAGAGGGCAGAAGGAAAAATGGAGACGTGTTTGTATCAGTAAATGCATGCGTTTAGAATAGTGTAATTATTATCTGGAAGTCTGTTTGTTCATGATAATGTAATCCTCTGAGTCTATATCGGATTTTTAGGCACCGGCTTGTCGAGTATGTGGGCGATACAAAACCTAGTTATTTCCAGTTATTCTTCCCTTTTACCGTGCAGGCAGAATTGTGCAAATGATGCCCTCAGGTAACCATAAGCTACTGCACAGAGTAAAGTCGCTATAATGCCATTCTTTTCCTACAGAGTCATGGTTTCATGGTTCCTTTACAAGAAGCAGACCTCATAGACCTTACAATGAGGAAAGTATCACTATACAAGGCCTTTCAAGTTATCATATTTCAGATGAGTAATAGAAGTATTATGGAAACAAACATAGCGAGTTGCCCTATATCCTCACAATTTGCCATTCTGTATGGGTTGAGTTAGCATAGGTTACACATGGTTCAAGTACATTAGTACCTAAAAACTGACTAACAGTTATGACTATTAACCCATTATAAGGTATGCTGATGATACGGAAACCCCAGTACAGCCTTCAGATAGATAGTGTAGTTACCTGGGGTAACAGAACGGACAACCACTGGCTTCTCACTGCCTGCCACGAAGCCAAAGCCCAGTACAGGGTCCCGTCTCATCTCCACCTTGCGGGGTGCTGGTGGTACCAAGGGCCCACCCTCCAGACGGACCTCCTCCAGCGAGCCACTCTGGGACCCGTAGCTATAGAACATAGGAAAACGGGGTGGTGGTGGGGGGGGGGGGTCTCCATTTACTTTGAAAATGGTACCAATATACAATGCAAATCAGGCACTAACCCTATACCTTGTTTCGCATAGGTGTGTTACCTGAGCATGAGATTGCTGAGATACTATACTATGGTGAACAAATTTATGTCTTTGGAATGTATCTCTTACATATTTTTGTTTAAGATTTATGATACTCTGCATAAAAATGGGCAAAGCCACAGAGTTGAATATAAAGGATGCTGGACTGTCCTCAATTCATGATTCACGCAGGATTTCATGACGTTTAGCCCGAGCAATGAGTCCTAATCTGTAGTGACAAATCGTCTCTGAAAATGAAAGATATCAGGCTATGGTTACGAAGGAGAGCTTGCGATGGCTATCCAGCCTGCATGACAATGTCGGCTTTACACTGCTCTGCTTGCAGGAACTGAGCACCCTGGAAAAATTAAAAAAATACAACAAACCTCACAGAAATTTACTCATTTAAAATGTATCCTGCTAGTATCAAATATACAATACTATGACATTCATACTATAACAACTGCCACTACTGAATTTAAGCCCCAACTGGTGGATGACCAACATAAATGATCAGGGGAGAGGATTTGTCCACTTCCCTAAAGGCCCAAGTGCCTTGTTTATGGAGCTAATCAATCTCTGCCCGGAAATTCAGGCTGTGACCTTCTTGTTGTGATTCACTCATAGGAGCTGTGTTATATCCTCCCTGCTAAACAGCTACAGCATCTCTGGCCAGCCAGTAGGTATCAAGCTGGGGTATTAAGTGGCCAAGAAGCACCTGCATGTCGGATGTCACACCGACTGCGGGCAGGAAGCCGCTTCTCTGCAGCCTGCAAAACGAGTCTGTGCTGGAGTGACGAGTCTCATGATGATTACTTGCTGTGTCTCCAATTGGGTGGCATCGCCATAGTGACACCGAAAGGGCAACGTATACACAGTTCCTACTACCATAGCAAAATGATATTATTTTAAATATGAGTTTCATATTGGGGAAACCCTTGGGAAAAGTGAGTCTCATATAATAAATCACCACAACTGATGAACACCTGACCGATAATAACTCATTAAACAAAAACGCTCCACAAGTGAATGAGAAAATGATACGGCCTAATTGTAAATCACAAGTGTGCGTCAAACAGCTTTAAAATCAGTTAATACAGCTCATTGTTGGCAAAAAATTAAAATGAATGCTTCCATTGATCATTTATCTTTTATTCAATGGACCTAAAGTCAGATTCTTCGGATTCTTGCAGGAATTTTTTCATTTAAAATAAAAGTACTGAATAAGAGTTTTCAATTCTGCTTGAAAGCAGATGGTTAAAAAAGAAGAAGCATCTAACTATGGTCATGACCTTCCTTTGTACATGTTTCTACTTCCCTACAAGCTGTGTGTCTCCTCGGTGAAGCCCACACTCCTGCCTAATTAGAGCTGTGGATTTTTTAGGCAGAGTGTAGATCCACCTCATGCTGAAAAGGTACAATTAATCTTTTGAGCCACAACGTTGAGCCCAAGGTTCTGCATTTCTCTTCAACAATAGATGGTACAGGGAAAAAAAAATCTAATTAATCTTAATAACGCAATTATCCAAGACTCTTGGGGTAAGGATTTAAATCAATAATAGTCAAAATGAAAACTAACCTGCCAGTTGGCTTTTCAGTGAGTGATCCCTAACTCTCTATAGATATGATTTATAAATCGGTGGAGGTTAACCAAAGCAAATGACTCTAATAACGTCTCTAAAGCATCGGCAGACTGCATCCCGCTTTACTTTAAGCTCAGACTCAACAGGACCCCACCAGTCTCTGCTGTAAGAAAAGCATACAGCCATCTGCATCTAGGAAATGCACCAACCACAACTCAACACTGATTGGAGGTCACCATGGTTCCAGCTGTCCCCTCCTACCCTGACATGAAGATGGCCCCCATTGGCCAGATCTTTCTGGTTGTTTTCTGCTAGTCGCTGGGCTGTGTACAGACAATCTTGTCAACTACACTGTTTCAAATACACTGTGCGTCAAGCCTGTCCGTTTCCCAAATTTGGAAGAGGATCGGGTATCGAGAGGGAAGGTCCCCCCCTCCCCACTTCAAATCTCCAGCAGATGAAGTTTGATGAGCTACCTTTATAGCATTCCCAAGATGCATTTCTCCAGGGGCAGAATTACAGTGACAATATTAATATGAAACTGCCATTTAGCAACATTTTTATTTTGTTCATTTTAATTAACTCACAGAGCTGTATTGGCACTAAATATTAAAATATTACGGGCCAGATTCACTAGCGGTTTGCGCCAGTGCAAACCTTCTTTTGGCATTAAAATAGTATTGTCGGCCATACTGCTTATGCATCTGAAGGAGTTCCCTTTCAAAACGCAAAATTTGGGGAAGAATATTTAAATGAATTACATGATTTACTAAGGTTTGCAGTAGGCTTACGGCAAATTGTGCCATTATTTAATGCAGAAAAAATTTATATCTTATTTTGTTCTGCCCTTGGTAGATGGGGTCGGTCATTATTTAAATGAACTGATTGCATCTGTGTTCAGAAATTTGCGCATTTTTAATAGATCACCCACAGAACTGGCCACTCCCATTTCCGCTTTTTTTATTGCCCCATCAAGCTAATTTGCCCTGCTTAGTAAATCTGGCCCTATATGTCACAACTGGATGTGAGCACGGACTGGGGAAGCAGGAAGGTAGGAGCAGGGAGACGAGGAATCGGGGAAAATAGGGTTTTATTAGAGGAAAACAACAAAGTAAGGAATGAAGACAGACGGCAACCTTCACTTGACATCAATGACTTCAATGACAAGACTCGGATTTTACACAGGACTTAATGAGAATAACAAGAAACAGCTGGTAACATCAGGATTTCACACGAGGTTAACGAGGGGGCGTGGCACACAGGAGGGTCGGACGAGCCGGGCGTGATACTATCTTTATTAGTTACAAAATTTCACAGTGAAAATAAAGTCCATAAATATCTGTCAGTATATTTTGTGATTAGGATCATAGATTCTCAACATATTCTCATGTCAGCTTCCTTACCTTTCCTTTGCTTAAAGATTAACAGATACAGGCTTTATGCTTGGAAAATTTGAATAATGAAATATACTTTTGTATTAATGGTTTCCTTCGTCAGATTACTGAAGTGTCTCCAGTTCTCTGGAGGGCTATGTGTGCATGTATATACATTAATGTCTGTATGTACATGTAAGGCTCTGTAAGGTTACTTTAGTATTAATATGTACTTAATACTAGTGCTAAATTACACAGATGAAACAACAACTAATTACCAAAGGACTGAATGGCCCTCCATCAATGTAACAACATCTCCTGACTCTGAATATATACATTCGCCACGTGTGGTATTGCCTTGAGTAAGATGGGTTATTCATCGTGTTACTCAGCCCAGTCCTTCCTAAAGCTTTAAAAAGTGAGATTAAAAATCATCAGGTCTTCAGTTTATATTTGAGAGAATAATGTAGAGTGGACATCAAAGAGCTGAGGTAAGATGGACTGACTCATAAGGTCAGAGGCTGGTGTCCCAACACAGATAAAAGATTAGATAACTGTCATCTGGCTTGGTTGTCAGCAGAACAAAACAATATTGCTGTATAGAAAGAGCATCCTACTGGTCAAAAGTACAGAGGATTTTATTAATCCACCAGGCTTTATAATTTCCCTAGATGATTCTTTCATGCAAAGTAACTATCAGTTTAACCAATTTATACAGCTCTGTGTGTTTTGTGTGAATAGTTCAAGCAAAGTCTTATTATTATTATTATTATTATTATTATTATTATTATTATTATTATTATTATTATTGTGTGAGGTTATAACAGCGGGGCATCTTTCAGGGCAGTAAAACATGATCTCTTGTTGATGTCCTCTCTTGCTAGCACCCTACTCTCATGATTTGTGCTGACCTGGTTCTCCGTATTATACTGAAGACTCCTTTTCACTCTTTTCTCTAGTGGGGCATTTCGTTCACCCTTTCTGGTAAAAGCAACCATCAGGCTCCATTGCACCAGTATAGATTTTCTTAGATTTTCTCTGTGTCTAAAAAAATGAAGTAAATTCATCAACAATGTAAGAGTTGAACCTGTCAAGGCTTCAAAAGACATAAAATATGGCTTGCCTGACAAAAGAAACAACTTTCCAATGTTCAGTGTTACTTCCCTCCTAAAAAAAAAATATATGCACCCAAAAACACAGCTGCTATGAACCAAGCTAACTTGCATCTCTTTGCAAGAAAACACATGTGGTTGATCACTAGACTGCCAGATGATTACAGAGCCTGAGCTGCTGCCTTGGGTGTCGGTGGAGGTCTACCTGCAGTGGTCTCTTTATGACAATGGACCTGGCTTGAGGTATGAATGATGCAACACATCTCCACCCCACATGGTTTATACTATGTAAGGCTGAAAGATTTATCGATTTCAATTTGAAATCTCAATTTTAAACACCGCGATTAGCCAATCGCAAAGGCTGTGATTTAGGATATCATTATACAGTACATCGCACACAGGGTTTAAAACTGGTGTTTTACAATAGTTTTACAAATTCATGCCGTGCTCCCTGTGTGACAGTCATTCTCACCAATCACAAGCGCCGTGCTTCTCGCGTGCCAGTCATGCTCACCAATCAGAAGTGGCCCAAGATGATTGTGTATATGCTTAGTAAACCAAACATGTTGAAACCCAAGGAAAACATTACATTCATGGTGCAAAAAGTGTTGAATATGGTGCTTAACATGGCAACTTAATAATGATAATGAAAATAATAATAATAATAATAATAATAATAAATAATTTTCTTGGCTCACACTTCTTTGATAAAGATATACTTGAATGCAAAATTATTTTAGCCACCCTGTCGTTGAGCATTTTTTTTTTTTTTATTGTATTTATTTTATTAGGTCACCAGAAAGGTTTTTAACTCAGTTTAACAATAAAATGGTGCCAGTTTAAGTTGGGAGGTCCTGCAGTATGTCACAAAGTGAAATTTGTTTAAAATGATTTATGTGTAAATGTATTTATGTGTATACATTTTTTTTTCTGTGTCTGGGGAAACAACTAAAGGGGGCTGCAACTGTGTGTGTGCGTGTGCGTGTGTGTGTGTGTGTGTGTGTGTGTGTATAACCTGATTTCACAGCAAAGTACTGATTTAAACTTAACATTATGGTGGCATAAGGTTCCTCTGTATTCATAACATAAGACCTTTGAACAAAAACTTTCAACGTTAAATGCGGGAGCCGTGGTTTGTTTTTATGTACAGTATCTATTTGGGCTCACTGTTAGGTGAAAGTGGTAGAAAAGGGGGCATGCTGTCCTCGTACCTCAGAGTCCACAGATAAAAGCAGAGTGGCCATTTTCCTGCCCCGCCGCATAGCAGCGTGAGGCAAGCGGCACCTTGATCAAAGCCCTGCTAACGCCGCCTCGGGTGCGTCCCAGAGTCTCTCTAAAAGCACGCTCGCTTTCGCTCTACGTCTGAGGCTGCCACCGTGCTGGAGGTTTTCTGAGAGTGAGAGATGGGCGCCGGGGCGAGGAATGATGCGGGGTGTCTCCTCCGGCCCAGCACGGGGCGTGCTGGTGCTTAACTGGGGGTGGCACCTCGCTCGGCATGTGAAGGATGGGAATCAGTATTCCGCCTGCACAGATGGGGCACGCATAGTCTCCAGCCACTACGTGTCCTGAATGACTGAGCGTTTCTCCGACACTGGGAACGCTGCCCTCCCCTCCATACCCCCACGCACTCACTTAATGAAGCAGTCTCTCCCCTCTCTACTGGAGGTCATGTCCCATCCGTAGGGGGGTGCCGAAGAGGCGCTCCAGGTCCCGGAAGGGGGTGGCCAGCCCGTGGATTTGGATCTGTGGCTGGAAAGGAAGGTTAGGGAATAAAGGTGAGCAGTGGCACCTGCAGCTACTCACAGGTAATTAAGTTTATCTATCTGAAAGAGTCTCCATGAAATTTTAGTTTCAAATTATATCTACAGCTCTTTGGGGTGATGTTTGACTCTAAGGTTAATGCCGTGATCAAAACGTCACTGGTCCCAATCCTGTGGTTCATGATATTACCATTGATGCTGAAGAGAACAGGCCCTAACCCTAATTGCTCCAGGGACTGGTTGACCCTGCTGTCTCAATTGCATGTCACTTCGGATGAAAGTATTTGCTAAATAAAACGTAAATGCATATTAAGGGATGCTGCATCCGAAACCCTATGCATCCTCAATCAGTCCTCCATGTGATGGCTGTATTTTAGATAGCTAACCCGGGCTAAGTCCCCCACACAAGCATAAAATATATGCAGAAAATTCAGTATTTACCACTCATTGATACAAATGATTCTGAGAGTTTCACGTAACAAACCATGTGACACAGAACTGCATTTTGGAAGGATGTGTATTGTTTACATGGTTTAAATGCCACTCACACAAAATCAGTGGTGGCTGGTCATTTCTGAGGAATTCACATGTTTCAGCATCAAAGTGATTTTTGAAAATGTGCAGAGCTTCAGCCCATATTCTTAAAGCTGGCTGGGAGGAGTCTGGAGAAATGTCTGGAGAGAGGTCTGGAGAGAGGTCTGGAGAGAGGTCTGGAGCGAGGTCTGGAGAGAGGTCTGGAGAGAGGTCTGGAGCGAGGTCTGGAGCGAGGTCTGGAGAGAGGTCTGGAGAGAGGTCTGGAGAGAGGTCTAGAGCGAGGTCTGGAGAGAGGTCTGGAGAGAGGTCTGGAGCGAGGTCTGGAGAGAGGTCTGGAGCGAGGTCTGGAGAGAGGTCTCACTGAACTTAATATCCAGTGCATCAAGAGAAAATCACTTGGGCCACAGGAAAGACCAGGCTGAAAGGGAGTGACGTGGGAGATTTTCTGTCTTCTACATCAAAACATAATACTAAGCTATATAGAACTTATACTAAGACCATTATAAAGAATTATATCAACATGGGAGGATTGCACAATATGTAAAGCTGAGTGATATGATGATATTATCAGTAATCAATGATATCAGACAAGTGTCGATATGAGTGTTAATATCTGACTAGCCAGTGATTATATATTTCATATATGATCGTCTTTGTCTGGGAAGTAGGCTTAGGCTACACATAAAGCAAGATACCTGAAAGATTTATGATTTGGTGTTCAGTTTGGTTTCTTGGATTAAATAAAAACATAGCTATTATAGCGCAGCATTTGACTAGCATTGCCTGTCACAGTAATGGTGTTTTCAGGTATTATTGTAAGTAAAGTTTGATGTTGTCACATCATTTCCTTTCTTTTATGGGAGTGAGTGGTCTTCACAAGCTATAGCCAAAACTTGTGATAAAAAAAGAAAGAATCATTGACAATTTTTAGATGAACTAGGTTAGGCTATTAATTAGTTTTAAAAGGTTGTCCATTGTAGTGTGCAGACTGTCCTGTACTGAAATAAAATGCTGTGTCCTGTATTGATCCACAAAAACGCACAATTTGTGCTGTATTTTCACACACAGCCTCCTCCTCCCCAGCTCAGCAAATTTAATTATGGAGGACCCACAATAGATTTATCACCGGGGAACCAACATTGCAGCCCATCAGATTTGTGTGTTCTGTTCGCACTTAAAATATAGAAACATCTAAAATAACGTAGAGCTGTGGCTATTGATGTAAAGCAACTACTGTATCTACCATCCATACTTCTGTGGTTGTTGGGGGGGGGAGTTGGTGGATTTGGACAATACGATATTATTGTTCATATCAACTGATCTCTTAATTAAATTATTTTGTGTGTGTGTGTGTATATATATATATATATATATATATATATATATATACTGTATATATAGTATATAGTGGAAACATATCACATGAGTGCAATGTGGACTGCACTGTGTATCTAACATTAAAGCATGAGACTCAGGTGGGTGTTGGTGCTGCTCAGTGCTCTGCTCATACATGCCTACAAAAAACAGGATACTGACAGACACTGTAGGTATTTATGTGGCACGTACTGTAGCCTAGCGGTTCTGGAAGCCATGTAAATCAATAAAACCGAGCATGCTGGAAATGGTAGCTACGTGAAACATTCTTCATTTTGCAATGTTATATGTGGATGTTCTTTATTGGACAAAACTCACAGCACGTGTTTGAAGCCAGCACTTGTGACTCGACCCATTTGGTATGTCACTACATAGCAATATGGGGAAATGGTGCTGGTCTGAGTCATGGGCAACACGGTACTTTTTAGATTTAATGAAGGCAAGCTTGCTGAAGCAGGTGAATGAAGGCAAGCATGTTGAAGCAGGTACTTTTGTAGGGCTGTTACATTTCTTAAGTAAAACACCTTTGTTACACTTTAAACTGTGCAAAAACAATCAGTTACTATAATTTTATATAGCATAATTATATTACGTCGCTTAAAAAATATATTGCCAAGGAACACATAATATAAGAAAGCTATGCAAAGTTACTGGCATGTTTTGAAAGCTCAGTGAATGGTAAACAAAGTTTGTATCTATTTGCCAAGATTTAAGTCATGTTTCTCTCCAATACTCCCATAATCTATTCTCCTATTGTATCTCTTGTCTTTGAAAACATTCTGTGGGAAGATATAATTTAAAAACTGCTGTAAAGAGTTAAATCACTCAAAGAAGACCATTAAACACATTGGATACAATTATTCCATTATTCTCCTTGGCTGATAGCTGGAGCTGGAGTTGAACTAGTTTGGAAAATGGAAAACTAACAGACGCTAATTTCTCTTTTCAGTAAATTTTGAGAAAGCTCTTTAAGCTGTTTCATCATGACCCATCAAATAAGTCACTACTAATTACAAAACATATTCACACTTTACAAAGTTTACACTGGGTTAGAATGATGTAAAATCTAAACTTATTTTTAAAATGATCATTGTCATCTTTATGTGACTTTCAGCTTTGGCTCTACCAGAATATTCTTAATACAGAACAAAATGTTAATTATGCATAATTGTGATCATCTTAAGCCCTGTTCATTTAATATAACTTGAACGCAGGTTCAATGTGTATTAAACATGTGCCATTTGAAGGGTCCTTCACATTTGTCATGATGCACTTTACAGTTATATTATTAAAAATATTCTTAAGGAAACCTAGATTATTAATCAATGACATTTAACATTATGTGTCAAATCGATCCAGCAATATTCTAACCTGCTTTTCAATCTTCTTGAAATGTGTTTTATCAGTGGAACTTTTTAAGCAAATTAAACCATGGCTTAAAATGTGTTTATTGACTTGTATTACAGTATTAGGTTCCATAATGTCTGTCTCACACAGACGTTTTAAAACTTCCCAGTCTTTACTTGGACGGAAGGACAATGGATGGCATTTGATTGAATAGGTTTGTATATTTGCCATATTGTCTGTCTGCAGAAGGTCATTGAGTTTTTGCGATCCATAAAATTCATGCTTCCTTATTTTTGGCTACTGTTAGTTTCCCTGTTTAACACTGCATTACACGTATGGATTTTTCCACTTCAGCCATTCTAGAGGGCAAAATAAATCCCGCAAATACTTAGATTCCTCCACCACTGCAGAGTCTCTGAAGTAATGAACAATTAAAAGACAGCAGACAGAAAACAATAGATCAGGAATGTGGAATGAACAATGCTTTTATATGCAAGATTCCAGAGCATCCATAATTCAGGGTGATGTTTTCTGACTCCTTCGTATAAGTGTGCAGTGGCAGCTCGAGAGCTGCTTCCTGCCATCAGATGAAACACGATGCCCCTCTTAGACATGTTGAAGTCTCCCTGCAGTAACTCCTGGTTCAGGTTTCCTGCCTAGCAACAACACTTAAAACAAAACCACTTGACAAAGACCTATTTCCCTGTTCATTATGAATACAATACCATTTGCCTTGTAAGTACATGTCACCCAACATTCTTCCAAGAATGAGTTGCCCAGACCTGGCAAGGCGCCTCATTCTAGGGGGGATGGGAATGGTAGCATTATAATAATTGATGTATTGCGTGGTGTCAGACCAGTAACCTTTTCTACTGGCTTCTGTGCAATGCATGATCAGAACTCTTACCAGGATGTCTGAATCCACAACCCACATGTTTATTGGCGTGCTGTCGGATGCGTGTTCAAGAGAAGTGAACGCCAGCAACTGAGCTATGTGACTCATTTCAAGGTCAAAGAAACCCTAAACTACTCCAGAATCTAATGTTTACAAGTGAATTTGATCCAAATGGCTTGATTTCAAACTAGTAACGATTGTTAGTGGGACCATTAATGGAATATCAAGATTGGGAGCCCTGGGAGACATAGAGAATCAGGCAAAGTTGGGAGAAAGACAAATGCATGAGTCCTACATGATCTCACAATGAGTACTTTAGCTCATTAACCCCTTATTGGCTCTTTACCTAAATCTTATAATTTAATTATTGCCAAAACTCTGTACCATTCTATTTTTTTCATCAGAATTTTTAGGAAATGCCTTACAGATTCAGTCCTCTATTTAATCTGTTAATCCCTAGAATTACAGAGGAACCCAATCAGCAGAGTTTGTTGAGTAAGAGGATTTGAAAGTGAAATGTATAAAAATACAGTTTGGAACAGATTTTGTGTTGTTAGGTAGAATGGTGTTCATCTGAATATCTTAAACTGCACACATCTGTTCTACTCAAGATGACTCCTCGAGATTGTAGTGTGATTACATTTATCATGTAAATAAATTTCAGATTAAGATACTTTGTGGGAACCTTTCAAGGAAGCTGGTTGTAATCAAGAAATGGTTTAAACTAAGGGTCAATTATAAATATATGAAAAATACACTGAAATATACAATATTAATGAATTAATTTATATAATATAAACATTTCAGGTTCTTAAACAATATGTTTAAAGGAAATTACATTTATTAATCCTGATTAATGTCCAGGTGTATAACTAGTTAGTTTTTTCTGTGAGATAATAAGAGCCATAGCGATGTGAAGAATTACCTATTCCCTAATAACAAACACGTAACCAACACTTGTCAATTGTGACAGATATGTTACTGTTTCCATGTCAAATTAGCAAAAATAAATCTGCTTTATTATTAACCATCTATTGGATAGATTCATACTCACATTTCTGGACGAGTTGCCTTCAAAGCCCCATTGAGAATCTGTATACAAGTGCTCAATATCCATTTTGGTCCTTGCTAAGTCTGCAGCCGAGTATGGTTTTGGGGCTTTAATGTCTTTTTCTTTAATTCAGATTTTAGGGCATAGCGCTTACATGAGGGTGTGCTATCCTGCTATAATACTAAAGTGGGTCTGATCCTCTCAGGAAACCGAACCACATTGGCCAGTATCAATAAATGATGAGCACACTGTTGTTTAGAAGGCTAAATAAGGGATCTCTGGATAGGGCTTCATCTTCCATGGTTTCAGTACAAGCTGCTCAGGGGTGCAAGAATTTTAAAGACATTTTAATGCTCTTTCTTTTTGTTAAGAGTACAACTATTAATGGTGCTGATGTAACTACAATCTTACATATAAAATCTGATACGTCCGTATGACCTCTCAGTACGAAAACATCAATCTGGGTGTCAAATTAAGATTCAGTGTGAAATTAACAAACTGATTATTAAATGAACACTCTCAGTGTGAAATTACCAATCGAAGTATTAAATTAGCACTCACAGTGTTAAATTAGCCACTGATTTTCCTGTGTTTGTCATCACTGCATGACAGCACGCTATTCATAAGATGTTTTACTGAAACGATTTAACTGCTTCATTTCTTTATAAAGTTAATAGAAAAATACAAAACAACACAAGATTGCATTTCTTCTTTTGGCATTTAAATGTGCTACTTTTTGATTCAATCCAGTTTGTTAATCAATTAATTAACAGTTTAGGTGATGTCCCCTGGTGAAAGAACTGTGTTGAAAGTTGATTTAGGGTTTTCAGAAAACCCTCAAGGTAATACACAATTTAGTGAGTAAATTCACCCAATACACAATTTAGTGAGTAAATTCACCCAATACACAATTTAGTGAGTGAATTCACCCAAATGCTGTGCTGGCACGTCTCGCGTCTATCCGAATGTTATGACCACGTCGTAGACACGTTTCAAACAATGATTATAGGGGTTATACACAGCTTACAATATGCCAGCCACATAAAATACAGCGTTAGCAACAAGATGACCTTTATTCCGCCAAGAAATTTGTTTAACTTGAAGACAAGAAATATAGGGAAACAATAATGTCAGACACAATATACTGTACAACCAGAAACAGTACCGCAATTCCATCAGTTGTTTGCTTCCATATTAGAGTAGCTGTGGCAGCAATAAAATCCATCAGCAAGAAGTTCATGCTCTATGAAAATTTAGCAGAGACAGAACTATGAGCATCATTATTCAGTCTTTTTTTATTACACCCAATAATAGTGCAATATAATATATGCAAGCAATTTTGCATACTAACTGTTGCATTAATAACGCTACTGGTCATCAGTGGATTTTCCTGACTGACATCAACCAGTATGATGAGAAACCAAGGATTGCAAAACACCCCTACAGAAGATCCCAACTGTTTATTCTTGTACGCCCGTAAGCAAAAGCTCAATGTGTGTGTGCTGCCTTTGATTGATAATCGAGGCCATTCTAACTGCACACGTTCAGCTCACAATCCAGCCATGGCCAGTGATATTTAAGGCATCTGGGATCTACCTGCAGATGCAACAGTAAGAGCCAATCAACCCCACTCAGTATTTATCCCTGTGCCAAGAGCCATTAATATACTGTAGCCTATTAATTCTCATGACACACCTAATATAACTTTACAAACTCAAGTATAATGTAATCAGTGGGCTTAAAAGATCAGGCAGATGTGATTACTGGCATCCTGTCCGGGGTCCCCTGCCTTTGTGCCTTGACCCTGTACTGGATAATAAATTAGAAGATGGATTGATGGATAGATGAAAGTATTACATTTCCTGTCATAATATATAATCATAACTCTATCTCCATGCCAGCTTAAAATATAAACACAAACAAATTGACGAATAGTGAATCATACCCCAATTTATACCACTGTCGTGCTTGGGTGTCTGGCTCTTGTGCCTCGCATCCCTGTGGAGGTTGAAGGTCCCAACTGGGATTCTAACTGACAGCATCAAGGCCCAGATGGCAGACATTTTGATTTTAGTTTTTGTGCAGTGTCTGTGTGCCCTGATCCCTCTAAAAATATCTGCCAAAAGTATCGGTGATAATTATATCCTATAGTATGAGGATATAGGATCGGAAGGGTAGCAGGAGAGGAGAAGGGGATTTAAAAAATGTCTGGAGGACTCTTCTATTCCAGTTATATAAAGAAACAAGGCATAATGATCATGCGCATTTTCAAAATGATTCAGATATATTTATCTTTAAAGATATACAGCTATAACACATTGATATTTCATGTCTGTTTAGTTACAGGATGTGTTCTTTTGATGTGGACAGATAAAATGAAGTCTGGCTTTTCCATCTGGAGCAATGAGATCAGTGCATCGTGTCGCTGAAAACTCCCAGCGATGAATCAAAGGAAGCGCAGCAGAGCACCATGCTGGCTGCCGGTCTTAGAAAACAGGGTTAACAAAAAATAAATATGAAATGTAAGCATACAAGATGTCCGGGGGTTACTCTGTGTGACTTATCAAGGTCTTCAGTGTTATTATTTGGCCTTCTGGATCTTTCATGCCTCTCAGACCTTAAGTGAGCCACTTACTAAACCAGATACCAAAGGCCCGTTTGTCTGTGGTATACAAACTGTTGACAGTCCTCATGCGCATGAGAGACACGGGCTCTGTGTCACTCAGCTGAGCCTTGACATAACAGGAAGTGACACGTTATGTCTGGATTTGTAAACATGAAGAGCTATAAAGGCCCATCTGATGGGGATCCCCCCCACCAACTCCCCACCCCACCATCCCCTCTAGAAATTCTACCCCACAAAAGGGATGGAGGCTCTTCACATCCTTCTGGAAATGTAATCTGGACAGCTAACAAGCTCACATCCCAGGGGAGGTCCTGCTCTAGAAGCGCTCACTTACTGATGGAAATCAATTCCGACGTTCATACAGTGACACCTACGGTCAGACAGAGGTCGCCTGAGAGCACGCATCCTGCTGCAAGGCATGGCGCTCTGAGGGACTTGGAAAAAACGGCACTGTCTTAATTCCAGGCAGCTACCTGATACTGCAGCTTCGCTCTGCATTATCTTGAACCATCACCTGCCATGACTATGACTAGCTGACATTTCACTAAAATGGAAGTTACTTGTGAGTTAGCCTAATATTTAAATTATGATTCGTGGAATATTGAGTGCTACAGTATGGGATGGATATTATTGGATGGTTCCGGTTTTAAGTGAAATACCACCCTTGATTAAGAGCTTGATTTTCAGCCACTGCAATCTCCTTTATTATAAACAGAATGACACCCTTACTGCAATACAGACACATCACTAAATATTCATTCATCACTGTGTATCAGTTGCCCTTAGAGTGCAGTCGCATCACCTGGCCCATGCTGCCTAGGATAGGCTACACTTTGACTGTGACCCTGTATCGGGTAAGTAATTTTGGAAGATGGCTGAATGCATATTACTTATGAAGTCCTGAAACAACATGGCCCATTACAAGCTTTCTAGCCCATCTGACCCAGGCTGCTCTCAGCATCTGCAGTGATACCTGGAAAGCCACTGTTATTCCAGCCCAGTGCATCACCGAATCTGCTACAAATCCTTCCTTTGCCAGTTTGCCCTTAACCCAATCACACGCACGCAGGAACAGGGCCTGCGGGAACTTATTCTAGGGGTTATCGTCAGTCAGCTGCACAGAGAAACATAAAATGCTGCACTGACGTTTTTTAAGGTCAAACGTTACATTTTCCTTTCACTCATGTCTTGGCTCAGCAGCTTGAGAATCACGTCCCTTCAACACTTAAATTTACTGTCATGTTAATCACAAAATAACAATGCTCGACAACAATTTCTTTATATGGCAACACAGTGATTTTAGTGCTGCAAATGGCTCATAGTTTTATCATTTTATGTACTTTTAGAATGAAAGGTACATGCTATCAAAAAAAAAATGAAATGCCTCCTAGTCCCAGTAAAAATATATTTCAACAAAAAAACTGACAGCATGAACGTTGTACCAGCATAGGCATTCCTCCAATGATAGGATGTCTATGAAGTCATGTGACCCTGACAAGGCAGCATGTTTGGGAGATTAGATGGCCATGGTAACATCAAAATCTATACACAGTGTTTGAAACAAAGACTCAACATTCAAGATACCACAACAGAACTTGAACTCCATTCAGTTTCTTCTCATCTGTATATAATATGTATGAATTGATACTTTGGAGAAATGATTACACAAGAACACTAGAATTATGAGTTACAAATCTAGATGGAGTTTGATGCCTGAATTTCTCTGACAAGCACTTAGCTGTTTTAAAGGGACGTGTTGTTGCTGGGGCAGGGACCATTTTGCACAGTAGACTTACAGCAAGGGACGTGCCCCCCTCACCCACTCCGCCCCAGTGGAATGCAGTCATCATCTCCTTTAGTGGATGAGACCAGCACTAAACATACTCTGCTGAGATACTGGCCCTCAGGCACGATTCTCATAGAGGAATGCTCTCATCAGAAAACAGCGAAGCTCTCAGGCTTGAGAGGGCAAAGCATCTGCTCTCCTGAAGCACATCTTTTCTAGCTTGGAGCCCGAGTCCCCAGAAAACCTGGTTTGCAATGATAAAGAAATAGTGCTACTTCCTAGTAAAATGGTAAAAAAGCACCTTATTTTATAACCTAATGAATAATTAGGCTAATTATTTTCCTTTCAAGTTTAATAACCATAGAAATGCTGAAGGAATCTGACCCAAAGACTTACAAGAGGAAATCTGGGAAACGTGGTTAAACGTGTTTTTTTTTTCTTATTGCAGTACATATTTTTGTTTTAATGTGTATGTTAATATATGATCTTTTTTGGAGCGATTTCCATGTGTCTTTTCTGTCATCTGTCATATGATAATAGACTACAGTCTGCTTTTACATGAGTTTTTTTTTATCCTACAAGCATACTAATAGTCTTTTTTCCAAGATGCTGCAAAGTTCCTGTGTTGTGACCTCACTCCCATATACAGCTCTGGTGGGAGTGAAGGCTAGTACAACTGCCCGGTAAGTCTATCCCAGCACCAGGGGTAAGTCTTAATGGTCCGGAGCCCAATTGTAACCCTTAAATGTCCTCTTTTTCCATCATAGCTAAGGTTGTCCACTGAGCATCTTAAATGCTGTATGTACTGTGTTCATGTTCTTCCATCACTCTGCATTTTAAGCCATTTTTTGGGATGGTGATGAATTAAATGTGTAACTATGTACTTCTTTGTGATATCTTCTGCTTGACCAACTAATTTTGATATTGACCTGTTAAAAACTAGATATTAGGGTGTTCAGTGTATACCCATGCCAGGCAAGACGGAAGTGTTGAAGTCATACGGTTTCACAAAGTCTGCTTCTAAAAGAAAACTTGTGATATTCACCAATCAGGGCATGAAACATTTACTTGTCAGTGAATTTTAACAAAGCATCTTTTGTTGAAATTGTTTAAAAGGAGACCAGTACTACATCAGAAGCAGATCTGCAAGTTCATTCATTCATCCATCCATCCATTCATCCATCCATCAATCCATCTTTGAACTGCTTATTTTGGTCATTGTCATGGGAGGGGGGTGGAGCCTATCACAGGCAACACAGGGCTTAGGGAAACCAGTTCATGGCAGGGGGGGCAAACACATTAGTCTTTGGACTGTGTCAGGGAAGGAACATGCAAAATAAAACCAATTTCTGGACAGGGATGGGGGTTAGTAACTGGAATTTTAAAAGACTGCTCCTTGACCAGCATGTTTTGTTGTGCCACAGCTCTCCATCAGAAAATCAGAATATGCTTTCAAAACACACGAGATTATTTGGAAGCCTTTGATATAAATGGATCATTAAATGTGACACTGTAAGTCTGGGCAGCTGGCTTTGCAAAATACAAACTAATCACCTTAAAACAACTATCTAACATGAACAGACATTTCCCTTTAAGTTCCAATAATAGGAATTATGCCATTATATGACCTGGTTGGAAGTAAGACTGCTGGAGATTCTATATTAAACTGACCAATATGGCCAGAGGGTGCATCTCTTAGTGTTTAAATGAGCTGCAACAGAGGGGTAATTAATGCTCATTACATGAAAACGCTTACTACTACAGGAAAAAAAAAACAGATGCAGATTAGGATGAACGCCTTCTAAACAACCTTAGATAGCACGCAGCTATTCCTTGGGCTATATACGTATATGATTAGAAACCATTGCTTCTCATAGTGCTTTAGGCTAATAATTAATTGAGGAAGAATACAATGGAAAGGTTTCATTACACAGTGTGAACTTTCATTCTGTGAAAACTCCATCCAAGGCTATGCTGTGGGAGTTGCTGTTGCCTCACACCTCCAGGGACGACAGTTGAAATCTTGTCTCTGCTCTGTCTATATGGAATTTGCATGTTCATGTTCTCCTTGTGTTTTGCAGGTACTCCAGGTTCCTCCCACAATAAAAGACATGCAGTTAGGCTACCTGACATCGCTAAATTGCCCATTATGTTTGTAAGTGTGCCCTCTGATGGAGTAGCATTCAATCCAGGATGAGCGTTGCTGCCTAGGACACCACAACCCTGCACTACATGGATAGTGGTTAGAAGATGGATAGGTGGACAGTTGGAAGATGGATAGGTGGTTATTCTTCATATTGCAACACAAAAGGTCTGTGGCAGAATTCATTAAAACATTCCATAACTTCATTTTTCTCCTGGATGGCTTGGCAGCACAGTTCCCAATGAACCGTAATATTTGAATTGACAGTGACATGATGCAAAGTTTAGCAGCTTCTCATCGTTGAGTACTTTGTTCTGAGGGCAGACGGATCCATTCATTAAAATAATTATTTAGCTTGTGTGCTTGTATTTCTACCAATGATGCTTGTCAGGCTGTTCGGCTGCTCTGACGTGATGAATGGGTCTCTTGGTCATACAGTAATGCTCACAGACAGAAAAGCCCAGTGCTGTAATAGATAATGGTTTAAAGACAAAATAAAATCAAAATCTACTCTACAGAACAACTGACCTCAGTTTCAGCTAACAGTATGTATACAAGGATTAAGGCCAATTTACTCATTATACTCACTCAGTTATCCTTAAAAATAGTTACCAAGCTAATTCTGGTTATAAATTGATTAGAAATTGTATTTAAAGATGAAATACTAAATTAGTTTTTGAAAACCCTATAATGTTTCACATATTAAAAACTATTTAAATTGTTGATATTGCTGAAGAAATCACCCTGAATTATTTATAACAAGGAATATTTAACATCTAAAGCTAAAATCAATGAACCTATTACATGGAAAACTTTCCTGTTATTATTACAGTTGTTTCTTACAATCATGCATGTGTTGGTGGTACCATAACTGCCCTTATACTGAGCACTAAAAACATTAAATATAACACACAGAGCTAAAGTCATTGGCATTTTAGCTCAAAAAGTCAGCTTGCAAATCAGTTAAAACAGTTCATTACAGTGCCTGTAATTTTACTGTATCTGTGTTGTTATAATTATTAGCTTACTATATCTGTATTATTTTTTATCCATACTGTAGATAAAAATCTCACCTCAAGCCCACCTTGGCTCATGTTAACATTACGATGGTTTAACACAACAGCTGTGTACCAGCTTGCATATTAGCATAGCACACATTTAAATGCTCTCCAGTTTGCAGTCCTCCAAGTGTGTTATGAAATGAGGATATAACAAGGGTTGATTGTTAACCTACTTCACTGCACCATTATTATGCATTTTACAAAATTCAGGATATAGGTTAACTTCCCACATCTAATGCTGACAGTTGGTTAAATCCACCATCTAATAAATGTATATACCTATTTATCCAGAGCAGAACAGGACTTGAGGCTTGTTAAGCCTGATTTATATAATTCTGTGTAGAATCTACGCCGTCGTTAAGGCATAGGTATGGCGTAGCCACGAGCCAATCACAGTTGTTGCAATCTGTGTCATCATGACCTACAGTTACATTTCTGAGTGAGGCTACAAGGTAGGGTACGCAGCTATGCCGTACCTATGCCATACCAACAGCGTAGATTCTATGCCAAACTATAAATTAGGCTTAAGCAAGCATGAGGCACAGATTAGACACACATTGAGAGACATTAATTGGCCTAACCATATGTTTTTGAACTTCTGGAGGATAGCTAGAAAAAAACCCATGGGAATAAAGAGAAAATGTACAAATGCCACAGGCTTAGAGCTGGGGGACTCAAACAACTGCCCTAGAGTTGTGAGACCTCAATTTTCCCCACTGAGTGAGTAGGCCTACTGTACACTGCTCCATTGATTAAATATACGAATTAAATTAAAAACCTGAATTTTTATATTTATTACTAAAATAAGTTGCTATTCAACACATATTTAATTAATGCTTTTCAAAATACACAATTCTTATCGGTAACTAATCTATTCAAGAAATCAGTTGCTGTAAAGACAATAACTGATGCATTTTAATTAATATTTTTACATCCATTTTATTAAGTAGTTTGGATAATATTTTATGTAGGCATACAGTTTCAGCTGCCAAGTTTTCCCGGATTTGGTGCTTAGTCCTACTCACTAAGCTCATTGTTCGGTATGATAGTGTGCAAGGTATCACACGCTAGTACAGTATAGTGTTCAGGCAATGTCTGTTCTTATTGCTATGACCATATGCCTCCAGATCATCAACACTTTATCTTCACACTGGGAGAACCCCAGGTATAAAACACGCCTTTAGAGGCTTGTAATGGACTATGAGTGTACCCTGCACTCAGTACTCTGAGCAATATAATAGCGAATAAAATGAAATACCTGACAATAAATACAATGCCTTGTGCCCCCTTGAAAGCTTAAATAAAAGTCTGCTTCTAAATCGCTTAATCTTTATATATATAAACACACACACACACACACACACACACACACGGGCACTTTTTAATATAAAAGTAGGCATTGCAGTTACTGAATAATCTGCCCTGTGGTAATTAACTGAGGGCTGCTGTGATCTGAAATGAAATCCCCCAGGAAGATTATTTTTACCTAAATCAAGTAAGGAATCAACAATGAAAAGGCTGCATGAAGTGAAAGGTCGAATAAAAGAATATCCATCCATCTCTTCATTTGTCTTCCATAACTGCTTATTCAGTTTAGAATAGCACCGAGGTCATAGCCTATCCCAGTCAGCATAATGCATGAGGGAGGAGATGCTCTGCATGGGATGCAAGCCCATCACAGAAGTAAATATATGCGTGCATACAGTATATATATATATATAAACACACACACACACACACACACACACATATATACAAATATATCTATACACAGACACATACATATACATATATAAGAAAGCGGGATTTTTCTGTTTAAAGGAAACAGCACTGACCATCTATATTAGTCTTCTTTTTATCGTCCCGTGTCTGACATTGTTAGCAGTTGCCCTGGGAGTTCAGAGTTGCATTCCTGCATATCCTAGGCCAGACTAACTGCAGTTTCCACCAGGCAGTTTTCTTCACCCGGATATAAGACCTGTGGCTGTTCATATGAGTCTGTCCATACATGATTCTGGATTCTTTATGGTCTGCGAGCAGAAACACTGTCAGCTTCACTTTATTCTCTTGAAAGGCTTCATTTCGAGCTGTGTGCTCCTACACAAAGCATGAAGGTACATTACAGCCCACTGCCAGAAATTCTGCCAAAGAATGGGATGCTGCCTTCAAAGCCATTAAAGGACTGAACTCATTGTCAAGCACTTTATTTGTATTATATACTGGTAATGTAGCTACACCTATGCTTAATGACGGTCATTTCTGAAGCCTCCAGACCGCAGCACCACCCGCGTGCCGGCTCTCGCAGATGGCAGGGTGGTGACCCCTTCAAACAGGACCTACTTCATCATTGATTTGGAGGTTCTTGCCATTCCAAACTAGGAACAGTGAACAGTTTAATCAGCAATCTAAACTGCCTGCAAGGCATTAAACAATGGCACAGAATCCAATTACCATGTGAGTCCCTGCATTTAATATACAATGAAGACTGTCTTTCATGTTTCTTTTGTCCCTTCATATAGAAACACAGCCTGCTTTTTCGTGATGTCCCTTTTACCATTTAGAATAGGAATAGACTCCTGTACGGAGTCAGATCTCATCCTCCTATCTTCTCTTACCTTAGGTCTTCCTGAGAGTGAAATCCACTGAGCAGAGATGTGAACGAGACGATCGCAGTTGTTTAAGAGAACCTGAGCCCAACAGCGGCCACTAACAGACATGCGTGCGCTTGGCACTTCATTAAGTTCAGGGATGGGGGAGGCCTCTCGCCACCCTGTGCCCACATTGTCAGACCGAGCCCCTCACCACCCTGTGCCCACATTGTCAGACCGAGCCCCTCACCACCCTGTGCCCACATTGTCACACCGAGCCCCTCACCACCCTGTGCCCACATTGTCAGACCGAGCCTCTCACCACCCTGTGCCCCACATTTTCAGACCGAGCCCCTCACCACCCTGTGCCCACATTATCAGACCGAGCCCCTCACCACCCTGTGCCCACATTTTCAGACCGAGCCTCTCACCACCCTGTGCCCACATTGTCACACCGAGCCTCTCTCTCCCTGTCTATCATCCTCTCTCACCTGCTTTGTTATTTTCCGGACCAAACGTAAAAATTGCTTTCCAGAGCATCTGCCAGCATCATAAAAAAAATCATAGACATGGCAAGTCCTCTCCACCATATCCGTGGTGGCCCACACTGCAGTTTTATTAGCTTAATTTTAATTTGCTGCATGCACCTAACCTCCCCCCCCCCGCCCCGTTCCATAATTCCTGTCATGTCCCCGGCAGATGAACCACTGCTCATCGCGACGGCAACACACGAGTGCCCCAAGAAAACAGCCTCGAAGCTCAGCCCCCCTGTTCACTCACCCCGGCAACTTTGCCATCTTCACGAAGCTGAACACGTCCATGTGTGCCACTTCACTCTGACTCCATGGCAAAAATTCTCTCTTGGCACAAATGGATCAATAATTCAGGAAAGCAGGAGCCAGCAGATGTCAGGTGGAGAGATTCGGCCCCTGGGGTTCAACCCTGCGCGCCTGGCACTCCGTGATTCCTCGTCCTTTTTTCTTGCTCCAGCTTCAGTCCCAGGAGCAGAATCTGGAAGAGCGGGATCGTGGGCTACATCCTCGGAAACCTGCTTTCGACGAGCTGCCTTCATTTAATTTCCACGGTAGTGGAATGATATACGGGGGGCTGGGCGGTGACAACGGCTTTGTGGAGAGAGAGAGAGAGAGAGAGAGAGAGAGAGAGGGAGACAGAGAGAGAGAGAGAGAGAGAGAGAGAGAGAGGGGGGGGGGGGGGGGGGGGGGGGGGGGGGGGGGGGGGGGGG
>JAODLC010000001.1:37719233-37732744 GCA_026781145.1 Hippopotamyrus pictus
GTACAATTTATATTAGGTCAGCGTTCACGGTTCGACTTCTGATATTCAGATCGAGTTCTTGGTCAAACTGGTTTGTTAGACTTTCAAGAAATTCGAGTTCTAGTGAGTTCGAGAACCGAGGTACCACTGTATATATATTAGGTAGGTAACTAACTAGAGAGAGAGAGGATATATTCTTTATGTTTAGAACTACAGAGAAAAACCACAGAAGTTTAAACCTCTGGGATGATTTAGGTGTTTTCCCAGCAAAATTTTTAAAGATTATTATTGCAGTACTGCATGTAAGTTCCATGTGTAATTTATAACCTGACAGCAAAAACGAGACAGTTATTTTTGAAGAGGACTAATAAGACCCATTACATTCTCACATTCTTGGAGGTGCAAAAAATCCAAATGCAAATCTCTTCATATGTAGGTTTTTAATTAGTACTTTCAGTCATAAAAAAAAATCCATGTGAGCGGGGAATCAGAAGTACTCGCCAGAGAGAAGCAAATATCTTGTGTCAGCTGAGATGGTCGATTAATGGCTGCTTTTGGCCGTGACGCTGGCGGATGACCTTTCGATAACCAGACTGTGGTCGATACATGGGCACTGCAGAAAATACCTTTACAGTTCTGCGTGCTGGCTGAGGGCCACACCACACAGCTCGGAAGCGACAGGCCGGAGTTATTTGAGGCCTACTGTGCCATAGAGTAAGGTCTGATATGTCACATATCAGATCTGAGTGATCTTTTCACTATTATATCACAAGAAAAAAAGCCTTTTGAAGTTAAGAAGCACTAGACAGCAACAGTGGTGGATACAGAAAGCGGCCGATTGGTCGGCCTGAAATAAATTTGGATGGGACTGAGTGAAGCTCATTACCACACATTTTCTTAAACAGGCTGCAATATTTACAATATGGTGACCTCAACACTCCTACAGCCACACCGCGGTGTCCTACCTACGAGCATACGAGCAGTGTGAAACTCACATTTATAGGCATGAGAGTGTAATGTAAGTCAACGAAGAGAGGAAGCTTTGAATATTATTATTAATACATAATTCTAGTAATCCAGTGTAATTAGTGAAAATTTAAATAAAGAATTGTATTATAAAACAATATTTATTTTCATTAATCTGAATTGGTGAGCGCAGAACCTTGTGCACCTTCTAAAGGCTATTTTACACAGTAACTAGTGAAAGGTAATAGTGCACCTTGACCTCCTCTAGCTACATGGGCAGCATGTGGCATGGCTAAGCTGTAGGGCAACTCTCCTTCAGATAATGTAATGGAGCATCAATCACAGCAAACCAACAACATCACCAGCCTATAGGGCTAATCATGGGAGTACTGTAACTCTTGCTCAGATATACGTCCAAAAAGGCCTCTTCTGCTGGTCTCCAGGCAGGACACCAGTTCTGCATGTATATTCTTTTTACTGTCTGCTCACTTTGTTTGTTTACTTGGATCATTAATAAGGGTGATGCAATCAACACAAAATCATTACTACACGAAGTCTGTCCTTTAAGCATATTATTATTCCGGAAATTATGTATGTTTACAAAGTAAATATCAATTTGTGGTTAAGGAGCAAGGAAATGGCAAGTCCCATAAATGGCCCTTTTATTTAATGATACTATAAGGAAACATGATTACAGAAGGTTACTTCCCAATTGGAGATCCATTCAGTCAAAGCCTCCCATGGATCAAGGACAATTTTTGATGGGACAATAAGTATGAGCTCATTACCCTCCTGACAAGGTCGACATAAAACTTCCTAGATTGCTACGTGTCATCTTAGTCTATATATCGATGACTGTCTCTGATGTCAAATCTGTTCACTCATTTAGTTTAATGTTGAAAGTTAACATCAGCTAGATAAATAAAATATTAGAAATGATCAAGACTGAGGAATTTCATGGCATGATATGATCGTTTAATTTTTTAAAAAGTTATTAAGAAATCAGAGCGGTAAACAAAATCGATGAAGTTGAAATGGGTAAACAGCATTCATTAAATTTATATTAAGAACCAAATTGTACATAACTAGAAATGATGCCCTTATCAAGGCTTTTTACAGGAAGTATTGGAATAAACTATTATAAAATCTCTGTTTAATTATCAAATTGGAGCCGCTTAACAGTAAATTCCTGGCCTGCTTAACTGGGACTGTACTTAGGAGCATATATGTTGGAGTATATGGTTTGTTTGCTGCTGCATTCAAGTTATTGGAACGATGTATTGTGTAAGACCGACAATATCTACAGCCAATTTATTATTTAGCTAATCAAAGTATCGCAAAAACCTTATCTTAACTGGTCATGAAATGGTGAACACTGCATTGTGGGTCAAATAGATCATCACAATAAAACGCAAACCATGGGAAATGGGGCTGAACAGAAGAGGCCAGTGAAAACCATGCCACTGACATGAAATCATTCCACACATATTTAATGAAGCTCATCTGAAACCCAAGAGAGAAACTGAAGCTAATATACAACAGGATACTGCACACAGAAGTCGTTTGTTAGGTAGCACTTTCTATGAATGCCATGTCCGTAAGACTCATTATAATGCATTTATAAAACATTAGAAACATGGCTATAAATATTATATAAAAATGTATAATACATTATAGCCATGTTTATTATGCATTATGAATGCTTTATGAAGCTCTCATCTATAACGCAATATAAATACCTTAATAATGCAATACAAAGTATTAGTGCTGCAACTAATGACTATTTTTCTATGGATTAATCTATCAACTATTTTACCAATTGTTTGATAAATTTAAATGATCAATTTTCCTTCAGAAAATCAAATTGACTATTTAATTTAAATTTATTTTGACAACAAACTTTATCATTGCAGGGCTTTAGATAATGGACACCGGCATTTTGGCACTATACGAACATTATTTTCACCCATAGTTCGAGATTAATAGTATGCATAAAATATTGATGAGAAGCATACTGTGAAGCCCAAAAATTAGTAAGCATAATAAATTCAGCATATCCTGATCCTTAATAAATGCGGTTATCGGAGCACACCACGTGCTACTGTTCTGGTATGGCGATTTTGCCTATTCTTCGAGAATTGTGCCTATTTTCTTTTCAGGTGCTCGTGCGTAGCGCTAGTGCCGCTGTAATGTGCTAGTGAAACTTTGCACAGTGTAAAACCTCATTTTTGTTTTGTGATAATTTGAACTACTCCCATAATTACATAGTGATATTAAAGGAAAACATATTAAAATGAAGCATTTCAGAAACCATAAAGGTAATTTTATTAAAATAATGAAATGCGTTGATATAAAATATTGATGTCGATGCATTTTCAGTGTCGACATCATCAACTACAGTACATCGACCAATTCTGGCAGCCCTACAAAACATCCTTAATTCTTATACCTACCATTATAATGCATTATTAAGGTACGTATTTCTAGTGCATTACAGCTTCATTCGACCATATGAAGTATTATAATAAACATTACGCCTTATGACTGTCAATAGAAGATGCTATAATGCTTTATTAATTCTTATGCCGAGCATTATAAGGTATCTATAATGCAATACAGATGTAAAATGTAACCGTTCGTCTTGTTACTTTAAACCATAAACGAGAGAACTCAGACGAGCCACAAGAACACATGAGGAACAGCTCCAAGCAGCCCCTGCTGGGAGGAGGACATGAAATAGCTACAACCAGGAAACTGGTCGTGTTCTTCACCATCATGACCCTGGCACACATGCGAGTCAATCAATCCTGGTCGGAAAAACCGAAGGGCTCAGGTAGCGGGAGAGGGATGCAGGACACAGGAGATGATTGTAGTGAAGCGTCAATAGGAGGCCCGCGGGTGCTTCATACTGTAGTGTGCCTCGGAGATGGACACATATGCAGACTCAGGGAAGAAGTCCTCGTGGAACTCTGCTAAAAACCTGCGATGGCAGACAAGCAAGCAAAGGTCAACAATAGAGCCACTGTCCCGTTTCCATCGCTCTATAATTATCTTAAGGCACATTTTAAAATCCCCCTTTAAGCGGTACAAAGTGAAAAGGTACCCTACAAATTTAAATGTTTATGTTCAATTTCAATATTATTCAAGCACGTAGCAGCTAAATAACTAATTCTATACACGCACATAGACCCAGGCATCCACTGCAAATTCAGAAAAAGCTGCAAGCTTAATGAAGTACTATTCCACAGCACAAGAAAGACGACACAAGCCAATCATGTAGATTCATGGCAGGGTGGGGAAAAATCTTCTTTGACTGTGGTGGGAAAGCCGTAAACATCTACATTTTATAAAACAGAACACAGCTTAGGTCTTCAAGCTGGAAGCTAGGTCAGCTTGGTGAAATCAGACAGTACCTGACAGGGCTCTGTGATCCTGAAGCCTCAATCCTCCCTTATAGTAAGAACATAACATGGCGGCCATCAGTGGCAACAGAAGTATTTCTCCAGATTCCCTACTGGCCACTGGGAATCCTGTTTATATATGAATATTCCATTATGTTCCATATCACATTCAGGTACCATCTACCATCCCCAGTCTTTGAACACTACATATGTATAAAAATAAGCGTATATGTAATTGATCGATTAATAATGGATTCTTTCTGTTCTGGTACAAATCTGTCTGCTCTTTAACATTCTGAGGCATACAGGATGGGGTGGGGGGTGGGGAGAGGCCAGTCTGACATTAGTCCAATCCCCTGGGGGATACGCTGATGATCTGACTGAGTCTTTCCACAGGGATGAGGGAAGCCACCCCAGCCACAGATTCTCCACGCGCCTGCTGTCGGGCAGGCAGTACAGGAGCATCCAGACCCACAGCAGCACGTTCAGGGACAGTTTCTACCTTCAAGCCAGCAGGCTACTGAACTGCTGAAATACTAATCACTGAACATTTTGCACATCCCTACCTTTAACGCTGTTATTTCTCTGACCTGTGAACTACACTCACTTTAAGCATATACCTTTTGTACATATGCAAGAGTGCATATGTACAGGTATATGTGCACACTACATTTTTTTGTACTTCAGTCTTTTACAAGAACTTGCAAATCACTGTGTACTACGCACCTTATTACTTGACTGTTGTTTACTCCTGTACAATTTTGCTAATTTATTTTCTTATACTATTCTAGTGTTTTTTTTGTTACTGTTAAGTGTTATCTTATTGTGCAAACTCGAGGGGGCTCTGAGTCCAAGAAATTTCATTACAGGTAATGATGTTATCTGTATATGACAATAAACTTAAAACTTGAAGGGACATTTCCAGCATGCACAAGCCAATCTGTAATCTGAAGTAACCTGCTCACATCTTAGTATTTACCATTTCCAAATCTTTACAACTCATCTAACCTCTCTTAATCATACACAGATAATTATTCTCTTAACCACAGCGGTGATGATTGCACCATGCCTGTGCTGTTGAATGCAGCAGATTGCTCCAAGGACGCACACTCACAGGAATGGACCTTAAGGAACCTCTCTGTTACACACTACTACAGATACAGTAACTGATTTACCTGTTAATTTCAGAGTTATGGTGAGGTGGAAGAAAAGCCTTTGTCACTCATGCATGCATAAGGACATGCAGACAGACAAGCAGGCGGCCCTGAGATGAGATTAACCCAGACCACCCCTTCATAACGATATGTACTCAGTACAGAGCGCTCATCCAATCAGCTTCACCCAGCAATCGCCCCTGGAAGCAGCAAATGTCTCGCTGGGAGATGCTGAAGGATGGGGGAGGGATTTAGAGAACACACAGGGAAGGCATAACTGACGCAGAATGGTGCTTCAGCGCCCACTAGTGGCTTTGGATGGAAAGTATACTTTGTGCAAAAAAAAAAAAAAAATCAGGACATATTGCCAACTGTGGATCGCTGAACAGGATTTAAAGATTAGTTCTCATAACAGTGCTTGCATAACCCTGGCCCCAATCTTCCTATTTTTTATAAGCTGAGATAAAACAGAAGGGGACAAACTATATAGAAAATAGACATTTGTGGAATTTGAAAATCCCTGTTTAACTGTGCATCTTGTCCCATAAACTCAATACCAATAATACTAGTATATTTCAATTAAATCTAATCATCCATGAGATTTTAGCTGGTAGACCCTTTGTTTCCTTGGTGATTTGGGGGAAGGGGTGTGCAGACGTGAATGGAGGGTCAAATGGACGTCATGGCAAGCAGGTACAGGAAGGTACCTGAGGAACAGCTCTAGATGCTTCACCAGGGCCCTCAGGTTCTTGTCAGGAATGTGCATCTTACCCAAGATCTCTGGGAGCTTAACTGCACCACATAAACAAAGTACCATTAGATGTTTTCAGTTGAGTACCTGATTTGTATCATTGGTTATGCTAAGACGGATGACGACTTTGGGCCTACAGAAGGGAAAAATGGCACAATTCCCATCATTTTAAAAGCACAAAATGAGAGCAAAGTTTAGCGTGCCAAACTGTGGCTGGAGGGGACACTGGGTCCATTTCTCACCAAAGAGGCGAAGCAGATGCTGGGATCCGTACATGCAGGATGGGGGAGGGGGGCGGTCCCTCTGGGGGTAGTCATCTGGGGTCAGCCTCCAGCTCAGGACCTGAGGGCGGCAGGCAGGCAGGCGGGAGTCACAAGGGGGTGGAAACATAAAGCTGCTTATGTGTTGACAGAGAGAAATTATGGGTACCGTACCTTTAACACAAAAGCTCAACAAAATAAAGCTTACTGGACTTTGTAATAGACAGAACACGGAATTTAGATCACACCTCATTTAGGCCACTGTTCCCTCGACCCTCCAAGCCACCGAACACGCAGCTGCCCTCTTTCCTAGGGGGCGCTGTTACAGGAGAGGATGAGCCGCTATGGGCAGGGACTTCTGGGGGAATACAACACGGCAGTCACGCACTGGACAAATGTATCTCCAGAGCATAGCATTCCGTTAGCGTACAGAGATTTATCTGGGGGTCGTTTAGTTTGGTATTTACTTGTAATCCCTACCATGTGTGAAGCACAGCAGCTCAGACTATAAACAGGATTTAAGCCAAAAGAACTGGGGGAGTTAAGCACATACTACACATGCCACAAATCACACAAACCACAGGGAAAACTACTGGAAAAACTCAATGAAGAGTCATTTAAACTATTATAAATATGGGATCACAGGCCTGTTAATAAATTACCCAAGGTAGACATGGAAATAGAAGGTGAAACTGGATCATTTGAAAAAGTTGCTATAGTTGATGGATGGATGGATGGATGGATGGATGGATGGATGGATGGATGTTTGGATGGTGCCGAGTGCGTACTCTTGTCCAGGCCTAGGAGAGCCCTGGCTTTTGGCTGTGGGGAGGCTCCGCTCTCGGATGCCCGGTCCCCCCCCGGGGCGTGGTGACGCGCCGAACGCCGTAAGGACTGCAACACGTCTGGGTCGGCACGGCGACGCTTCGCCGTTGGGGGCTGGTTGAGAGGGGGGCGGCTTTCTGGGGACGTGTGGGGGCTGGGGGAGCTGGGGGAACAGTCTCTCAATGTCCTTCGGTACAACGAGAGAAGGAGAAACCAGGAAGATTCCCAGGTATTCACATGGGGCAACTTCTCCTGTTTGAGTAGGTCTGACTAAGAATGAGCTGACCTCTTTATCCATCTCTCAACATAAAGCCAAGTGACTGACTTTAAATCAGGCAATGACCAGTATGACCTGTAGGTGGAGTCATGTCCATGTTAGAGTTTTTCTAAATTGCTTTGGAGCATTTCTCAAATGACAATTAACATTTGCAAAACAACAATTGTAATCCCCACACCATAACATCACTTCTGCACAGCAGAATATCATTTGTCACTGTGTCATAGAAATTTCCAGATGATTTAGTGCAATAATGCAAATGATTTTGTTCAATTGCCATCATCTGGCACAGTTTTCAGTCGTTCTAGTTTTGTTGATCAAAGCAAATTATATAGTTTCCCTTTGTAATAATTTTACACCCAAAATTATATATGAATGCGATCATCATATTAGCCACCCCATGCGAAACAGTTGCGGACATTTCGCGGGAAAAATGCGGACATGTCGCCTATTAGCGAGGCCAACTGCAGCTTACAGCCGCTCATAAACAGAAACAGAAAGCTGTCAAAATTATTAGAAAATATATTCCACAAATTTCAGTAGTAATACAGCATTTCTCTGTTTTTGGCTCCCACATGATTTTGTCGTTGCTTTATTACCATTTTGCTGTTTTTATGTTATAAAGTGCTATGAGACTTTATTTACTACAGTACTGTGTCTTGAGACCTGAACAGGTCATATGTGCATGCCAGTGCCCTGCAATGTTGACACTGGTGTCTTAGACCTGAAGTAGTATCAGTTTGCTAATTAAAAATGATCAGTCAGTAACAATGAGAAAGTAGGAACGGACTATCATTCAGAACTGTAGAGCTCAGCAGCATACTTACACTGACAGTTTGACATATCTATGCATTTTGACTCTCATGGTTAAAACGATGCTGATTGTTCTTTTTCATTTTGGTGGCACTGACTAATTCACTGATGGAATAATTTGCTTTTGAGACATCGGTTAATTGTTTTGTGTAGGTTACAGGCTTTTTTTCAGCTAAACCATAGTGTGCAATATGCATGAACTGTTTTGAGAAAGCAAGTGTGGAAAAACTGCAGTAAAGCCCTAATTTTAATGTACAATAAATGTATATCAATATAAATGGTATTGTGTCCTATATCTCGTTCCAGAAATATATCAACAGGAATGTCATACTTTTTTCTATGCTTTTCAAGTAAATTGTGCACCTCACCTCAATCCTTACTGAGGCCCCCTAGTGGGCTGCGGCCCCCTGATTGAGAACCACCACGCTAGTGAGACATCTAAGTTCACAGGGGATTACCATCTTATTGCTAAGCCTCTGTAACCAAACTGTAGCCAAACTGACCCCGGAACAACAATGTAGAAACTGCAGCTGTGAGCTACAGAAACGGTGTAGATGTTCTGTTCAGAAAACATCCTTGCTGTCCTTGAAACTTAATCCCCTAATTTATAAACAAACCAGACTTGGAGTAGCGGCTCTGTGAACCGAGGCCCCGAAACATAAACCGCAGAGTTCCATGGCAGTCTCTCTCAGATGGGGCTTTACCGACCTGCTCAGGCTGGCCGTGGTGATGTCCCGACTGGGCAGAAAGAACCTGGACGAGCTGACCTTCTTAAACTGAGCGTGCTCATATGGATACAGCAGGATCACGGGAAGGGTGAAGTCGAAGGTGACCCGCAGCCCGTCCACCATTTCTTTGCAAAGCTCCTCACTGAGATCGGAAAGATAGAGAGGGTAAATTCCCTTTATGGGAACGTAAACTACGGTACAGCAGTAGAAACACAATGTAAAAAGAAAACAAGATTCTAATAACTTAATATTATCATCAATAATAATAATAATGATAGGAGTTCGCACGCTCTCCCCGCGTTCGTGTGGGTTTTCGCCGGGGGCTCCGGTTTCCTCCCACGGTCCAAAAGCGTGCAGGATAGGCTTATTGGTGTGTCTGAATTGTAGCTGTGTGAGTGTGAGTGTGACTGTGCGTGTGAGTGTGTGGGCCCTGTGGTGTGCTGGCCACTGCCCAGAGCTGGTTCCCATCTGTGCCCATTGTTCCCCTGATAGGATCCTGTCCCCCCCCCGCGACCCCAGTTGGGATTAAGCGGTTTCAGAAAATGGATGATAATAATAATAATAACGGTCAATGCATGATAAGATGTGCATTATATGATTTTAAATGCATGGCTACAGAGGTTAATAACCGCTTAATGAGGAGTTTGAAAACGTATAAATCACTGCTTGCAAAGCATTAACCCATTTAGACCATTGTTACCACACATTTGTACCTAAAGACATAATTTTCACATTTACAAACTGAAAATGCACTTATTAGAACTACTTTCTACCAACAATGATTAAACATTTATGTTTAGTTCATTTTTCTTTACAATCGTGTCCTAAATAAAGATTTACTACTGTGCACAGTTAGAGAAAATGAATCAGGATCCTTCTGACCAATCAGATTTGAGAATTCAACAGCACCATGGTATAATAAAGTTTAAATAACGATATAGGGGTATGGAGTAGCATGGCGATTTTCCCGTCTGGCCTCCAGGTGGGCGGCGGCCTACTTCTTCTCGGGAGGGACGTAGTGTGAGCTGAGGCTGGGCTGAGCGCTGCTCTGGTGCCGGAACCTCTCGTTGACTGCCAGGGCAGCGTTTATGGCGAAGTGCTTCACGTACGACTCCAGGATGTTTATGATGTTCATCTGGCAGGGGATCTTCACCAACTGCGAGCAGCCACACAAAACGCCGCTACCATCACTGCGGACCACTGACCTTTTTCGACTCCCCATGAACGCAAGGTGAGTAATCGAAGCTCTAAAGAGCAGCGACACGTTCTGGCTGGCGCCGATGTACCTTCTTACGCTTGTTGATGTAGTAACAGTCATCCTCCAGCTTCCTCTTCAGCACCTCGGGGATCTCGATGCTGATACTCCGATCCTCGCTCTCCCTTTTGGAGTTACCCTCCTGGTCCTCCTTCTGGATGGCAGAAAAGTATCTGTCATTTCTCTCGTCATGCTCTGCCCTGATCTGCACAACCATTAGTCAAAAGAGTGTTGAGTAAGGTAAGTACACTTTGGTTAAACATATTAGCTCTTAACAGGGCATGATATGCATGCTCAAATAAATTTTTGAAGACTTTTTTTCCCCGTAATATGTTAACTAAACCAAAAGGAAGAAAATATTGCATATGACTTTTTCAATTTTTCACTGAAAGGACAGCCTTAAAAAATATAAGGAATGCCAAAATACAAGATAAGACGTACTTTAAATATAGCACAATCTTTCAATTAGCCATTGATTTACTTCTGAAACAGGCAGGTATCTTTTCAGTCAAAAATGATGAGTCCATTCTAACTATTAATAGTAGTAAAGAGTCCCAGAAGATTCAAGGCCCATGATTACCCTTCCAGAGTTCAATTAGTAACCAATTTATGTGGGATGGGCCAAGTAACTTAATTGTCACAAATGTGATAAATAAAAAACAAATGTCTGCAGATTGCAATGTTGAGAGGATCTCGAAAGGAGGCGACTAAAGCGAATGAAGCTTTTACCATTTGACCCAGTTCCTCATATGTGTCGCCTTCACTTTTTAATTCCACGTCCTCAGAGTTGTCCTCGTTACTGTCTTCTGAAGATGAAATTAAAGCTAAACAAATGAAAAGGGGGAAAATGGTCTCACAGACTTTTACAATAGAAAGTGGTGCTTCGGGGGAGGTTCTGACTGCCGCGTTGGTCTGCCAGTGAGTGCCTGGCTATGCTTACAAGTACGTGGGGTGCCCTGGAGCATGTTCGGGTTGTGTTTATGCGTTCTGGCTGCATCAATAGGGGCAGTCAGGTGAATGTGGATGTTCCTGGTAATGTAGCAAGGACACATGTTGATGGATGGATGGTTTACAGACACAAAATGGGTCACCAGTCATACATAGATGGATTAGAGAGAGAGAGAGAGAGAGAGAGAGAGAGAGATACTGTAGATGGGAGTTCTCATTGAAAAGCCAAGTCCACCTGCCCTGGACTACCCATGACTCAAGTTACAGACCTCCCTCAGACGCACTAAAGACATCTATGCTGATAACAAGGGCCGGGTGACAGCTGCTCGCTGCTCACTCACGAGGACCATTGCTCTCCTTCTTTTCCTCTCCGGGCGGGCTTTTCAACACAGACTCAACACCAGACAGACGACATCGTCGTTTCTTCCATCCCTTTCTCCTCCTGTGCGGGACGGCAGAAACCGCTATCTGTGCTGTTCACTTCACACTGAACACTGGTCATGATCGATAATGCATTTCACGGAGGAGCAGTGCACAATCAATTATATGCTTTCGGGACCGAGGAAACGCAGTTTCAAAGTGAAAATTATGACATGCCGTGGGACATGTGTGTTATTAATAAAATTATGCCTTCATCTGGTGAAACCTAACGATCGCTGTATTCGTGGAGATATATATGTGCCAGCTAACGTATTCTGTCACCTGTCTTGCATAAGCCTCCAAACACGCCCGTGCAATATGCATTTGTGGGTTTAAGGTATGACATAGGAACATTACGGATTTGTGTTCATCACTGAAGGGCATGGTTTTAGTGCTACTACGATTACGCATTATCAGGCTTGAAGAGACCTTTTAAAACGAACCAAATGTAAATGTCGCGTTAATACATATATATTTATATATTTTTTGAAAAACGTTAAAATTAAAGCACGAGCTACAACGTACAGATGGGTAAATTCATTGAGAAACGTTACGCGATGTGTATAAAATGCGGGGATACTAAGACTGATACTGAGATCTAATTCTTCACGATCGGCACGTTTTAAATGGTAGTATATTCTGGTATAAGGTATACCAGACCGCAGCAATTTACCAAGGGCCTTACAATCGCCATTTGAAGAAAAGAAGGTTTTGCAGCTTAATCACAATTTGGGATAAAAACAGAAACTGACAGATGCTCCCTTTGCTCCCATCAAAAAGGGGGCAGCTTACAGTACGTGGTATCGCTATCAGTACAGAACCTAATGCGTTCACGAATGTGTACATAAGCAGGGGAAAAACGCGGACATGTCGCATATTAGCGAGGCTAACTGCAGCTTACAGCCTCTCATAAAGCCGACACCAGATACACAGACGCTATCACGCACAAATGCACCCGGGGGCACAGCCCCTTCCGTTCGTACTTACATGCGAGCCACAGCTTTGCGAGCCAGTTTACATGGCAAGACGCGCTTTTCGTGTGTATCCCGGAGGAGACGCTCCTCAGCGGCCCACCGATCCCGGCTGGATCACAAAGGATGTGGGAGCGGCGAGCATTAGGCTGTTGCGGGGATTTATGCACCGTTTCTTCTTGTGTGGTGGACGCTATACCTCCGGAGTCTTGACATCAGAAGGGATTTATTAAAAGAGAACAATAATTCAGTATTCAGTTACCTCAACGTATTGCATTTTTACTTCCCCAGAGGGTAAAAAAATTGAATTAGGCCACTGTTTACGGACAGTATGATACATTTAATACAAATTATTTAAATGAATTAAATGCACCTCAGAAATATTTCTTTAAATTCTCAGTGGATTTAAAGGGGAGTGTTTGGAATTTAAAAAGAATAATGAGAGGAGACGGTTTCAAACAAAGTTGCTCTTTATATGCGGCCCTTAAAATGACCACACAGTAAGCAACAATACAGAGGCGAACATGGCATACAAGCACAGGGAGGTTACACACTAGACAGGAAGGCTCACACATGGTAGGATAGTTATACAACACTAGAACACATTAGGATTACACATATGACCCAGGTAATGGTACACACAAGTCTGGAACACAAGTAATTTCACTAACAAGTACTTACAAACGCTATTTACAGGACATGTACAGGGCTATATACAAGGCTCACAAGAATGCCGGGATATTCAAATACCGACAACGCTACG
>JAODLC010000001.1:37740955-37752559 GCA_026781145.1 Hippopotamyrus pictus
TATAATAAATAAATAAATAAAATAAATAAATGCAAATAAAGTAGTCCTCCGCAGAGGGGGGGTGGTGGAGGGAATAAAAAAAATATAAATAAAAAAGTTCTCCCCAAGCGAGCTTGATAGGCCGAATGGCCTCCTCTCGTTTGTATAGTTCTTATGTTCTTATGTTCTTAATAAAGGGCCACTCAAAGGCCAGCAAATTCTCCAAAAGAGTACCAACATGGGGATTCACATTCACGTCTTATTTTGGATGAGTTTCCATGTCTTCCTGGATACTGTCATCTCCTGGCTAGCCTTGGTTCCCCTCTCAGGGATGATTGCATTGAAGTGCCTAAAACAAAACAAATCCAAGATCAGAGCTCACATTAAACAGGTTCTTAAGTACACTTGGGGCACAGCTGTGAATCGTTAAATTCAGATATTTCATTCAGGCCCATTGCCACAGGTGTATAAAATAAAGCACAAGCCATGCAGTAAGGTTTGCAAACATTTGTGAAAGAATGGATCTCAGTGAATTCAAGAATGATACTGTCATAGGATGCCACCGTTGCAATAAGTCAGTTTATGAAATTCCTTCCCTGCTAGATATCCTATGGTCAACTCTCAGTGGTATTATTGCAAAGTGGAAGTGTTTAGGAACAACAGAAACTCATAACTGACCACATAAAATAACAAAGCTGGATCGCAGAGTGCTGAGGCGCATAGCACATAGAAGTCGCCAATGCTCTGTTGATTCAGTAACTGCAGAGTTCCAGACTTTCTCTGGCACTAACCTCAGGAGAAATACTGCACACTGGCAGCTCCATGGAATAGGCTTCCATGGCCGAGCAGCTGCATGCAAGCCTCACGTCACCAAGCACAAAGTGGATGCAGTGGTGGAAAAGAGGATGCAGTGGTGGAAAACATGCCACCACTGGACTCTGGAGCAGTGGAAGTGTGTTCTATGGTGTGACAAATCATGCTTCTCTGCCTGGCAGATGCCAGGAGAACATTACCTGCCTGACTGCATTAACTGTTAAGTTTGGTGGAGGAGGGAAAATGGTATGGGGTTGGTCCCTGGGTAAAGATGGAAAATTGCAGCATAATTTGCAATATCTGGCCATTAGAAAGGGTTCCAGTTGTGTGGATGTCTATTCTGAAAATCAATATGGAACAGGGTTTGTTAGACAGTGATCTCAGACATAGCCTTCATCAAGCTCCTTCGTCAGGTGTTGCACTGTGGCCCATCTGTTGGTCTGTACAAATGGGATAAATGGTTTTGTAATCGATATTTGGATTGAGGACCATTAATCATTTTAGCTTTAGCTCAACTTAGCAAAAATGTAACATTAGCCTTAGATGTAGGACCATCACAACATAAATTAATTATGACATGAGGATTTAAGGTGTTCAAACAGCTATCATGTTTAATAGGTTCTTGCTTAGCCTAATATTTTAGATTTTGCCAACAAACAGCAGTATATTAAAACTGATCTTCTGTTCACTGCTGAAAGCATGGGGCAAAGCACCAAGTTTCACTCTTAGCCGTGACACTTCCTTTAAGCTTCCTTTCATCCAGATTTGCATTCATTTTACACCGAGATCCTGTATTAACAAATGAGTTGAACCACTCCATAAAACCTCCTTCAGCAGATCCCAATAATCAGCTAACCAAAAAAGAAAAATCGCAAAAATAAGGTAACCGCATCCTCACATGTGATTTTATTTACATAATATAATTCTTCTTACTTTTACAACAGACACCACGCTGCTGGTTGAAAACTGACTTCACTTACAGTATCAATGCAAAACATGTACAGACATGCGGTCCTCCTTAGAAAGCTGGAAATACTGCATTATGCAGTAAATTTTTGCAGCACCTAATGAAATGTGCCAGAATTGGTCCCTGCCTTGTCTGGCTCTGTCTGTCATTTCCCTATTTGGCCAGCAGGTGTCACTGGCCAGCCTGTTCATTCCTCAGGTTCAGCACCTTTCTCAGTCCCTAGTGTCTTCACACCTCCCGGGCTGCCGTGTAGCTGAACGGGCTGTGTGTATAGCTGTGTGACTATGATTCTGTTGTGGGTTCAAGGCCAGAGTCAGTTATCTTGGACATTTTGCCATTTGTTGCCTCCATGTAAATTGTGCTCTCCGTCTTCATTCAGTATCAGTCCTTACTTTTAGTCTTTGTTCTGTTACTGTTAGAAATTGGTTGTATTTTACAGTGATTTTTACAGTGTATTGTAAAGCAAACAGACAAGTATTAAAAACAGATGTAAGTCTTTTTTATTACCTATTATTATTAGTTTTATCAGTTTGCATTAAATAATTTGTAAGTAATTTTCTGTAATTGTTCTTATTGATGCTTCTAAAGCTGCACAAGTGCAGTTGGCCCCCATGGTTCTGCGAGTCGTGCATCTTCTCGTTACTTCAGAGTAGGGGCTTGATGTGCTGCTGACCGAGGTCGTGTCTCGCTGCCCGTACTCTGGCTGGAAGAAGATGTGGCGCTTCACTGTGCAATTAGGACAAGATGCATTGTACATCTGGGGGCATTTTTCCAATATCCTCCCTATTTCCCTGACTTGCTTCCCTGCAATCTTCTAAGTCATTGTTTCCCAGTCCTGTCCTTGGGGACCGGATTTTTTATTTTTTTTTTGCTTCTTCCCAGACAGTCCAAATTTTTGCTCCCTTCCAGTGTTCTGCCTTCGATTACAGAAAGACAATCACACCCACACAGCACAGAAAGGTTACAAAACACCAACCACCGAAATCATACGCAATTCTGTCATGCCCATTCTCCTTCCCTTCCTGGTCATAGCAAAAACATGGATTGTCTGGGGGTCCACGGGGACCGGATTGGGAAACACTGCTCTAAGTCCTACTTCCCCTCTTCCATTTCTCACTTTCTTCGCAGAAGACACTTTCCCCTGCTCCAAGTGGACAGAGACAGTTGGAATTTCAGGACATTCCTGTTACAGATTTTATTATTGCTTTTTGAGTAGAAATTTAACAAACTTATAAATGTGTGGCTGCGTGTTGACTGGGATAAATAGTCACGCTGTAATGGTGAAAGAATTTGTCCCAGAAGACTGCAGCAGGCCTGTTCTTTAGGGAGGTCTTGATTTGCTACCATTGTAAAACTATTGTTTTTAAGTTGATGCTGATACAAGGTATTTCTAAGCATCTCAATTGTCCAAGGACACTGTTTTTTCCTTGTCTAAAACCTGAGTTTTGATCCTATAAAAATAAATACTAAAATCACCTTCTCAAATGTGGTGTTGCTGTGGTAATCGAGCGCTCTTGTGGAGCTGTAAATTAACACCAAATTAAAAACGACCTTTAAGCCTGTTAAAGGCTGAACCTTTGCAGAAGCTCATTCCTGTTGAAGTTGTAGATGTTGTGGTGCATATAAATATTTGTAGTTGTTGTTTATAGCACCAAGGCTCCCTCCCAGAAGATTGTGCGATATGGGCAATCATGGACCACGGCGTGTGTGTGTGGATGGTGGAATGCATATAGATGGGGAATAGAACCTCTATTAATTTGAACAGATATCCTCATCTTCATAACATAGTGGCTGCACATTAAAGTGACTTCAAGAAGATGGAGTCCATCAGTGGGTGTTAAAAGAGCGTTTAAACTGCACTGCAGGAGAATTGGGCAGTGTATCCTCACTAAAGCATGCACTGTCCACACGTGATGGTAAGTTACTGTTGTCTGCAGTGATGTACAAATAGCATGCAGGCCAGAAGGTCCTTCCAGTACTTTCCAGATTATATCCTCCTGTAGGAGATACTTTCTTGGGCTGGACAATATCATTTCCTGCTCTTGTTGAAGATGATCCACTAGGAGAAAGAAATTAAATTTGCCTGCCATGGTTTAGCACTTGTTTAGATAGAGTCATCCTGTAACCCCCCCATAACCTTCATCTCTATGAAGAAACAGAAATTCTCTCCAGGAATTGCATAATTGATTTATCCAGGCATTATACAATTGAGAACTTTTTGTTAGAAACTTTTCGGAACTTTTTGTTTTATCATCTCACCATGAATTTTGTCACAAATGAAACCCATATTTTGGATTCAATTTTTTTTTTTTGTCAATGATGCAAGGGCAATGCAATCAACCAGTCTCATGAGAGATGCAGTCTGGAATGTCAGAATTTAGCACAAAGTAAACCAGAGGGTACAACCCTGAACAGGAAATCGAAGCTGTCTGGTCAACTGTGGAAGTGAACTGGGTCCAGAACCTGAGACTGGAGGACATAAAGAGCAAGGAGGTACATAGGGGCGATGAGACAAACAAGTAAACTCCAGAAACGGGGGGGATTCAATAGACACACACAGGTGGAACACATGAGGGTTGATGTCATGGGAAAACTCACTGAGAAAAAGGCTGGCTTGAACTGGTAGTGCTGGGTGGATTATGCTGCCTTTAACAAAGGCAGTCAAGCCAAAGGCATCCAACCTCCCCTGGTCCCAGGACCTCCAAGCTTCCCTCAACACACATGCAGAGGAGCAGTTATCCAGTGTGTTTGGCTTTATTACACACTCAGTATGTTTACATGCACACTAAGAAAATCAAATTATTGTGTTAGTCTAACTAAAACTAGACCTTTAAAGTGCATGTAAACACATTAGTCTGATTGAAATTGTATTAAATCTAATTTCTCTAAGTTGGACTAAGACATCGCAATGATGCGATTGGAAATTGATTTACTCCTGTGTGTGAATGTTAAATCAGACTCAAACTGGCCTAGGAGCTCTGCACATGCTTCACAGATCCCCCACGGGCTTTGACCCGGAAGTAACAGAAGAAGCCGGTACATGGAAGAAGCTTGAAGCGTAGCAGAGGATGTAAAGCTCTCCAATTCACTGCTAAACTGAAGGGCGCTTTTCCAATGCACAAGGTACCGTCCTTTAGGTACTTCAAGAAGGTACCAAAAGTATGGTATTTAAAGGTGTTGATTTTCCATTGCCATAAAAATTGGTACCGGTGACAAATAGCATCACAATGCGAGGTGGGTATTTTTGTACTGAATTCGAAAAATGGCTGCAGTATATTATAGGGCTTGACGTCGTGCGATATTAATAACGTCACAAGTTATGCACGTGCAATTATTAAATCACTAGTCAAATTAAGATCTTGCTTTTTCTTACCTTAATTCTGGATGGACATTATAGTGAAGGGAGTTTAAGTCTTGTTAAAACATTTTTACTCTGGCATAGGAAAAAACTGCAATTTTAATTATTATTGCTTTTCAGGAATATCTAGTTTAAGATCAGTTTAAAGGTTCTTCTGCTTTTGTATGAACGCTGCATGCGTTTTTCTGAAACAATCATAATCATTTTCATCCCTGGTGTTTAAATCACTCCTAGACGGGTTTGTGATAATCTTGTTGTATCTGTCCTTCTGACCAGATTGCAATTAAAGCATGCGTCACTTCATTTGTTCACCCACCCATTATTATTAATGTTATTTTTTTACATCTGTGACATAATGGGTCAATTGGAAAAAGCCCAATACTAACAAGCTGAAAGGAGTTATATCGCCACCTGTCAGCAGAGTCGGACATACTCCAATCAATAAATCGATTCCCCTCCTGTGGATGTATACTGGGACAAGTACAGTAGTCTGATTAAGTGGCATAGTCGTGCTATAACTGTGGCTCTACTGAGCTGTGCATGTAAACGGACTGAACGATATGCCGACCCTCAAGCAGCTGCTTCACAAGAAGGCTGTGGGTCGACTGTTTTTCTGTTGTGAACTGAAAATTGGAGGGACATCTGTTTTGCATGAAATAAGCCTTAATTTGTCACAGCAGAGGGGCACGACCCACTTCTGATTCCTTGGCAATGTAATTTAGTTTTGAATATGACAGACGTTTTTTAAAAAGAACAAAAAAATTTAGCTGTTTTGATTTACTTTTGGTCCCGTCTCACTCTAAAAGTCAGATCCTAAAAGAGATTGTGCCCTAAAAGGACCTAGATGTTGTATAACAAGGATTTTTAAATGCAGACCTAAATTACTACAGCTGTAGAGTGTGGTGTTACACTTACAGAGCTGCACTGATGATTGCTTTGTCATAGTCTTGGCATATCTTCTACTATCTTCTTTCAAAGCATATACTGCTTTGGCCAAGCAGAGAGAGTATTGCGGAGTACTGTAGTTCTGCTGATATAACTGTATCCTATATGCTGTGTAGCTGCTGTACAAAGAGGTTGTTATTTAGTGAACGCTTTCAGATTTATCAGCAGCAAGACAAAGTGGGATAAATTGGCATGTTGCCATTCTTAGATTGTTCCCCTTTTAGTATGACAATGTATGGAGGGAACTACCTAATACCAAACCCTTTAAGACAGAGTTCACTGGTTTCCCCTTTGGAATGCCTCTGCCTTGCATCCTGTGCTTCCTGGGATAGGCTCACCATGGCCCAGTATTGGAAAAATAGCACAGCAAAGGGAATATGGATGATGTATTTACTACCTACATTTAGGACTTGGACATAAGGTTTGACCAAAGCCTCACAGAAATCAGAAAGATCTCTTTATAGCTGTGTTTCATTATGCGGGTGTGGACATGTGACCTCACCAGATTACACTGCTCTGTGCATGACATGCTACAATGACTCACTAGTAGGACACAGCTGGGCAGGCATTTAAATACACATAAAACAGGGACAAACAAAGAACAGGTGTAAGACATAATCAATTAACCAATCAACATAGGGTGCAGGATAATGGGCCACAGAAAAGAACCATCAACAAGGCCTGGCACAAGAAAATGGGCAACAGGTGGAACTAATAACAATTAACAAGCAGAGAAACTGGGGAACGTAATACCAAACACTAGGAAATATTAACTACATACTTGGCATTAAACACTAGGAATAGAATGCATGGATAAACAGAACCAGAATGGAACAGAGCATAACACAAGCAGGGAAAACTGAGGACAAGAAAACTACTACAGAAAATAAACACTCGGAAAGAAAAACCCAAGAAATACAAATAGACAGATGAGGCTGGCCCAAGGTCAGCCTTAAACCCATAACCAGCAGAACTTAGTCTCCGAGCCAAACACAGAGCCTATTGAGCCAAGTGGTAGTCAAGGATGCAGGAGAAACACCAAGGGTTTGACAAGGAGTGACAAGATGGGATGGCCAGCGACACCTGCTGGCCAAATGGGAGAGACGAAGGACAGGACCAGACGGGTGCTGACCCTGACAGATATGATGTTATTGATGGTCACAGTGGAGAGAAAGGACTGAACACAAGGACACTGAAACTGGACACTGGACTCTGGGAAATTTAACCTCAGTTGCATTCATGGGAGAGGTATTTAACCTGAATTACACTATAAACATCCAAAGAGTACAAACTTTAAATGTATATTTTGCATGTTGCTGCTGTTGTGGTTGTTTTGGCTAAGAGCACCTCCTAAGTTATCTGTTGCTTGGATGGGGATAACAACACCACACACTGTTAAGTATGTGCCCACAGACATTTCAAAACTATCCAGATACAGCACTGTAATGCAGTGAGTCTCTGTTCAGACAGAATGCCAGTGAATGAAGTGTTTATTTTAAAGCTTTATAGCGCATATCTGCTAGCAGCACTGTGCAGTGTCGTAACGTCAGGCTTGGAGAAATGGTATAAACATGTTTGTTTAACAGGTGTTGCCCAGTTAGGAGGAGGAGGGTGTGTTTTAAAAAGTGAAGAACCCGCATGTGTTCTGACAGGTGGAAACTTGTCAAGCATTGAGGTCATCCAGACAGCAGGGGGAGCTCTTTACCCTCCTGTGTAGTTACTTTTACAAATTAGCATCCTATCAAAACTGTCATTGAAGGCATTTATGTAGTTTTGGTGGAGTAGTATAGCTTTTTTTTTTTAATTTATATTAAAGAAGTATAACATTTTTATTTTAAATGTTCTCTTATATGAATATTTCATCTGAAATGTACTGGGTTACTTTGCCCTGAGAGTGTAATTCTGTGAAATGTTAATATTCTTAAAATATTCTATTGTCGGGTTTCTGTTTGTGTACTGTGCAATTTTCAGTTTGTTTGCTCTACGTTTATTTGACCTTGCACCTTGTTTGTTTTGCACTTGATGTATATCTGTCTATACAGTACCTTGCTACCGTATGTACAAGTTTATCTAATCTAATTCCCCTAAAATGTTCCAGGGGCAGCAGATAAATGGCCTTACTCTGCATTCACACCACAAGCTTTGCTCTCATTTGTATAAAAACAGGACTTGCATATAATAAATATTTGTGTGTATGTCTCATAGGCAAGAAGATGGGATATGTGAAAAGAAGCATTCCAGTGTACCTGTACGTGTGCAAATGGCAAATAAAGGGCCAGAGTACTATTAAGTCAAATCAGGTTGTGTGTGGAGATATATGATTTTGTACATGGCTGTCTGGATATGTCAGAAACATGAAAATGTCACCTATTTCAGGGAGATGTAAAGTGAGGTTTGGTTAGCAGAGGCTGTTCCACATGTAACAAAGCTCAGAAATACAGAACTTTAAATGCCATGTGTTTCTTCTTTACGCATCACCATTTTGTTGTAAACTTCATGGTTGCTGCCTTGACAAGACAGAGTTACTGATTTACTGATAATTAAAGTGTTGTTCTGGTTTCTGAGGCAGTGACTCTCCACGCCAACCTCTCTCTATTAGGTAACGAGGTGACACTCTTCAGCAGGAACGCTCCAGCAAGGCCAGGAGGATGATGTGAACCCATGACCATGTTCCTGGAAGACAAGCCATGGAATTAATGACCCATTTCCTGTATAACTCCAGCTCATAACCACGCCTGCCCCTAAAACCACTTCTGCATCCTGTGCTGACTCTATTGCCTCTCAAGTGTCCCCTTTGCCCTGGAAGTCAACCTGATCAGCAGTCAGTGTTTTTATGAAGGTTTTCCACAGTGTGCCCCTCAGGGCAGGTTGGGAATCATGGTTATCTTACAGGACGTAATATAAGAGGAGTGGAACAGGAATGAGGTGCCTTTGTCAATGCAGAAAGCCTTGTGAGGTACTGTTATCAGAGCACTTACAAGTTAGCCTGCTTTAATCGCTTATAAGTGTGACGTATGGGGGGGGGGGCAGCATTAGACCCTGTTTTATTACATATTTAATTAATCACGATCCCTCACTTTGAAGAGTCACTACCCTGGAATGTGTTCTGCTTCCACCGCCTTCCTGTCTGCACATCCATGAATCTTTGTCCCCCTGGCAGCTGGAACAAATCATGTCAGGCTGATTGAAGGACCCGGCCTTTAGTGAAATACGGCGCTTCTGGATGTGTGACCTGCCACCGTGTTCACCGTTATTGGGTGTGTGTGCATGCTTTTGTATTTAATCTATTATTGATTTATGTTCTGAATCAAACCCTGTTCTTTGAATTTAGCGACACTGGCATGACCACTTTCGGCGCAACCCCACGTATATTTCTTGCACTAAAAATATATCTCACTGTATTTTATATTCAAGTACTAAAGAGAACAATATTTTTCATACTGATAAAGATGCTGTTGATTTTTGTTTTCCTTTTATATTTGTTGTACACGTAGCATCCACTGCCTGTGATGCATAAGTTTGAATACATCCTGTTTAATACTGTTATTGGGAAGAGCAGTACCATGGAATTTGTACCTGGCATTCCTAAAAGTACCTACGGCACCTAAGATGCCGCATCAAATACCAGTAACATTAAAAAATGCTGGGGGTGGCCAGTCTTTCCAGCTTCATGTATGAGCGGGAGTCCATATTTGCATGGCGGTAATGTGATGCCAGTGAAGCAAAGAATTGCGCGGTATGTTGCTAACCAACGTAAAAGCCAGTGTACCCAAACTCTGCCCCGTTGATGACACTGTAAAGCTTTGAGTGGAACACTGTACGATAGGCTGGGATGGGCCCACGGATCTCCCAGGGCAGACAGAAGTCAGGTGACAAGTAAGTTTCACCTAATTTCGGTTATTTGGGGTATGAAGCACTCTCTAGCAAAGCCTTCGTCCAAAAACTCAGCCACTGTGCCTCCACAGCCCAGACGTTGTTACCCTCCACAGAGACTAACATTGGCCCTGGTTTCCTGTCAGTTTCCCTTTGCTCTTGTTTCCATGGTGTAAAGCACGTTACCCTGCATCACATACCCGTTCCTTCCTCCAGTTGCTGGGTCACATGGATCTTTTCTCGATCCCAGCTGAGCGGATTTCACAAGAACTGATTTCGGTTAAGAATGGCTAGAATCTGCCAAGTGTGTGAATTCCTCTGCGAGGCTGAGTGCTTGTGTCACCGGGACCGTTTGAGTGCGTTTCATGCGGGCAGCGCTGTGTATACAGCTGGACGGCAGCCTGATCCAGAGTGCCGTGGAAGGAGCTCAGAGTGTCTTTCTGGAATTCTGTCCACATTCCAGAAGACTCTCGACGGCAGAGGAACTTTGCGCTGGAGAAGCAGAAAGGCTTGGGAAGGCTCTTGCTTTACACGCCGTCAGTCATGCGGGACCGGGAAGCTGACACTGAAGTGAAGGAGCAAATAGAAGAGAAACTGAAAACTTCCCGAAACATGTACGCTTATGCACACGGGGCATTTACACTTCTCAGGATGACCATTTCCTGTTACACCGTTTAATCTACTTTCTGTGCAGCTGGATGGATAGATAATGAGACAATGTGACACATTCATTAAGTCACATTTTGTAGGAATGTGACGGTTTTAAATGCTGTAAACGTGTTCTGCCTCGTAACAGGATATCAGTTAAAAATTATTCAAATTGAAGTTGTTTTGTCATATCGGAAAGAGCAGTAGGCTTCGAAACTCACAATACAAAACCTACCAGCTGATAAACGGCCCTAATCAGGCTGAATGACCCCTGAGCAGCTGCTTAGTCTGTCAGTGAGGTGTCTGGTCATTACTCCACACAGAATTTTCTATAATTATAGACAAGGCCACTTGCAACTTATAAGATGTGTGGATGGATGGATGGACTATGACCACAGTTTACACCTCGCTTTTATCAAAGAAAGCCCATTTTCTCTGTTTTCAGCAATGTTAGCATCCCTTTGAGGTTTCTTTTTTCCTTACTTGGGAGGTTTTGGTTCCTCTCTTCTGTTATGTTCTGCCATTATTTCTTTGCCTCTTCCCTTTTCTTTTTTTAATGCACCATTTTCTATAAACAACATGTTAACTGATTGCCACAAGTTTCGTGGCAATACACAATCCACACTGTCAAATGCCTTGGGGTAACTCTCTTGTAAAAAGCATTATATAAAATTGAATTGAATTGAACTGATGGATGCATGAATTGATTGGCCATAACTCCTCTTGATTTCCTTGAGATTATCAAGCTTTAAAACAGCCCCTCTGATATTATGCGTTTAAGACATCTGTCTTTGAAGGGCACCAATTTGTTAATTTTTGCTCATTTGTTTTTCTCAATGTTCTATAAAGGATATTTCTGTATATAATATGAAGGATAAATTATGAACAGCTTGAGAGAAACAGCCTGTAGTATTTGCTAATATAAATGCCATTTTAATCAAAATGAGCAAGGAATCTGTTGCAAACAGTCTCAGCAATAAATGGGCCATTTTCATATAGCAGCCCATTACCACCAGTGGGG
>JAODLC010000001.1:37759148-37775130 GCA_026781145.1 Hippopotamyrus pictus
TACTAGTTTTTGATATTTTTACAGCATGGACTGTATGGTGTACAGATTCACCCTGTAAAATAAAATCTCAATATGAGAATCAATGTCCTGTACACAAATAAACCAGAATGCTGTTGTATGTTTCACAATATTTAATTCTAGGAATTGGTAAAGACAAAATAATTGGTGTCTCAGGGGAGATTCAGTAAAATGAGATAATCCCAGATCGGTCGCTGGCGTGTCCAGCAAATGGAGCTTCTTTTCTCTAGTAATGAGATGAAACTGTAGATGTTTCACTTCCTGCTGTGTGGATCATCAGCTACAGCAGTCAGTTTGACGAAGTTCCCATCAAACATCCAGGCTACCAATACAATTCATGTGTGCATAGGAGGCTCAGGGCATTATTGGAGAATATTTCACTTTTAATACAGTAAGCACATTCATACACAGAAAGCAAGCAGGAATATGTAGCAAAAATTCATTCTGAGATGTTAGTGCAGGAAATAACAAACCTGGATATTTAACATCTAAAGACTTATATATGATGAGAAGTGTTGATGTGTACTGTTGAATTTTTGTGGCGTTTTTTTTTTTTTTTTTTTTTTTAAAGGAAACAACGTGTGAGGCCTTTGATGAGGCTGAAAGTAGAGCAGTTTTATACAGGCTGATAACTAGTTAATAGCAAAATGAGCTCGGTGTCATTTTTGAGACTGATGCTGCTTTAAGGTAGCGTAGCACATTTCAAACCAGTCTGTAATTATGGGTTGGTGACACATGCTGGATCTTTCAACCCTGGACCTCTCACGCATATAAATGAGGCACATATGACCTAGCCTGTCAGGAAAAGCGTTTGATCACTATTAGCGGCCGTGGCTAACATAGCCTTCCTCCCCTCTGGGAGATATGTCAGGTGGCCACAGGGAACAGGATGACTTGATTCCTTTAGCATCTGTGGACACAAAGGTTCTAAAGTCCGGCCATTGTTGACAGAAAGCCGATGGCCAAAAATCTGTTACATTAAAGTCGTCTAAACAATGGAGACTTGTTAAATCACTTCAGTTTGGTCCATTATTCTTTTAAAAATAGAAGAAAACTGGTTTACTTTGGTTTCCAGAATAAGCGCTCAGACTAGGTACAACAATTTACAAAGTGCTTGGATAAATGTTAATAGCTGTGCACCTCTTTGCAAAGTGTAGCTATAAATAAATGACCTCTATGTACTCTGAGGTGATAAGATCTCACTTCTGATATTTCGTAGGGGGGATGTACTATGGCTCAGTGTGTAGCTCTGGGGACTCATACAGTACCTGCAGGGTTGGGGGCCACTCTTCTGTGCATTAATCTGGATTGGGGTCCCAGCCCTGCTGGAACCCTGCGTGGGTGGTGTGCTTCTAGTCTCTTGTAAATTGACAGGGAGGGCCATTCTGGCTTGCTTTTGTCTCACCCTCACTGCACCTGTAGTTGGCCTGTAGTCAGCCCCTTGCACACACGCTGATCCCTGCAGTATAAGTACCCGTGATCCTAATGGGGTTTCTGTGCTTATTAACCACTACAGTCCGGCCCCTCTGAGGAATGTGCAGATGCGTGTTTGTGTTGTCACTGACCTGTGCTCTCTGGAGCCCCCTGCCCCTGTGTGTACGTTCATTTTGGCGCCTGTCTTGGCCCCCCCCCCCCCCCATACTCCCTTCTTATGTCACTGAAGAGGCTCCCTCTGTCTCAGACTGTGTGAATAGTACCATTATGTAGAGAGGAAGGGACAGGTGACTGGAAAACAGGCTTGGGACGCTTGTTAAATGTGGAGGACAGGCATAGTGATGTTTGATTCATTCTTAAAATAGCCTGCAGGAGGAAACAAGGGGAGAACACCCCAAACTGCGCACATGGGGGGTGGGGGTCAGGGGGATTCAGGTCCAGGGGGTGTGAGGTAACAGTGCTACCCACTGAGCCACTCTGCCACCCTTTGTTATTTGTGTATTTTTAACACTTTGGATTTATTGATTTCATTCATAAGCCTGACATTTAAGGCAAACCTTTGATTATTGATGGCAAATTATATGTCACATCATTTAGGTCCCTTTCCTTGTACTGTATACTGTATATTACCCAAATTTTGGCCTGTAAATAATTAATGAATGTGCTTTTTTGGTGCAAATGTTCACTTTTTCGTAGTCATTTCATTGTCTCCTATTTTCTGGTATATTGCTTAGCAAATACTAAACATAGATTTTGTTGAGCCTTTACTTAACCATTTAGAACTCATAGCTCAGTGTAGCTCATTTTATTAAGCAAGTTAGCTAGGGTAAATGCTAAAAGCCTTCATAATTGCTGCAAACAATGTTTGTAATGGGAGTTTCCTGGGTATTGTTTCAGGATTTTATTCTTAAATGTGACATGTGAATTTGTCATAAGCTAATCTTACGTACAGCCATACACTATGTGCTAAGCCAGAAGGCTTAACTGTGGCTCACCCTGGCCTCTAGGGTCAATTACAGTCTGTCTCGTTTTCTTATTTATTAACTGTGACTTAAAAGTACAGATTAAAATTTTGTGAAATGAGGAACTAAACACAGAGATGTATGTGAGTGTAGCCATAGCGACAAGCATGTCCTTAATAGCTTCCATTTTCACATTAAATTTCAATTAATGTGGAAACAATTTAACTCTGCACTGGATTATTGTTCAAATAAAACTTTATGATTTCTCTCTAAATATTTAATATATACCATCTTTACTTAGCTTGAACCACCCTGTACTTGTAAGACATACCACATGCATGTTTTAATACTGAACCTCCCCAATTGCCATATAAAAACTGCTTAAACGTACCCATTCTTTGATGCTTTGTAACAGTCATGAAGTAATAAGATCAGTTTCGTGAAAAGTATTTACAAAATATTTCCCTCTATTGCCCATCCAAGTGTGACTAATAATTATTACTGATTCATCTGTCATTCAATTTTCTTCTTTTAACAAAAGTTAAGCAACAAGCCAACTGTTGTGACATTGTGTAATGCACAATGCACAGTGGCACAGAATCCAAAATAATTTTGAGAACATTTTATCAAACAAACCATGGACTAACATAAATTATTACAATCACTGAGAGTGTTTTTTTTTTGTCTTCAGATCTTACCTAACCTGAAACAACATTATTTTCCCCTTCAGTTTACTAGTAAAGAATCCCTGCTGAAGAGTGTCAGTGTTGATATTGGGGCATATATATGGAAATATAGGACAGTACGTGTTCTCCATCCATCTTTCTATCTATCTGTCTCCCAACTGTTTTCCTGATAGTGGGTCATAGGGGGACCTTGAAGCCGAAGTACCTGTCAAATGCAGATGTCATCTAAACTGTACCATCTGCTGCTGATTGCACAAGAGCCTCTTCTGCTGTGGCTGTATCCGTGATATCATTTGTGGCTAATTAGGGAGCAGCAAGGTGCCTCAGTGGGTAGCACTGTAGCCTCATACCTCTAGGGTTGGGGGATCTTGTCTCCGCCGTGTGTGTGGACTTTGCATGTTCTCTTAGTGTCATGCAGGTTTCACTCAGGTCCTCCAATATACAGTACCATAAACCTATCTAAAGAGTTACAGATAGGCTAATTGGCATCTCTGAATTACTTGTAGTTTGTGTGTGTGTGTGTGTGTGTGTGTGTGTGTGTGTGTGTGTGTGTGTGTGTGTGTGTGCATGTGTGTGTGCCCTGCAGCTGGCTGGTATCCCACCTGGAATGTATACAGTGTCCTTACTGTCTGGGATAGACTGCAGGTCCCCCACAACCCTTCCCAGGATAAGCCTCTAATTATCTATGACCAAAGAGTATTTATGGAGAGTCTCAAGGGATTGAACTGTAAACCTGAGTTTACTTTGAAGTGAAATAGCTTGATACTGTAAATTCAGGTGTGGGCATGTGTTGCTGTTAGTGGAAGAGATTTATGCTCGTCTGGTGATGGAAGATCCTGCGTTTTGTAATTTTTGACACGGCTTGTGTAACCTGAGGTGCACAGTGTGCAGAAGTCGCCAACTGTCTGCAGAGTCAATAGCTACAGTACAGACCTCCAAACTTCATGTGGCCTTTAGATTAGCTGAATAACCATGCGTAGAGAACTTCATGGAATGGGTTTCCATGGCTAAGCAGCTGCATCCAAGCCTTACATCACGAAGTGCATTGCAAAGCATCGGATGCAGTGGTGTAAAGCATGTCGCCATTGGACTTTAGAGCAGTGGAGATGTGTTCACTGGAGTAACAAATCACACTTCTCCATGTGGCCATCTGATGGATGAGCCTGGGTTTGGTGGTTGCCAGGAGAACGGTACTTGCTTGACTGCATTGTGCCACGTGTAAAGTTTGGTGGAGGGGGGATTATGGTGTGGGGTTGTTATTCAAGAGTTTAACTGGCCTGCACAGAGCCCTGACCTGAAACCGATAGAACACCTTTGGGATGAATTAGAGCGGGGACTTCTCGTCCAACATCAGTGCCTGACCTCACAAATGCTCTCCTGGAAGAATGGTCAAAAATTCCCTAAAACACACTCATAAACCTTGTGGACAGCCTTCCCAGAAGAGTTGAAGCTGTTATAGCTGCAAAGGGTGGGCCAACTCCATATTAAAGACTTTGTATTAAGAATGGGATGTCATTACAGTTCATGTGTGTGTAAAGGCAGGTAGATTCCCATTCAGAGTGATAAATGAGAAAAACAGTCCAGCATGCCTTGTACATTATTAATCCATTGACGTACCTATTCAGTAGAGGGTCAGAGTGAGCCTCGAGCCTGAGGCCGGGGACTCCCTGGATGGGATGCCAGTTACTATTAATAATTACACAATATTCTCTGCAGTGAATAACTTGTCCATGAAGGTACAAAGTATTAATTTTTTTTAAATATGTATTTAGCATAGCATACAGTATATGTATATTCATTTTCTATTCTTCGTTTCGATATTTACTACTGTTTTCTAACCTTGTTCTCACATCTGCCTATCATCCAGCTGTCTTCTTAATTAGATATACTTGCGTTGTTAATTGAATGAGGTTTTGTAATATTACATTTTATCGACTCACATAAACTTTATAATGGTATTAAACCAAAGCATCATTAGTAGCCTGATGAGAGTGTATGCCCTAGTTTTGTCCCTTAAAATGAATGATATTTTATTGTGATCAATCATTACTCATGTATTTAGATCAATATCGAAAGGACTGACTGACCTAAGTCGATGTAATTTGTGAATACACTCTTTTATAGTAACACCAAAACAGTGATGATAGGGTCCAAATTCTGATGGCTTGCTTTCCTTTTATTCTAGAATTACCGTGGGTTCAACATAAATGTTTCTGCACTAGGTCTTCAGTGTTTCATTTGCTGTGATTGTTTTGATTGCATTACGATAACCAATGGTGTCTTTCTTTCCTGCACACATTTTCACAAACAACCAAACAAACAAGCTAATAAATAAATAAATAATCATAGCATATGAAATATATTGAAGCAAATGTATTAAAGTTCAAGTAAATTCCAGCTATAGTGCAGCTGCACAGAGAGGGCCGTGTGCCTGGGGGAGATGCCTGAGGGTTCCTGTTTAATTGCCAGACGGCACATTGACACAGTGGGGCTTGTTCAGGCGGACCGGGTTCGCAATCTGCCTGCTGTTTTTGCCTCATATCTTCTCAGGATTCCTTTGCATTAAGTCGTTCTGGTGATTTGATCACAGGTTGCCTTAGGTCAGCGATTTCAGCAATAACCCCTGTTCCACTTGTGTCAACCAAATGAGCCTGTCTTTCAGTGTCTTCTGCCCCTGTGATGATGGATTGCATCTTTGGAACCTGAATTTCTTGATGCGAATCACTGCTGTAAGGTCAATTGTGGATTAATGTGCAGTGATATGTAATTTTGACTCTCCCCCATCCGACAGCAGCCCTGAGCAGTTCCCATGTAATCTCCCTGGTCTCTAATATCTCAGTATTGCAGTTTTTTCTTTATACATTCCAAGTTGGGTGGGATGACCTAGAGTCAACTAAGGACAAAAACGTGGAATCTAGTGTCTCTAGAAAGGAGGAAAACAGTCCGGTGAAAGTAAGAACATAAGAAATTTACAAACGAGAGGAGGCCATTCGGCCCATCAAGCTCGTTTGGGGAGAACTTAACTAATAGCTCAGAGTTGTTAAAATCTTATCTAGCCCTGATTTAAAGGAACCCAGGGTTTTAGCTTCCGCTACACTAGCAGGAAGACTATTCCATACTCTAACTACATGCTGTGTAAAGAAGTGTTTTCTCAAATTCAGTTTAAAATGTTCTCTCACTAATTTCCACCTAATATTTCTCTTTTGTCTTTTCCAATAGCAGTCTGAAAGCCTGCAGTTTAGGGGAATTTTTTACCTGAGACCTCAGTCAGCTGAAGCTCTTGAGTACCTGTTCCAGAGGTCACAGACCAAGGGGAATACAACTTTTGGCCTTCAGGGTTTTCCTGTTTTTCAAAAAATAAAGACACCCACTGTGTTCTTCATTTGCATATACATATATAACTTCCAACATAAAGCTTAAAAACAGGTAAAAGTGAAAAGTCAAAACTGTAAACTGAGCAGAAACTTCTGGAAAAAACCAGAGAACGTCCAGCTGAATAACAAAGTATTTGTAATTCTGCCAAATAGCCCATAGTTTTGTTTACTCCTTGAGTTGCTGAATTTGGAAAAAAGAAGCTGAATGTCCCTCAGCATTCCTGACTGAAAGTCTGCTGGCCTTTGGTTATGTTAAGTCAGAGTCTCTCCAGACATGTTTACTCTCTCTCTTAATATTGTCCTTTTTGGCTGAAGAAGTTGAGACTTGGTGGTTTACAACTGGAGGGCATGTATATAAATATTTACTTTTAATAATGCATGTACACAGCTCAGAAGCCCCACAATGGCAGGCAAGTGTGACTGAATGTGGGACCCCACTGCATATCACTTTAATTATTTCAGTTAGATTCATTTTATATTTATGTTTTTGTTGCTGTAATTTTGGTACAAAGCCTTGTTTTATGTTAATCAGTGTTGAGTTTACTTACTACTTGCTATAGGGCTAAATTACAATACAGCTCAGAATGATTCATTCAGCTGTCTTCCACGCGTTTATCCAGCAGAGGGTCACAGACTCAAGGGGCCGGGAGTCAATCCCATGCAGCACAGTGTACAGGGTTGGGGAACACCCTGGATAGGATGTCAGGCCAACGCGGGGCAAGCAGCCGCACACATTTCTGGGAGGAAATCAGTGATAAACATTCTTACAAAGTGAAGCGCGATTCAGACAGACCCTGAAAAAGGAGCCCATTCAGACTGCACTCATGAGCCACCCCCAGAATAACCAATCATAAACGAGAAGCTAATTTTCCAGTGCCTGAGGTGGTCGCCATAGTGGCCAGTACAGCACTGCGATTTACGCAGCATTCTGTCATCTCGTGTGCTAAAATAACAAGAAGGCATCTGCTGGGCAAATGAAATATCATCATATTGTGGCCTCATGTGGAGCACAGACTCCTTGAATGTTTTTGTTTCGTATTGATTTAAATTTCAATTTTTAAATTTAAAAGGTACAAAGCTGATATAACACATGCAACCACTTAAAAAATAGGCTGATTAGGTGAGATGGACCTCACTGACTTTCTAGGAAGCGAGTAATACAGGGCTCACCATTTTCCACTTAGAGTTAATAAGGTTTTAGATTCTTAGTACAATTACACGCCAAATCATCTCCCTAAACAGTGCCGTCTTTGTCAGTCACTGAGGTTCTATCTCTCCCTCTTTTTGTCTTTGTCCAAAACCTACTGTTTACAACATTCAAAGCCAATGCAGGGAATTGTATCTATAACTACAGTGAGCAGCAGGTCTGTTCAATGTTGTTACATTACATACAGAATCTTTAGAAATGCATGACATCAGAAGACTCCAGGCTCACCATGACCTGGTACAGGATGAGCAGGGGTGCATGATGGATGGCATTATTTTAATTGCCCTTTTGGCAGCCAGCAATGTGTGTGTTAAAGCCAAAGACCAACATAACGAGAACATTTACAGAAAAGCATAGAGGTATGGAAAGGTACAGATCAGGAGGTATGAAACATTTCAAAGGCATTAACTACATCATCATCAAATCAGAAAGGGGCAGCGGCATGTACACTATATAGAATGATGAATAGGTAAGCCAACATTGACGATTTCTACACCAAGGACAGTTCAATAATGATTCACACCTCAAATAGTCCAGATGAAAAGCCAGAAACAAACGACTACCTACTGATGACAGGTGATTTGATGTTTGTTACCCCAGCCGCAGTGATTAAGGGAGAGGGATTACAGCAACACATCATTTCTAGCCCATCCACGTATTTTTAAAAGATGCTTTTCAAGAGAGAAGTTCAGGGAAACGATGTAGGTGAGCTACTCTAGTCAAGGATAAACAGGTCAGAACAGGTTGGTCAGGCTCACCCGGCTGGTGCAGTGTTTGATCTGTGGTGATCTCAAAGACTGCTATTTATTAGTCCGACTTACAGCCATATGTGGGACAGGAGAGTCAAATTAAGTAAAACACAGATAAATGAATAAATGAAAAGCATTCAGTAAGTTTTTCATGCCATTTCATGCCTGAAGTGCAAGTCCGGGGCATATTCCGCTAAACACGGGTGGCGTGTTGGATTGGATGGTGGCCCATTACAGCGGAACAGAAACATGGAGCAGATAAGCTCCATGTAAACTGGGGCTCAAAGTTAAAGCTACGGAGATGTGAAACCACAGTATAAATAAACAAACAAACAAACAAATACATAAATAACATGAAACATGTTTAATCCTCCACAATGACTAAAGTAAATTATTACTTGAATTATTATCATATCCGGTACATGGCATACACCAGTTCCGAATGATGATTTATCATGTTTGTCATTAGAATGCCCTTCACCAATGCATTCAAAAATGAAGTGATCAATATAGTGAAGTTGATGAGGAGGGCACTGCTTTTTTCCAGAGGAGATGAAGGAGTCACTTCATGAGTCTGACACCAGGACCACTATACCGTGGCCTTGGTAAACACAATGCACATCCCAAGACCTGCTTTGCTGTGAATCACGTGACAGTTCATGTTAAAGGGCCTGGTATATGCCCTCACATTACAAATGCTTTATGATCAGTCTGCCATAAATCTATGATCCAGTTTCTTTGGATCTACAGCTGCTTGAAGAGCTTTCTGTTCTTATACTGTCATTTGAAGCCTTTGCTGCCTGTACAATTATCATTAGTCAGGGCATATCCATACTACCCAAACTAGACAGAAATCTGAAACCCTTGCTTGAAGCACACGGGAATTTGAAGGAATTCTAGTGTTAAACCTACAGGATCAATAATATGAAACAAGCCCTTTATGAAGACAAATATGTGTGCTGCTGGATATGATAAGAAGATGATAGATGCCTAATTCATTTAATTGATTATTAATCTACTTTATTTGTTGTTTGTTTGTCCATGTGTTTTATCTGTTGACTGCCAGATACTTCTTGATATGTCAATGGACATGAGTGGGAAAACGGAGCCCAAAAACTGTTACACAGTGAAATGTGTATGAGCACTAACTGTGCTGTACTACCAGCCTTCATGCAGCAATAGTCATCTGAAGTATGTCATGTTCTTCGAGTTCAGCATTAGTTATCTCTGTTAGTCATTATTAGTTGTTCTGACAGATGAGACCCTGTTTGTAATCATGCCCAGATTCACAGGGTCTCATAAATTCAACCAGACATAAATGGTAATAAATTGTTGTATGACAGTAAAGCAAATAACATATTTTGGAAGCCCAGGCATGCCTGCCCGCTTGTCCCTAGACTGTCATCTGCTTTTGTCCCCTGATCATTTACCCAAACCCTTCGGAAAAAGAATCTCTATTATTGGAACTACTTAATTCAACACAGTAGGAAATTATCGTTTTATTCTGGAGGAGAAATGCAATCCTTATGAGGAGATTTTTATCATACTGAAGAGACATCAAGACCTGTAAGATGCATCTAACGTCCTGCAGATCTGATGTGTAGTGAGCTGATCACGTGGAAGCCCTACTTATCATTTTAACGTCACCTTGATCTTGACAGGGTGTGAGAAACACGGAACGTCTAGACACAAGTGCGTTTATTCAGACAGATTCCGTTTTGTGAGGCGGATGTTTATGGCCGTCACAGGTTATCATAAAGCACATAGCATGTTCATTATCATCTTCTCTGGGCTGGAAAGATACATAAAACGCAGCAATCTTGACTTGAAAGGAGATCATTCCAACATTGTTTACATTTATATTATGTGTGTATGTTTTCATATCTTGTTTTTTTTTGCACTTTTCCTGTCTATCTCTGCACTTTATGCACTTATGCAGCACTGTGGTCTAGGGAACATTATTTCATGCCACTGTGGGCTGAGTTACTGTGTATGGTTGGTGGGACAGTAGCTTGTAATCCAGGTTCCCTGATCCCTGGCGGCTGCTTTACGTGAGTAACAACAAGCACACACCTTCCTCCCCACAGGGTGACTTCACCTGGAACAGCATGTCCGGACGCAGCGTCTGCCTCAAGCCCGTAGCGATCCAGAGCTTGTCTGAACTGGAACGCACCCGCCTGCAGGAGGTGGCCCTCAGTCGACTGCATCAGGACTACGACCTGGGCTGTCAGATCACCATCCCCAAAGGTGGGCGGCCTTGTTGATTATTACCGGTTTCAGGTAATAAACAGAAACGGTGGCAGTATTTATTTAGCTAAGAGCATTAATGCTATTCCTGCCAGCAGATGGTAGCACTCAGGCAAGGAGCTGGCTCGTTAGGTAATCAAACGCCACTTGTGTCAAGCTTTCCTAATTAATGATGACCAGCTGGAGAGGGGATATTAGGCAGCAGGTCAGCCTGAGCAGTCCAGGGAGCATCGCAGTGCTCACTGTGCTTCTGTTCTGTCACCTGTTTGGGCAGATCTGTCTGCTGTCTGACAGGTACACCATGTTGTTTCTTCACAGAATGTAGTGATGTTACATAAAAAAGGGTACGTTTAAAGCTAGCGTGTTGTGCCGGGGGTGTAAAGGGTGTCCACATTTTTTTTTTTGAAAAAGCAGTGCCGTTCCATCTTATTTTCTGAGACATTTTGGAAGGACATACCGTCCAGACAGACATCCTGTCCAGCTGGGCCTGGATTCACCTTCACTAAGCCCATCCAAGATTTCAAATGATGCGTCTAGATATGAATTACACAGAAGCCACCTTACACATAAGATAATAAATTATGGATTACATCATAAATCTGTAACTGTCTGACTGTACGTACAGAAATGTGTTTAATCTCGAATCTTGAGTTTTATTTGCACAATGTTGATCCAATAAATATATATTTTGTGGCAAAGTACTATTTGATAAGTGATTCACATTTAGAAGGAGAAACTAAGGAATTTGACATACTTTCCATATGTTTTAAATACACAATTAAAATGTGTTTCTAAATATATTCACAATTTTTGAAAGCCATCATCAAAGTAAAATGTCTTTAAAAAACCGATATTCACAATTTGCATTCAGAAATGCAGAAATGCTCTTGTTCATTTCTCAGGTGCATGTGGGTCATGGAAACTGCTCTACTTGCTTGAAAAAGGAAAAGCACATTTGAGAACTTACTCTTTGGACGTGTGGGAACTTGTTCCTTTATTCTTAAATTAGTCTTAGGTTAAATTTTTCTTGGTGGCGAACGTATCCAAACCAGATGTCTAATAATATTTAACTGTATCTTATAAATAACTTTATTCTCAAAAAACAAGCGAGTGGGGTTCTCAGGCACATTTTACTAGCAGCCTACACCATGTACTGCAGTTTAGAGGGTTAGATCATTTAGACAGGCTACTTCTCTTTGGTGTATGGAGAACGCGCCTTTGGCACTCCTCAGGAATGTGTGGTTTGCTTTTACACACATAAATCTGTCTGCATTTATGAATCACAGTGCGACCCCCACAGAACGTTCATTTATGGTGCTTCTTTTCAGATGGACAGAAACGCAAGAAGTCGCTGCGACGGAAACTCGACTCGTTATCAAAGGAGAAGGCCAAAGACAGAGGTACCTTCAGCCCTGATGGCCATGTGCAGTCAGCACTCGGCTGCGATGTACTAGCCAGTCATGTTGCTGCCTTCATGATGTCTTATGGGATCCGATGGTACTTTGTGGCATACCTGTAGGTGAATCCTGACTGCTACTCCATGCCTGTTATATCCAGTTTGAGAAATGTAACATATATGTTAACTACCCTGTAGTTCAGGTATTGAAACATCAAGTCCAGTCTTTAAACCGGAATGAGGAGAGAGAGGTAAACAGCATATCCTGATACGGTGCAGTGTTGCACCAACCACACGACAAACCACCTCAGGGACGAGACCCAAGTGCAGCGGTGATACCACAGAACCACACTAGATGAAAGGGAATGTAACAGTGTCAAGTTTTTTTCCAGTGGCTGGAGTGCCAATCCTGCCACCAGCCCCCAAATTTTCCCTGAAAGTTATAGGACCTGCTTGTAGGACCAGATGGAGGATAACGTCATACGCTAGACGATGGAATTGCCCAAGGGCTCAACAGAGTAGAATCACTCATGGCATTGATGGGACGCAAACCAGCAACCTTCCCTATAGCCTCAGAGCCACCGCTGCACCCAAATCTGGGATGCAAGCTTTGAAATTTATATTCTGAACCTAGAAATCTGGAATTGTACATATTGCTTGATATAAATAATGCTTATTTATTATAATGTATGTATGTAATATTACAATATATAATATGTATGTATACGAGTTCATATGTATGGGTCACGCAGCTTGGCTGTATTGTTTTTATATATACCACTTGCTAAGGGAGGCGTAAAGACAGGAAAGTATCAGTTAAAGTATTATTATTATTGTGGGACAAATCTGGATGATTGTTGTCAATAGTTGACCTTATTTGCCATTTTGCAGTGTGTTTACTAAGCGTGCTCCTTGGCCTACCCACGCGGTCAGAGTTTACAGCCTAATTTACCGGCCGCACTCATAAAAACAGAAATGACATGCAACTTATGTTGCGTGTCCCCAATCTGCCGATGACGTACCATGGAAAATCTGGTGGCCACAGTGCTGTGACACGGAGTCAGGCCATTTAATGTGGTGAAAATACAAGAGTGTTTAATGCCAACGCCTGTTCGGGGCAGACATATGGGTGACACATGTCAAAAAACGGCTCAGTAAGCAGTTCCAGCAAACAAGATTTCGGCTCCTCGTATCTGTAATCTGCATCTGTATTCTGCTTAATGCAAATAAGAAATAGTATCTGTTGCACAATATTTTACTCGCCCCAAGTTATAACTTGACAGATAGATGCAAAAAGGCCTATGCTATCTGCTAAAGACCTGTCTATCTTAATGGAACTGGTTTGATGGGGCCAATTTTCTATGACATATTGGTAATGGAATGCTGTCCCAGAGACTCAGGGTACAGTATAAGAATGGAGACTCTCTGCAGGTCATTATTCCTTAGGTTATGTAAGGCTGCTTGAAGAAATTTCTAGTTTGGAAAATAACGTTTATTAGGTCCATGCAGGAGGAGGTTTCCCATTAGAATGGAGATGAGGGACTTGGCAGTTAGCGATGGGTTTATTGTAAATGTGTGGAACTGACTTGGAGGGGCTGGGACTGTGACCCAGCATAAATCCCAAAACGAATCACAGAGGAACAGGAAGTCCATAGGGCAGCAGCAATATACTTAAATTAAAATCGAAATGGAAACAAAGCCCTACACACCAGTATATAGGTGCCGCAGGGGACAAGGGGCAGTGTGAATGAACACATCCTGAGTTAGTCAGTGGAAATCCTGGAAATGACCGCATTTTATTAACACTAATGGTGTTTACTTGTGTAAAAATGAACTTCGTAATATATTACAGTGTCCAGGAGAGTGAGATCAGTATGGGTGGTTTAATTGGAACAAAAGATTTAGCAGACATGCTCATTTTTATAAGGTCATCCTGTAGTTTTAATGAAGTGAATGTGTGATGAAGGAATTCACTACAAAGATAAGAATTACTACATAGAAATGCCTTATCATTTAGAAAAGCATTACTACATATAAAAGCATTATAATATAGATATAGACTTAGAAAAGCATTAGTAATGAGAATAGCATCATTACATAGGTCAGCATTACTACACAGAAAAGCATTACGACATAGATAAGCATTGCTACACAGAAAAGCATTACTACATAGATAAGCATTACTACACAGAAAAGAATTACCTTGAGGATTACTTCTGTCCCCCCTAGAGTCCCTGGCCCAGACCTTTGGCATCCCGCTGTCTCAGGTGATCGCCAATGACCGGACCCACAAACAGCGGCTGGACAGCCAACGGGAAGGGACCCGGGATGTGGGTGACCTGGTCACATCCTTCCTGCACTTCACCACCAAGAGGCCTGTCAAAGACCTGTCCAGTAGCAACTCATCTCTCAGCTCCACCTCAGAGACAGCCAGTGAGAACACCTCGCCCAACACGCCCGAGCCCGCTCCGAGAGCATGTAGACGGGTAGGGCACCCCCTACTGGACTCGATTGAAAAATAAACAGCAAATCGCAGTGAAACCCAACTGGGTCACTTATGCACATGAATCCATGCAGCACTGTATCCGCAGGAGGTGCTTTGGCTTCAGCATCTTCTCTGTACGGCAGGGCGCAATGTCTGTGGATTCCATCACCGACCTGGACGACAACCAGTCCCGCCTCCTGGAGGCCCTGCAGCTCTCACTGCCGGCAGAGACTTCCAGCAAGAAGGAGAAGCACCGTGACAAGAAGTTCAGCCTGAATCCCATCTACAGGCAGGTGCCCCGGCTGGTGGACAGCTGCTGTCAACACCTGGAGAAGTACGGTAGGTCTGTGGTGCAGCCCGGCACGATGACAGTGCCCTCTTCTTGGTGTAGTGCAAATTACATGAGGACTGAGTCAGTTCCCAGTCTGGTTAACATATGATGAGGGAGCCTTTGACTTGGTCTTTGGTGATCTCATGTCAAAAACAATAAGAAATGGACTGAGCAAGTATTGGAAGTTTGCTTGGTAACGCTCTGTTTGAAGCTGTCATGTATAATGCATTATAGATACCTTCATAATGCGTTATAATGGTTGGTATAAGAATTAATAAAGCATTACATCATCTTTTGTTGACAGTCGTAAGGCATTATACTGTTGATTATAATACTTCATAAGCTCCAATGAAGCTCTCATTAGGAATACACTATAGATACCATCAAAATGCATTATTATGGTCACTAAAAGAACTAAAGATGCAGTTATCCTGAGTGGCCACTCCAGGTCTGTATAGGATTATTTTGTGACCCACGGGATTCAAACCAGCAAACTTCTGGACACAGACACAAACTCCTAACTCACAGGAGCTGCCTGTTATGTAAATTTCCCCTCACATCTATCAGTGGCCATAAATATTTGTTTATCCTTCTTCCTGCATTTAAATAGGTCTCCAGACCGTAGGGATTTTCCGTGTTGGGAGTTCGAAGAAGAGAGTACGACAGGTAAATGTTTATGATGGGGGTTTCTCAACATGGTTTTACCGATGCTCACATTCTGCGCACATGACTTGCATTTGCAGGTCCTAAAAACAAGCTAACAGGGCCTGTTTTGATGTGTTCAGTGTAGATGAGCACTCACGAATTTATGTAATGTTTTCAAGTGCCCTGCTCTCTTGCACTATATCTGTGCCTGAAAAGCATTCAACTGTTTGTTACCATGGGGAACAAAATAAAAGAAAAATGGTCTCTGATTAAATACTAATTCAAGTAGGCTTTTAATAGGGCCTCTTGTCTGAGACGAGCTCTGTCACAATGCACCATTTGTATCTCTTACAGGTTCTAATTAGTTTAACTCCAATTTACCCCTTTCAAATGACAAGAAACCTGGTTTATTCATGACCTGTGTTTCTTAGTTAGATATACCTAAAAG
>JAODLC010000001.1:37801308-37822078 GCA_026781145.1 Hippopotamyrus pictus
AGAAGTACCCCAACTGGTTTGGCACTTTCGGTACTCGAGATTTCGGTACTGGTACTCGACCGGAAGTCAATGGAAAAATGAAAGTACCGTACCGAAAGTACCGTACTTTGTGCGGTGGAAAAGCGCCCTATAACTCCTCCATTGTGGAAGCGGCCGTACAGAGCTGTGACTGCATGGTGGTCGGTGCCAGTCGTGACGGTAACCCCTGTACCCGATGGTGGACACCAGAGGTGAGAGCGGCTGTCAAGCAGGAGAAGGAGGCTTACCGGGAATTATTAGCTCGGGTGGATGTGGAAACAAAAACCCGGGAGTGGGAGGAGTTTGGTGAGGCCATAGAAAGTGACTTTCAGTTGACCTCAAAAATGTTCTGGAAAACCCTCCGGAATATCAGGAGGGGGAAGGAGCTCCTGGTTCCTACTATTTATAATGGGGAGGGGGTGCTGTTGACCTCACCTGGGGACATCTCCCGGAGGTGGAAGGAATACTTTGAGGACCTCCTCAACCCTGCCTCAGATACATCTATGCACACTGCCTTTGAGACAACTGAGGGCACAGAGCACGGGGGGGCTGGAGTGGGCTTGCCCATTACTGGGGCTGAGGTAGCCAGGGTGGTTAAAGAGCTACATGGTGGCCGGGCCCCAGGGGTGGAGGAGATCCACCCGGAGTACCTAAAGGCTCTGGATGTTGTGGGGCTGTCATGGTTGACATGCCTTCTGAACAACGCATGGAGGTCAGGGACAGTGCCACTAGATTGGCAGACTGGGGTGGTGGTCCAGTTATTTAAGAAAGGGGACCCCAGAGGGTGTGTTCCAACTACAGGGGAATCACACTTCTTAGCCTTCCTGGGAAAGTCTATTCCGTGGTACTGGAGAGGAGGGTGAGATTGATAGTTGAATCTCGGATTCAGGAGGAACAATGCAGTTTTTGTCCTGGCCGTGGAACACTGGACCAGCTTTATACCCTTGCGAGGGTACTGGAGGGGGCCTGGGAGTTTGCCTATCCAGTCTACATGTGTTTTGTGGACTTAGAAAAGGCTTACAACTAGGTTCCCCGAGGTGCTCTGTGGGGGGTGCTTCGGGAGTATGGGGTTTGGGGTCCACTATTGTGGGCGATTCGGTCCCTGTATGAATGAAACAGAAGCTTGGTCCGCATTGCCGGTAATCGGTAAGTCGGACGTGTTCCCAGTGCGGGTTGGACTCCGCCAGGGCTCCCCTTACCCGGTCTGACTCGAACAAGTGAGGAGGGCTCACTAATAGTTAGAACTGATGCCTGAGTTGATCCTGCCTGAGACTCCTGATTTGGCTGTCTGTTTATAATATTTATGGACAGGATTTCTAGGCGCAGCCAGGGTGTTGAGGATGTCCAGTTTGGTGGCCTCAGGATTGCCCCACTGGTTTTTGTGGACGATGTCGTCCTGTTGGCTTCATCTGCTGGGGACCTCCAACGTGCTCTGGGGTGATTTGCAGCTGAGTGCGAAGCGGCGGGGATGAGGATTAGCACCTCCAAGTCCGAAACCATGGTTCTCAGCCGAAAATGAGTGGATTGCCCTCTTCAGGTCAGGGAGGAGGTACTGCCTCAAGTGGAGGAGGCTCAAATGGTTTGTCATGGCTAAGAAAGAACTGAGCCGGAAAGCAAAGCTCCGATCTATTGGTCCATCTTCGTCCCTACCCTCACCTATGGTCATGAGCTATGGGTAATGACCGGAAGAATGAGATTGCAAATACAGGAGGCCAAAATGAGGTTTCTCCGCAGGGTGTCTTGGCTCTCCCTTAGAGATAAGGTGAGAAGTTTGGATATCCAGGAGAGTCTCAGAGTAGAACCGCTGCTTCTCCACGTCAAAAGGAGCCAGTTGAGGTGGTTTGGACATCTGGTGCAGATGCCTCCTGGGCGGCTACCTGAAGAGGTTTTCCATGCATGTCCTACAGGGAGGAGGCCCCAGGGCAGACCCAGGACATGCTGGAGGGATTATATCTCTCGGTTGGCCTGGGAATGCCTCGGCATCCCCCCTGAAGAGAAGTAGCTGGGGAGAGGGAGGTCTGGGTATCTCTCCTGGAGCTGCTACCCCCATGACCTGAACCCCGGACAAGTGAAAGCTAATGGATGGATGGACTCATGTATACTGGTTATTCAGATATTGTGTCTTGTGTAGACTTTCTATAACTGAGGTACAGACAGACCTCAGACATTTGTGAGGTTAGGTTCCAGAACCCGTCGCGAATGAGGAGGATTTTTAGTAGTCACTAAAAATGGTAATATGTGCTTACTTCTATAGTTTAAACCCTAAATATGACCCCAGTCATGCTCCCAAAACACTTTAATTTCATTTAAAATTTAGCTTAATACATTACCTTTAAAAAAAACAAATGTTTGATGTAAAAATAGAGTACAGTATTGCCTAATGGATATTTGTCACACTAGCACATTTACAGTACAGTATACTAATGTTACCCCTACGAATTCATAGAACATGGCATTGGCTGCTGTTTTCTTTTGTATTCACAGTAAGGTAAAATGAGTAATGAATCCTTTCAGTGTTTATAGCAAATGTGTTTTGAGAGGGAAACCCAGGACGCATTTGCTATGTATGTAAACATTATCACCTTTCAAGAAATTTATAATTTTTGTGCATTGAATTTACATTAACATGTACTTACTATTACAAAATAGTAAATTAACTATTTTCTAATATTTATGTAAGCATTAGCATTCCAAAGGGAATAAACTTTGCAAATGGGGTTCACATCTTGTAAAGGTATAGTATGTACATAAGAAAGCCATGTTTTTTAAGGGATTTTTTTAACTGATTTATATTATCTGTCTTGAACTTTCCCCAAAACACAGTAGAATCTTCATGAACTAAATTTTTCTTACCAATTTTACATTTAAAAGCATGAAAACTTATTTCGCAAATGTGTGAAAAAATCAGCAAATTCGCAGATGTGAATTCGAGAATCACGAAGCGCAAATGAACTAGGATTATGGCTGTTCATTTCATCACTTTTTTAGGTTCAACAAATACTACTCTGGGATGAGGTCCATAATAATTTTTTATGTGAATTTTATATTCAGTTGTAGAAATAGCTACTTGTAATTAATGCCAAATTTCACTTGTTTCTGCTCCGTTTCACTAATACTTAAAGAAATTATTTTTCTCAGTGTGTCTGCAAACAAAAATTAAAGACTATAAAGCTATATATACATTCATGATACAGGTACTTATAAAAGCATGTGGTAAGGACCCCTCATGCCATACTTGTCCCATCCTGCCTGTCATATCCACCTGATTGTCCTGTCTCTTCCCTGGTGTGACCCTAACAACCCACAACTGTTACTTATTTGTCTTATCTGTCATTCCTTACCCTTGAGTTAATCACTCCCAGCTCCCTCTCATTAGCTCCCTCGTTAGTCTGGTATATACGTGCTTCCCAGTCTCCGGTGTTTCCCAGCACAATCATTGATGTCATACTTTCTTGTTGTCTGTGACCTTCTTTCCAGCTCCCCCACCCCATTTTGATCTCTTGTGATCCTGTTTGTTTCCAACCTTTGTTCAGTTAGTTAAATAAAACTCTTTTCTGTTTCACCAATACATCTGTCCTTGAGTCCTTCGGCCTTCAAGGTGCTACAGAATGACTGGACTCCACGAATTGCCCAGCGGCTATCACTGGGAGCCTCCTGTGCTACAAATCTCAGCATGCACGCTTTCCACCGCACCAAGATACGTACGTCAGCACACCATGATTGGTTGAGAACAACCCATTGATGGACTCGCTTGATGACTCAGATGATCTCGAGGAGCCTTCTACCACACGGATTGCCCTGCCAGTGCTGACCCTGTACTGGTCACGACATTGTGAAAGGAATTCAGAGGTCTGCGGGCTAATCTTGGTGCGTAAGGCAGAGTCTCACGGATGCATGACCCGAACAAGTTCCCCGGCCTCAGTGAGGAGGGCTCACTAATAGTTAGAACTGATGCCTGAGTTGATCCTGCCCGAGACTCCTGATATGGCTAAGCCTGCTGCTGTTTCCACACATTCCACTTCATAAACGTCTACCACTTCTTCGTGAGTTGAAGCTGCTTTGCTCACCAACTCCTTGCAGCTCGGCACGGCTCCACCCACTAGTTCCTTACAGCTCACTGCAGATTCGCCACAGACTCGCCCATTGGCTCCCTGCGACTCACTGAGGTCTTGCCTCCAATTGCCTCCTGGTTCCAATTGCATGAGGAAGAGGCGGAGGAAGATAGCTATGGCTGTCATGGCTGTGCCTCCAGTGCCCAGCCCAGGACAGATGTGAGGTTGATGCTATGCCTCTAGGGCCTTGCACAGTGGGGGCTGCTACTCTATCCGATCTACCAAAGTCTGGTCTGGGAGGGTCTGTACCTGCTCTTCCCAGTTGTTCTTCTGCCATGCCTCTATAGCAAGGGTGGGCAATCTTATCCAGAAAGGGACATTTCTGATTATGTGGATTATGATGGCTGGAGAGTTCTCACACCTGGATTTGAACAACTGACCTAAAAGTTATCCCAAAAAATGTGGATACACAGTGGCCCTTTGTGGATAAGATTGCCCACCCCTGCTCTAGAGCCTGTCAAGTCCCAAGTCCCAGGTTCCCTGCCTAAGAAGAGGCCACATCACCTGCACCTGGCACTACAGCAGCCATGCCACCCAATCCTGCCCCAGGTGCCCCGGTTTCACCCTGTTCACCTCCAGGTGTCCTGGCTTTCCCCTGCTGACCTCCTGATATCCCGCCAGCTCCAGCCCCATCTCCTGATATTGCACTGGCGGCCTCCTCATCTCCTGATGTCCTGTTGGCACCTGCCTCCTCTCCTGATGTCCTACCTGAGACTGCCTTATTCCATGATGAGATGCACACCTCATATACTAAATTATCACCAGCGGTCTCCTCTTCCCTTGCCCAGCACCCTACTCCCCAAAAGCCGCCAGCCTGGAGGGGATGGATGTGGAGGAAGCTACTCCAGAAGACAGAATGGGACCGTCTGGATTTGCCTTGAGTCCTGCTCTGTAGGCCCCCCCCCCCCCGGCTAATGCTTGGCCCACTCTGGTCCCAGTACCTGGGGTGACCACCGGTATTAGCTGATGTCCAAGGGACTGGCCAAGTCTTTGTTTCCTGGAGGGGGAGACAGAGCCACATAATCCATAGTGGCCATCCAGACGTCCATTAGCCTGACATTGCCTGCCCCAGCAACCTTCCTGCAGAGGCTCATATGGGAGAACCTACAACACCTTCGGCCCTGCTCTCCCCTCAGTGCCACCAGGCCTGCTGGTGCCTCTGAAGCCCTTCAGTCCTGCGGTCTGGATGGATCCTGCCTCGCCAGGGAACATGCCCAGGAGGACCCACATTCACCGTTCAACTTCCCAGGGTCTGGGAGACTTCCTGGACATTCCTCATTTCCATTCATTCTTTCTCAGTCCCAGTCCAGTTGCCCTGTCCTACCTTTAATTTACCTTGGCTTATGTCCCCTGTGGCCCTCTCCTGTGTTTCTGTCCTTGTCTCTTTGGTTCCTCCACCTGTATACCCTATTCTGGTATGTGTCTTACTGGATGTCCTCTTTGCTGTCCCTAGCTTTGCCTGAATCTGTACCATGCCCCTATTCATGTCCTGTGTCTTATCCCATGTCCTGAGTTAGTATCTCTATGGTGTTCCCTAGTGTGGTGCATTCCATCCTATCCTGTCTGGGGGCTCCGTCCCGCTGGTCTTTTGGGATGTCAACCCCATTTGCCCTGTTAGTCCTGCCATACCCTGTATTGTCCAGTGTCTGGTATGTTCCCAGCCCTGTTGTTCTGTCCCCTTCATCCCCTTCAGACACACTTTGGGGGGGTACTGCCATGTCCTGTCCGTCTTATCCACCTGACTTTTCTGTCTCCTCCCTGGCGTGACCCTAACAAGCCATGCCTCTTACTCATTTATCTTACCTCTCTTTCCTAACTCTCATGTTAATCACTCCCAGCTGCCTCTCGTTAGCTCCCTCAATAATCAAGTTTCCAGTTTTTGTTCAGTTATAAATCCCCTTTCTGTTTCACCAACATGACTGATCTTGAATCCTTCATTCTTTAAGTCGCTACAATACTGAGGATGAATATAGAAATAAAGTAAAAATAAAACCCTGGGTTCAGCTTTGCACCGGTGTTTCATTGTTGGTTGTGACAAACTGCTGCAATATCAGCATCAACACCACTGGGATGTTCTAGAATGAGCCAGTGAGGCATAGAAACAAGACAACATCCTTCCTTGTTTACATGGAAATGCCTTGCATAAATCTGTGACTCGTGATTACTGTTCTTTTGTAATGGGTAGTTGCAGTGAATAAGCATACAGTTCATTACCACTCAATTTTTAATGATTATTCTACATCCACTCGTAATTATAGGTATTTGAAGGCACATGAATTTCCACAATGGAAAACATGCATATTTTTTCCAAGATGTATGAGAAGATTCTGCTTTTCACCTGGAGTAGGATGAGGATCATGTCAAGCTTCATCTGTTTTATCTTTCCCAGGTTATTCAGGCTGCGTTATCCCAGCTCACGTGGCACAGGTATTCAAAGTATGAGTTCTGTGAGTTTTTCTGCTCAATACAGGCATTGTCCAAGATGGCCTTGGTTATTAATGATTTAAATATCAGAAATTTATTGGAAAGCTTGATTTCATTCCACTGTAACATATCCGTGGATGGCCACTTCTTTTTGTTGCAGAAACATTCAATGCATTAATTTTGTAGTGCATTGTTTAGGAAATAGCAGGATAAACATGAGAGAAGTACACTGTCTCATGGGGATATGAAGACATGAATGTTTTGTATTCAAATCGGAAAGCAATCATGCTTTGACAGAATATCTCTGGCTAGGGGATAAAGGTAGGGGAAATCTTTATAAAACTCAACTAATTCAAAGTCATATTGTTCCAATTACAATTTCACATAGCATTCAGATATGTAAATACTTTATCTGTTCTGATATCATTTTTCACATAGTTGTCATTTAGTGATGGCAATCACATATAAAAAGTATATTGAATAGAACAGAAAGTGCTTCCAGCTAAAATATGTTTGACCCAAATCATACTGCATTATGTTTATATATACAGTACATAAATATATATAGTGTATGTCTGCTTTTCACACACGGTCAATGATAAATTCTTCAATGTGGGGGTTTGGCCATACAGATATGACCCTGGCGTTATCCAGCATCCGATTAATCTTTGAGCTGTTTCCGCTGATTGTTCGATATGGAGGCGCAAACCCGCAGACGTGAATGATGACTCAAAGGAGGGAAACTGACTTGATTGTGTTTTGACAAGTCTTGGCTCATGACGGTGGACTAAGGAATGTGTCCAGCCGGCACCGGAGCTGCGGGGTGCCTTCTCCTCGAGGCCTGTCATCTGCTCAGTGGTTTTTCCAGTGGCAAGTGGCAGGGGATTTCTCATACAGTGGATGGACAGGCTCTCTCCAGCCTCAATGCGCTTGATTATGCTCCCCTGCCAACTTGTAGTATACCAGTGATGCAGGGAAATGGCATTTTCTGTAATTATGTATTCTTAAATGTTTGTAAACAGTCTGAATGTCTGTCCAAAGATGGCCAGGTTGAGAATGAGGATGAATCTGTCAGAACTAGTAGCTGAGAATCAGGATTACAATCTTAGAGCTCGTCAGCCAGATCAAAGCATACTTTGTATGTACTTGATGAAAGGACACAGGAGGAATATTACTGTAGCACTTCTGCTTGTGGAATAAGCTATTGTTATGTTTGGACACGTCTGAAGGCAAAGAGGTTACACCCCTGTCAAGAAGTCAGAAATGGAGCTGCTGGTAATATATGACCAACACAAGTGGTCACGGAGTATATAGGAATAATGTTTCACTTACAGTTTCAGTCAGCGGTGAACTCTGTTCTCTATGTACTGCAATTAGAGACTCGTAGAATATCGCATCCTGTGATTGAGAGTAATCTTGCGTAATCTGAGCAAAGCAACAGTAAATTTTCTTTTGATTTTCGTCAAGTTCTACTGGTCATAGGTAGAATTCATCTGTCTGTTTTGTCGTCTATTGCTTGGGTTATGGTTCTACATGAGGCCTGGTTCTCCTGGGAAACGCCGTAACAGGTCATCACTGAAACAAAAAAGCCAGTTTTTCATCTTTTCGCTTTCTGCCTATCCAGTCAGTGTTAAACTGCAAGCACCTCTGAATTCTGCTCGACGTTCATTTTCAGATGTGACAGCTCCAGTGCTCGGCATGGCAGGCTGCCAGAAAAGCAAAGTGAATGCTGGGGAGAGCCGTCGCTTCGACAATACGTCTTTCTCTGAACAAAGGCACAGAAGCCTCCATTCTTTTAACGGACGATCAAATATTAAAAAGCATCAGAATGACGGGCAACAGCCATCTGCTCTTTGTAATTAGCTTTGCTGTGTGGTGGTGGATGAGATCTGGGTCAGCCAAGGCTATCTCTTCTGGCAGGTGCTCCGGGGTCCTCTACCAGCGCTCTCAGGCCCCCGCCGGGTGATGGGTGCCAGCTGCGAGCGACGTGAAGCTTCTCCAGCTAGCACTGGCTTTTCCCTCTCTGTGCCAACTGACCTGTAGCCTGGCAGAACAGCCAAGCTTGGCTGGGAAGATACTCATACTTTCAGAGGAGTGCATATTTATCGTTAGGCCATGGAGGGGAATCAGGGACTAAACAAGTAAACTAAGGGCGGGCACTGCGGTCTAATGTCAAGAACCAGTCAACCGCTACTCGTCAGGAATGGTTTATTATTTATTTACCTATATATTCATTTATTTACCCGATTCCTCTCTATCCATCTCTCAGTCCTTCCGTTTATCTAGTACAGGGCTACAGTGAGCCTGGAGGCTATCCCAGGAAGCAGAAGGAGGGAGCCACCCTGGCCTGGATGCCATGCCATAACAGGGCATTATTTTATAGAATTCATGCAGTAAACCATCACATAAATGCTGGAATTGTAGTCTTCTGGTTTTTATATTGTGTTTTAATAGGACAACTTGCTTCAGTTAATAGCATTCCATCATGACGCAATTGTATTCAGTGGTTGTCACTGAATGTCAGTGCTCAGAAATCTAATAAGAAACTATTTATCACAGGACATGATTTCTATTCAGACATAGTGAGTTCTCGGTGCATGAGCACATGGAAACTTCATTTCAACCAAAACTAATTTCAAATTTCTATGCATATTAATTACAAGCCAGTAGACAGGCCAGTGCTCAATGTTTACCTTTAATATCAACATTGTGACTGCAAGCTATCAAAGCATGAGGCACACGATTAATTTAGGTGTCCACTTTGGTGCTCTAGTTTGGAAAAACACAGTGACGTTTATTTGCAGAGGTGATGAAGTTCATGCCTGCCCAGTATAATACCGTCAACTGCTAATGGGGTCTTCAAATATGAAATAGTCCTGAAAAACAAATATACGACCTCCATGCTGCTCAACAATATTCTGCTGAACGTGTGTAGTTTTTAACAAAGGTTATTTTGTCCTACAAACTTGTATTGAAGCTCGCATGACAATTAAGGTGAAGTTTAATGAAGGCGACTAGGTCATATTGATGTTACAGATCTATGTGCTGGCTGGCAGATTTATTCTGTGGATCATTGCTTTGTCAGTGTGGAAGCTGGAAAGCGTGTAATGAAAGCTGACCCAAATTTACTGACCCTTTTTTTCCATTCTCACAGATATAGCTGGTTAGCTCTTGTTTGTTTTTTATTTTTTGTCCAGCACAACTTCTTCTAACTTCTGCTTATGCAGTATGATATTTCAGTCCTGTGTTTCTAGGACCTCTAAGGTTGTTCTCTGGTATTACTCACATACATTATTTATTAAATTTATATTTACATTTAAATGATATCTTGAATTTTTAGTTTCAATTCTGATTCAAATTATGACATTTCATTGCATAATTCGTTCATTCATTGTATTTCATCTCTAATAGTTACGTTTTGCACATAACAAGAACCTAAAGAGAATTAAATTACTCAGACTAAAGGTATACGTTAATCTCCAATAAACTGACTCCACAGGCTCAGTTCCACTGAATATTTGTCTAAGGAACAACAATTTATTGGGAAAGATTTTATAAATAATGTTAGCTTTATTGTGGACTTTTTATATATTAGTAACCAGCCAAAAGGAAACGTGTCATAATGCAACACAGCGGTGGAAACCCAGTGTTACACAACTCAAATGAAACCTTTCTACATGGATTTAAAATAGCTAGAAAACCTACTTGAGCAAGAAAAGTTATATAACAGGATCTTACATTCAGCCTTTCTATATCAACTGAACAGAGATGACTAATCTTTTCATCTCCAATAGTTACATTAGAGCTTGCAGAAACAATACGTGACAGATGGAGAATACAGAGCTTAAGAATTTCACTGACAAGTTATGGCCATCTACTGGTGGTGGTGCTCGGCTCAGTCGGTTCAGATGCTGCACTTGTGATTGGGGGGGAGGGATGCTGGTTTAAATCCCAGGGTCAGCCGAGAGATTTCACTGTCGAGCCCCTGAGCGAGACCTTTATTGGCTGACCCTGCCTTTTCAAAATGTATGATAATTATAATAATAATTATAATTCATACTTTATTGATACTTTTGTATGTTGCTTAGGATAAAAGCATCTGCTCAGGAAATAAGTGTAATTTCTTGTAAGGCAGACTTAAGGGATGCCCTGTGATAAATGGAGTTCTGTTGTCTTACTGTGGCCTCGCACCCGCTATATCACGTGTTTGAATCCCACCCCCACTCTGTATGTGTCTGTGCAGCTCCTCAGGTTCCTCCCACATTCCTGACAAATGTTGTTCAAGGCCATCTGAGGCTCAGAATCGCCTGTATTGTGTGAAAGATGGTGTGTAGCAGTGTACTGCTTAGTCGGCGCCCCCGCCCACCCCCTGGCTGCCTGGGATTGGCTCCAGACCCTCGTACCCCTCACTTTATAAGCATGGATGAACACAAAATAGAATGGATGAGAATGAAGTAATAAAAGATGGCATTAGGGAGCAATTAGAAAACAAACCCATATATTATTACATGTGCTAATATAGTGTGGCAATTTATCACTGATTTAATTCATGCTTCGGTTAACCATGTGATTATTCAAGCAGACTGGAATTTACATTCATTTAAGATGAAAAGTGTTTTTTGCTGTAATTTTTGTATACAGCCTTATAAATTGTATCTAATCGTGTAGACTTTGTTAATGCTAGATGTGTGTTTTGTGGTTCTGCGATGTATAAAAGGTTTTGGAAAATGGCTGGCAAGCACTCATGCCTGTGGAGCCTGTGGTCTCCTTGTTAGTATAGTGGTTAATGTTCCTACCTGTTGGGTGGGGGACTGGGGTTTGAGTCCCCGCTGGGGAGAGAGGTGTACCATTGCATACGGTATGTGTAATGACTTGTATATGTGATGACTTTCGGGGTGCTGTGTGACCCGTTGGGGTGATGTGATTCAAAGGTCATTGGTTCAAATCCCAGTCTCAGTAGAGAAATTTTACCACTGGGCCCCTGAGCAAGGCCCTTATCCCCCAATTATTCTAGGGACTGTTTGACCATGTTTTCTAAAAAAAAAAAGTCTACAAAATAAATGCAGTGTAAATGTGAATGGGTTCAGTGAGCTTCCTTGGTGACATGAAAGAGACCTGTCTGATCTGAGCCAAGGTCTCCACTCGTGACATGTCACTGGAGGCCTGTGGGATGTGATTGAACAGACTGCCAAGGGCCTCGCTCCCACTGCGTTATGGCAAAGTTACCATATTTACAGGCCACAGAGTCCAAGCAAACCAAGGAGGAGCCTGACTTACCCTACATCCAGGGTCCCCGTGAATGAACGGTCCCCGGTATGTCGCTGGTATTTGTTATTATAACAGTTCACAGTTACATCGCTTGCCATAGTGAAAAAAAAACAAATTCATGTATCTGAATTTTATTGGTGTTTCATGTATTATTTTTACAGTTATACAGCTCTAGAAATTTTATAAATTTTTTTCAGTTTCACTCATTTCTTAATTTATGGGTATGTGTCCTTGTAAAATATACATTTTTTTGCAAACCCCAGAATGGCTCTTCTCAGTCTCTCACTGATGAAGGGCTTCTTCCTTGCTTTATGGGTCTTCAGTCCTGCTTCTAGGAGCCTGTTATGAACTTGTCCCAGCAGAGCACTTCACACCACTTAATGTTTCCCATTTTTTTTGAAGGTCACTTGATGTCATCCTCTGATTCATGAGAAACTGTTGGATAAGTTGACAGTCATCTCTGGCATTAGAAAATTGCTTCTGCCCTCTACCTGGCTGGTTTTTGGTTATTGCCAGTGTCTACTTCACCTTGTTCTTGTGTACTGCTGTGTTAGAAATGTTGAGCCTGGAAGCAGTCTAGCTTTCTGCCAGCAGAACCAGAATTAAATCAGGATTTAAAAAAAATGTAGAGTGGTCTTTCAATTTTTTCCAGAGCTAAATTTAGTTATATATTTCTATAAATGGCTGTTTGTGACTCTTTGGTTGTGTTTGATTAATTTTTCCCTGACTGTCTATGATCACACATGATCTGGTGCAGTTGCAGTGCAGTGCAGTGTTTTGCGAGGAGCGAAGGTGATGTTTTCGGGGCTCTTTATGCGCCTGCTGCTGTACGGGTCCAGCAAGCCTCTCTAAGCATGCTTCCCGTGAAAGGTCTCATCCCCGGGGAAGGGGGCCGTGGCTGCCAATCCCGAGAACAGCCGCCTAGGAAGAGCCCTGAGGTTCCGGGACAACATGCCAGTTCATCTTTGGGACAGATTTTTTGAGCATAAGATGACTGTACAGCTACTAACCTTTGCGGGGTCTGATAGGACCCTAAAGTCCACCAGGACAGAGACGGCAGCAGAGCCATGGGTGCGGCTCCCATAAAAAAGTGACATCCTTATATTTATATAGTGCTCATTTTTTACAATATAAAGTACTGTACATATAAAAATAACACACAACGTGAATTTGCTGTGAGATTTCAGAGGAAAGCCTTTAAATGTTAAATGTTGACCATCACCACCACCTCACACCTGCACATCACATGGGGGGGGGTCTGTCAGCTTGATGATGACCCAAAGCCAAAGAAAATACCACCAAATACAAGCATTTGTCCACTAGTGTACATCTATTTAATTCATAGCATTTAGCTGCATCAGCTGAATAAAAATCGATTGGTCAGTATCCTAAACTGTACTCTATCTAAAACATTATTCTTAGTGTGCTTTCTGCAAAGCTATTTGATGCAGGCCTGAAATTTGCTGAGATGTACCCACTATAGTTTTTTTTCTTGCTCAGTGGGGTGGCCTCTACAAGGATTTGTAAGGCTATCAAAGTTATACAGATCCCTGGGGGGGGAAGGGACGGAGGGAGGAAGGCGATACCAGCCTAATAAGCACTGGAGCCCAAAGGACCTCGCAAAGACAACTTTCTGCTTCCTCTTGTGAACTTGCTTGCTGGAAGTTACAGCCATGTCAGACACGCAGTGTAATTCTGGGACTCGACGCTGGGACAGAAAAGTGAAATATAACCTTTATTTGAAATGCTTCTTAAAATCAGTGGTATCTCTGTTTCAGAAACTGCTACGTGAAATTACTAGAAGCTGTTTGTCATTAAAGATAACAATAAAAATATTGCTTAGGAACTGGGTCCAGCGCCGGCCAGAATCATTAAAACAGTAAAGAGAAGAGCTTAGATCCCACAGAATGAACAGGTTAAAGTAAGTAAATGTGTCATAGAGATCAAAACCGTGTGTTTGTAGTATACCAGCAGGCTGACCACCATGTTTAATTTGGTTACCTCTGAATCAGATGAATGAAAAGTTATGTCAACAATATACACAACTGTAACTGTGCATACGCTGAAAAACATTGTTGGTTAAGTTTTATGTATAATACATTTTCTGTGTATGTTCCAAATACAATAACTGGGTATTCAAAGAATGTTACCAGATAGATACAGTTGAAATGCGAATTGACATACATTGACATACATACATTTTTAACCAAGCATATTCTTTTGAGAAGAAAAGTACTTTTTAAGAATTAAATTTGGTAGAGCAGAATAACTGTTCTGTGCCTGTTTTGCATCTTTAACACGTGTGTGTGGTCCACACGTGCACTGAAGTGTATTAAAATATACTGTGGATTCTTGCTGTTGCTCTGGCATATTGAATTCCATATTCATATGAGCAGACCTCAGATACAGTACTTCAGACCACAACAATAGTGCATAATCTGTGTAAGCGGGCTTCTCTGAGCCATTGTTTGACCCGGTTAAGGGGTTTCTTACCAGGCCAGCCAGAGCCATCAAAGACATTCTTCGACATTACTGTGGGCAGAACATAAAAACATGGAATTCTCTTAACTCACTAATTCTAGAAACTCTTCTTTGTGTTAATTGTAACAAACTCTTAACAATCAAAAGGCTGCAACATTGAAGGAAGGAACCTTTCTCAGAGCCTACAGACAATTTTTATTGTTTAACATTTATAAATATGGATGTTAGCATGGAAAGAGTGCATCAGTATTTTATTAATGCTGTACTAGACAATCCATGTTTTGTAATCTTTCCTGACATTTGTGTTTTGTTTTAAAATTCTTTCAGTGAGAAAACATTGTCAGGAAAGCAGATGTCAAATACGGACATAAATCTTTTATAATGGATTCATGAGTGTGTCAGGCACTCAGTATTGCATTAAGCATTGTTAAAAATTAAAACAATGCTTTAATACTGTTCTCTGGTGGTCTTGCGCATGACTGCGTAATGAATGCTTTATTTGGACAGATGTCATCAGTGTGAATTTTCACTGCCATCCCTTCTCCTTTAAGTCTGTGACAGCAGTGAAAGCAACTGTACACCTTCCTTGTAAATCCGAGCAAAATAAAATGTTATTTACGCTCCCCAGGTTCTGCTGGGACACTGACAGTCCATTCATTATGAAGTTCAGTGCTATCTCTGAAGAAGCACATGGAATATTCCCTTCTAAAATTTGAAAAGTATTTATTTGAAAATACTGTTAATATACTGTTTTATAGTTCTTTAGAAATTTGTCCTCAAGTAACATACCTACAGTATAGGCATGATAATCACCGCATGTTAATCACTATTAGAAAATAATATAAAAGAATATATTTATTGTTGCTATACAGTACATGTACAGTACAAAGAAAAACTCCCAATAATGCTACATATAATTGAAAAAATAAACAATAACAAATAAACAATATGTACATTACAGATATACACTATATTGCCAAAAGTACTGGGACACCCCTCCAAATGTTGACTTCAGGTGTTCCAATCACTTCCATAGCCACAGATGTTTAAAATCAAGCACCTAGGCATGCAGACTGCTTCTACAAGTGTGGTACCGTGATAGGATGCCACCTGTGCAATAAGTCCATTCGTGAAATTTCCTCGCTACTAAATATTCCACGGTCAACTGTTAGCAGTATTATAACAAATTGAAAGCAATTGGGAACAACAGCAACTCGGCGATAAAGTGGTACGCCACATAAAATCACAGCGCAGGGACAATGCATGGTGACGCACACAGTGTGCAGAAGTCGCCAACTGTCTGCAGAGTCAATAGCTACAGACCTCCAAACTTCATGTGGCTTTCAGATTAGCTCAAGAACAGTGTGTAGAGAACTTCATGGAATGGGTTTCCATGGCCAAGCAACTGCATCCAAGCCTTACATCACTAAGTGCAATGCAAAGCGTTAGATGCAGTGGTGTAAAGCATGCCGCCACTGGACTCTAGAGCAGTGTTCTCTGGAGAGATGACTCACGCTTCTCTGTCTGGCAAGCCAATGGACGAGTCTGGGTTTGGCAGTTGCCAGGAGAATGGTACTTGCCTGCCTGCATTGTACCAAGTGTAAAGTTTGGTGGAGGGGGATTTATATTATATCATGGTGTGGGATTGTTTGAAGGGTTTGGCCCCTCCCAGTGAAAGGAACTCAGTGCTGCAGCATTTGAAGCCATTTTGGACAATTTCATGCTCCCAACGTTGTGGAAACAGTTTGGGGATGGCCCCTTCCTGATCTAACATGACTGGTCACCAGTGCACAAAGGACATGGATGACCGAGTCTGGTGTGGAGGAACTTGACTGGCCTGCACTGAGCCCTGACCTCAACCCAAAAGATCACCTTTGGGATGAATTAGAGGGGACACTGTGAGCCAGGCCTTCTCCAACATCAGTGCCTGACCTCACAAATGCTATCCTGGAAGAATGGTCAAAAATTCCCATAAACACACTAATAACCCTTGTGGGTAGCCTTCCCAGAAGATATAGCTGCAAAGGGTGGGTCAATTCCATATTAAAGCCTATGTGTTAAGAATGCGATGTCATTAGATTTCTTTTGTGTGTAAAGACAGGTGTCCCAATACTTCTGGTAATATAGTTAACCACTAGTGAAAATCATATATTCTTTTTAGCAGCATTAATTGAATGAATTGTAATTATTATTGTAAGTGGACTTGGAAGATGGTCTGAGTATAGGTATCGAAAGCCATAAAAACTACTGAAATGAGAGCCAACAATGTTGTCACAAATCAGCACATGTTAAGGGTAATTTCCTCTGAACCCAGCCAGCAAGGGACTCAGCTGTCTGTTGTCCTGAGGGACTAGATTGATTTTAGGAATTTCTTATATTTATAACCTGGTCATTTTTGTGAGGGGTTGGCTGCAAACAGTCCTAGCTGGAAACATCTTGCATTGCCTGACTTTAGGGCAAACAGGAGCAATCTGGTCCCATAGAGCGACAACAATCAGTTTCAGGTCACTTCTTGCTGCCAATCCACGCAGCTGATTGGCCCATTATTAATAGGATTTGTGTAGCTAATTATAAAACAGCCCAGAGGTCAGGGGAATACAGATCCCACTGAGCCTGGTGGTGCTGGGACACGAGTGTACGAAGTATCCTACCCTTGAAATCTCTGAGCAAAGCAGGGGGTCTTTCTGACTGCTAAAATGACATCAGGCTATCCAAGGTTGGCTTATCGAGGGGCTTTAAAGCAGCTTCAGTGCTGATCCTCTCGCAGGATATGACATAATCGCTTTCCACGCCACATACGCAGCAGTCAGTTTCACTCCTTACTTGTAAAGGTGGAACTGGCAGAATACTGTATCTTTAAACGTTAACTTAGGACATAAGATCTATCTGCATTTGCTTGTTGGTGGAGGTGGTTATAATAAATATTTTTTTTCAGACTTGTTACATTTTTCCAATACAAGATGCATGTAAGTTGCTTTGTTAGTCTAGGTGATTTTTCTATGTATATATTTATGTGTGTGTGTCTGTGTGTGCGTGCGTGTGTGTGTGTGTCTGTGTGTGCGTGCGTGTGTGTGTGTGTTTGTGTACCTCCGGCATCACCATCAGAGCTGGGAATGGTGCTACACAGTTAAGGTTACAGTTAACCACGCTCCAGTACAGAAAGTCATTTAGCAAGACTAGTTCTAGCCAGATTTGTTTAGCTATTGTTGCTAATCCCAGTTGATAACAATTACATAGTATTTGGTGCAAACAAACAATGCAACAATGCAGTCCACAGATAGCAGCTGGACAGTACTGTGTACAACTGATTTAATGAAACATGAACAACAGATTAGATAAAAAGTGCTAATAAACAGTATATAACTACAGCTTTAATTTTTGTTGTTAAAGGGTGCAGCATCTTCAGTTCTGAGGTCATGGCTGCAGAGGTTCCTCCGAGTCAGAATTCTAACTTCAAGGGACGTTCCAGCTGAAAATTCCGACTAGAAACTCAGAAATTCCGACTTTCCAGATTAAATGGAATGCGGTAATACTGTGGTGTGCTGCTACTCATCTGCTTTTAGCATTACTCCTCCCCCATCCAGTTGATAACTTTTACCGGCACCACCCCTACCCCCCCCCCACGGTGTCCTGGTAACGCCACTGCTCCCCACCCGGCTGTCAGATTGGTTCTTATGCCAGCACTACAGAGGTGCACTCTGGACAGGATGCCAGACAATTGCAGGCAACGTATATGCAAATTCAGAGATGCCAATTAGCCTGACTGCATGCCTTTGGGCTGCACGGCATGGGGAGAACATGCAAACACACTTGACATTGGAAGGTCGGATCGGAGCCCCCAGGCCTCGAGGAGGGAGGCAACAGTTGTATCTTTCTTACTCATATATTGTTGAATAAGAAAACGTACAAAATTTGCAATTCAAATGTAATTGCCATCTTTGCTTCTTGTTCAAACAATATCAGATTGTTTGCTAATTAATGTGAATGCGTCCTTGAAAACCTTTTATGCGCAAAATGATTATTTTTCAGACACTGGCTTTTTCAGTAATCATTTCCCTTCTAACCTAGAAAATATGCTAAAAAAGGGCTCCAGTTGTCACTACTGGGAATGTGAAACATCTTTTTTAGTTTTTTTTTTTTTTCTTTTGCTATGTACCTCTAACCAGGTGGAACCCACTTCCAGGACTGGACATTCCAGGAGGGAACACAGGGTACGACAACAGGAAGTACCAGTGGTTAACAAGCTCTGTGGGCTATTTAAGGATTCAGCCACTAGGGTTTTCTTGCTTAGTCTTACTTGAGTCTCCTTCAAGGACTGAGACTTGATCTCCAAGTTTGGCTTTTTTTTGTCGGGGGGCTTGGCTTGATTGATTGCGTTGGTTTCACTTGTTTGCCTCACTTGGTGAATTTTAGGGTTAGCAAGATGACTTGTTGGATTTAAGGTAGCCTGGGCTAATTGTAAGTGAATGAAGATAAAATCCATTTAAACTCGAGAACTTTAAATCCGACAAGTTATCTAGCTAACCCACAAATCCCGTTTTGTGATGCAGGTGTCTGGTTTCAGCAGGTGTCTATCTGGCCAGTGACCCCATTAGTTTACATTCACTTCTGCGTAATTAATAATAAAGTACTGATAAAGTACATTTCCTCTGTGTAATGCTTGGTCTAACATCTATACACAAATGCCTATTTTATTTCAGATCATTTAAATGACAAACAAACACGATGTCATGCAATGTGTATGTGCATTACATATTTTTAAATATTGAAGATGATGTAGACAAGCATGTACGATTCTGGTTTTTGAGTTTGAATTCGAGAAGTGGTCTAGGGTCCTCGGGGAGCACTCAAAGTCTGCACTCGGGGAGGGGGCATCGCTTATGTTTTGGAGTAATTACAATATTAAGCTCTTCGCTGCGGGGGCTTCCTGTGTGTCTCAAGCAGCTGTGGGGAGGCACTGTGGGGGATCAGGGCATTGAAAGGGGAAGTGAATCACTGTGTATAAAAACAAATAAGTGCCGTCCTGCAAATAGGAACATACTTGTGACTTAAATATGCATCTGCGCTTATTAGATATGCGCAAGTGGGGGGTCTGCTGTAAGAGGATTGGCCGTTGAGGGTGGCCAAAGGATGGTAAACAAAGTAGCATTTTTCAGTAAGAAGTTTCCTGGGATCAGTGCTGCTGCCTCGTGTTACTGTACGACTTATAGCTCAATGCTCCAAATGCCCTAAGGAGGCCTGAAGTATTCTAGCTGTACACTTTTCTTATGTACAGTACACATAGTTTTTTATTCCAGTACTGATAGAGCTTCAAATCCTGTGAGGTTAATATCACAATCCAGTCGCCCACTCATCTGCGGCTAGCATACATGCAAGAGCCATTTGTGCTGTGTTGGGGTGGGGCAGGCTTTGGGTGTTAACTCTGAGCTGGGGAGAGAGGGGACAGGTGAATTGAGGTATGCCCAGAACCTGGAGTTAGCTTTGCACATGGATCCTCAGGTTACCTGTGAGACAGGCGCTCCTGCTCCCTGTAGCAGGAAGTCCAGTAATAGCTTGGTCATTTTCACCTTGTGCTTTGGAAGAGCTGCTCAGGGCAGCCATTGTATATCAATATCAAGGTAATTTAACACATGGCTTTGTGTCTGGAGTGGCCAAGAAACTCAGTTTGACTATTTGCAGGCACAGATATAAAATGTGCTGCAGCATTCCCCAAGGATAATCCGGCAAGCTGTCAATCATACGACAGGGTGGGCTGTAATTGGGGGAGGGGGGGGGACAGAAAATTGTTCTTTTTAGTGATTACTCTGTTAGGAATGAATGCTTGGATAACTGACCAAGAAATTGGGCCCATTGCTGTTAAAGTTGAGATCTATCTATCTATCTATCTATCTATCTATCTATCTATCTATCTATCTATCTATCTATCTATCTATCTATTTAGACTAGGTTTACCAAGAATGCTACACTACATTGAACATGGTATGGTTTAATTACTATTGAAAATGGGATCTGAAATGTTTATAAATTGCATGAACAATTTGGTGAGTGTTCAGGGTGCTTGTTGTCTGGATTGGATTTGTTATGCATTGATGTTTGTTTTCCCACACTTCTGCGGTCATCCCAAGTGCAAAGCCTGTTTTTAAAGTGTAATTATCGTTACCTATTTTCAAACAAACCAACCATGCAGTTGTGTTAGGGTTAGAGAAGAAATGCATGGTATGTGCACAACATGGCGCATTTTCAATGTGGGTTTTGGCCGTTTACTCCTTCGTTCGGGTTCTTCATGGCCTTTGGTCTGGGAGTCACAGAGGGGCAGCGGAGTTTATTCTGCTCATTGTGATGCAGTGATGGACCCCGTCCTGCACAAAGCCAGCTTACCTCAAACCCTCATCCACAATGGGCTCTCTGGGGACGTTCCAGTGCTCCTCCTGTGTCTTTGTCTTATGTTGGTTGGGGGAGTGTTGGGG
>JAODLC010000001.1:37822222-37845595 GCA_026781145.1 Hippopotamyrus pictus
GTGGGTGGGAGACAAGGAGGCTTCACAGAAGCTAGGTGATCGTGTTTTGTTTGCAGCCAGAGTGGGCTGTGTGATGTCCACACGCTCTCGCCTCATTGTCTTCCCGGAGCTTCTCAGAATCGCTTCTCTGCTCTAGGGCTGACGTGACGGAGCTGAGCCTGTGAGTAAGCATGTGTTGTCTTTGCTAAGTGCTGTCGTGTCCCGGGTTCTCAGGTCGTGTTTAGAACTTCTGTTATTCCGTGATTGTTGTGACAAGACTGCGTCGGGTCGTAGGAGTGAGGGTTCAGGGTCTGTCCACCGTCTGTCCAGTGTGGTCTCAGTCGTTGCTATGTTTTCAAATATTTCATATAATTATGTTTCTGCAACTTTTCTTCTTATAAAGGAAAGTGTACATTTTTATTAATAATAGATTTGTATTGAAAGAGATTGCCAGTGTAGTAAAAATATAATAGACAAATGTCTTTACTTTTATATATATATTTTTGTTTTTTTAATTACCATTACTTGATTCATATGCAAATGCTTCATATGATTCATTTTCAATTATTCATACAAAATACAATAAACTAGAGGTTGCACTTAGGTCTAGGTAGGTAAATATTTGGATAAATTGATGGTTCAGTGGCAACAACTGTTGTAAGAGATTTCTGAGTGCCTCATCATTGTGCAATATCAGAAGATCTTTTCATTTGTAGGAATAATCTTGTTTAGCACGTTAAAGATTGACCATGTGCAGCCTGTACTGAAATTTTACCGTTGCTTTTTTCTTTTCCTGCATTTTTTTTTGTATTGTTAAATTCTTCACTGCCAAGCTTTGTACCTATGGCGATATTTCAGATACTACTTCAAATATGAACATACTACTGTATTTTCAAAACTTTTGCATCTGGTTGTTTTGATAGAACTTTGGTACAAATCATAGATTAAAGATTTTTATTTACAATAACTGAATATCGGACGTCCCGTTCAAGGTGTATCCCAGTGCTGTGTCCCTCTGCAGTCTGGGATAAGCATCAGGCCCCCTGCAATCATGTCCAGGATAAACAGTCAGAGAATGGATGGATAGATGAATAGTCAAATGTTCTTCCGTGTACTCACCTTTTCGTGGCATTTTGAGAAACCAAAAGAGGTCTGTCTCTCAGGTGTCATGTGAAGAGCACTTGGAGATACTGCTACCTAAGCTGGCATGTTTTAGGGATGTTTGCACGTTTCTACGGAGCTTCTAATCGACATCCTCCAATTTATCATGTGTTTAAACGGGCATTGTTTCAATATTAAAAGAAACATAGTCAACAGAAGGCATGGAGAAAGGCTGTTTTTTTTTGTCTCTCTCAAAAAGAGATTTGAGTCCAGATGAAGAATAAACTCGGATTTCATGTGGGCGATGTGGAGACAGAGCCTCAACCACAGCTCTGAAACACATTCCTGGAGCTCAAGCTGATTCACAGTCTCCAGTTTATATATAAAATGGCAAATTTCTAAAAGTGGCTTTGTCCACAACGTTCTAGTATATTCTTTTCCTTGTTTCTTCCCTCATTTGTCAATGTTCAGGTTTGTAATTGACATTAAGAGACTGTAACGGGGCCCTACTCATTTGCCGTGCTGAGTGCTATTGGCAAGTGGCTAAAGAAAGACACAAATATAAACTGGATAAAGGGAAAATGAGCAGAAGGCATGGAATACAAAAGGCATTTACTAGGTTTCTAACTATGTAATTACTGGGCTTTTTTTCTCTTATGCCATGGAAATGATAAAATTTTGCAATGGACTGGCATCCAGAGTGTCCCCTGCCCGATACGGCCTCGGGTAGGCCCCAGGCCCCAGGCCCCCCGTAGTGGATGCATGGATGGATTTAAATGTAATTAAATAGGCAAGAAAGTTGGTCACCCTTCCAGGGTTGTGGGTTCAATTCCTGTCCCCCGTTCTGAGTTTCATGTGCCACTGTGATTGTACAGACATCCTCCTGCAGTCCAAAAAATGCAGTTAGATGAAGTTAGTTTCTCTGAATTGGTGTGCTGCTGTTTGTGTGTGTGTGTGTGTGTATGTGTGTGTGTGTGTGTGTGTGTGTGTGTGGGTAGGTGCCCTGGGGTGGAGTGGCATCCCATCCTGGGAGTTCCCAGCCTTGTACCCTTTGCTGCCTGAGAGAGACTCCAGTATCCACTCTGTGCTATAAGTAAGAGGATGTGGAAAGTGGATATAATACACTTAAATGAGAATTAGGTAAGCAAGAGATGCTTTGCAAGGAAATGCAGCACAATAATAAATGGCAGTGATAATTCCCACGTGCTCCATACTGCTTTACTTACCCAACCTGCATCTGCCTCAAGCTTCAGCTGGGCTCTGGCTTTCCTCCTCTGCTCTCTATGATAATGAAGCTTTACAGTGAGAGTTACGCATGTGTAGCCTTTGTCTTTCATTGATCTTTCAGAAATAATCTCATGAAGGCCTCCTGAATTCCAGGTTAAGATTATAATTGTAGTACTGAGATACCCATTATTTCAAACTCTTTCCACTTGAGAATTTTGCTATGGCTCTGAACTCTTGGTTCCTCTAGTGATGGCAGCTAGCAGACCAGGTCGATAGGCAGAAGAAGCACCAATCCATGAAGCTTCTATCACCACCTTTCACTGTTGGAATGAGGTTATTTTGGTAGTAAGGAGTATTTGATTTTTTTCAGTGTTAACTTGTGTTTATTGATACGTGCATGAAGTCCTCAGGAGAACAAAATTTAACATGAAAAAAATGTAAGGGCTGGATTTGATTTAAAATGGATTTCATAATAAAAATGTGAGATTTCCAGAAGTATGTTACGGGTTCAGGCGGTGCTGTAATTACTCAAGCTAACCAAACGCACATGAGGAATGGGGGGGCGGGGTCTGAGAGCTGGTGGTGGGGGGGTGGCTGTATGTCGCGGGATGAGCTGAAATCAGCTGATGAGCCCCTCTTCCACCTGTGTGCTATTCTTACTTTTCTGAAAGTCACCGTTCCCTCCTGAAAGTCACTGTGCCCCCCGAATACTCCAGCCGCTGTGTCCCTGTACTTCCTCTCCTGTTCCCATTTCACCTCTTTGTGGGTTATAGCCCCCAAACCCCGTTCCAGCTCCCATCCCTATATCCTGCCGATCCATTCACCATCCTGCCCTTACCCAGGGAAACCTTAAAAATGGCCAATGCTAGGTCACCTGACCATTTAATCCAGAGACTCTCTCTATCTTATCCATCACAAACATATTTTTGACATTGGGTTTTAACCAGTCTGAGGGCAGTTCTTCTTCTCTAGTTCGGTCCTTGACTGGATTGATAACTTAAGCTGTGATGATTCTGAATTGCAGCTGCCCTATGATCTGCATAGCTAGCCATCGCTTTTGATTAGGCAGGACTGTGCAACAGGAAGACAGCCTACTCCATGCCCCCCCCAACTTCGGGCCCCCCCACCTTGGACTGTCCCATGAAACAATGGTTTTAAGGCAACGATTAGTGGTCTTTGATCACTCCTGATACATACAAGACAGCATGTCAAAGGGGTGTCAAGTGAGCAGGTAGGCTGAGGGAGTTCCCTCCCCCCGGCTGTACTGAATGTGCCTCCCTGGTGAATCCCTCTCCTGAAATGGATCTGACGCAGTTTGACCCTGTCAGCCTGTCAGCGGAGGTGCGGAGATCAGTCCACAGGAATCGCAGCAGCCCCTTCACACCTTGTGATCCACTGAACAGATTGAAAGCCTCTGCAAGCTAATGGATTTTCCTCACTAAAAGTTTCCGCTAAATGCAGAACGAGTGGCAGCAGGAGAAAACTTCGGGGGGGACTTCAGGGGGAAGACGTCATTTTGAACCTGGAAAACATACCAAGAACATGCTGAACCAGGTGGGGCGCGGCAAATTGTGACAGCAAGAAGGATACATGTAGCTGATTCTGTATAGTTATGATGCTACCATGGACCTTCCAGAGCTGCCCTCTTCCATGTACATTTCAATAAAATTCATTTCATGGAGATATTGTACTGCTGTACAGTAATACAGTGTGACAAAGTAAGGAACAGACTAAATTTAGTTTCCAAAATATGTTATTATGCCTGTCGCCTTTTAAAATATAATCCAGTGAGGTTCCTCATGGCAACATTTTTATGGTTGGCCTACTTTATAGTTTTGCTATTGTTTTATTCTAACTAAAAATAGTTAGAGATAATAAAAAAAGAGAACTTAACAGCATAGTTTTCTATCTCACAACCATTGTCACTGCATGGAAAAGCAACAGTACAAAATAGAGTTAGAAATCAGCATAGTGCTGTACAATGATAAAGCACACACTGCTATTTAGTCAATGAATTGTTAGTTATAGTTAATTGTATCATGTTTTTCCCAGGGCCATGTATTTTGCATTTAAATACAGGCCGGCCATTTTGAAAAGTAGCAGAGCCTCAGAACGGTGCTAGAGCATTCTAGTCTCATTACTTGAGTATGAATGCTGAACCTTAATGGTCTTTCTCATGCTCAGATCTATGAATGACCTTTTCCTGACTGAGATCTCAACTAAAACAAGAGGCATGCCCCTTTCCTCAGCACTTACATCTCCTAGCAACAGCATTCAAGCCAGGACGCACACAAGGAGCTTCGATTGGACTAATGCAAAGCAAACACAGGCCTATTGATCTCCCTGCATCATACTATCGCACTCACTCTCCACTGTACACTGTTACACCTCTACTTCCAGTTCCTCTGACTTCACCCCCCCCCACCCCAGCCCTAATTGTCAGTCAAAGATGTCTCCTTGGCAATCCGGGCCCACACTTGTCCACCAGTAATGAGTGACAGTGATCCCCCCCCCAACCCTCCCCAAACTGGGGGAGGAGGGCTGCTATTTGCCCTCTGAAAAAATCTCCCAGGACGGAGAAGCAGCTCACGATCCCGTGCCAGGAAAACGACACAAAAAAAGGGAGCCCCAGCGAGGCCACACTGCCTGCTGGAGTCATTTGGACACACTGCATGCTGGAGTCATTTGGACAGCACTCGCTCTTCTTTTCGCGGAGGGATTAGAAGCGATGTCTGTGTGAGGAGAATTCGACAGGAAACTGCCAGGCGGATGTAGGCAAGGCTGCAAGACTTCAGGCTGCCTTAAAGGAGACTTCCACTCAGTGCCTGGCCGCAAAACTGTGCTCATCTGCCCACGGCTTGACGTGTCAGAGACTGGTAAGGGCCCCTTGCGCCCCCTTAGGTGTGTGTGTGTATCTGTGTGTGTATCTGTGCGTGTGGCTGCGTTACTGAATCGCAGACGGACACTCCTGCTGTTTTTCTGCTTAGTACATTCTGCGTTCAGACAGGGGAGCAGAAACAAAATTACTACAATCAAAATGTTGATGTTTTATTGGTTCTCTGTCAAGAGAAAACTGGGGCATATGGCATGACTTAGAGATTACTGGCACTGACTAGCATTTTGCTTATTTGACATGTTTTAAGTTGATTGAGCCATCATCTCTTGTTGTCTCTTTCTTTGCTTAGATATGCAGACACTCTGTATAACTAAACTAACCCAAAGAAACTTGATGGCACATTCTCGTGAAACTTCCTTAGTCCTACCAGTTCTCACTGAATACATTTCAGTGAATGCATGTTTGAATATATCAGTACTGGGTTTTCTGAGGCTGGCGGTAACAGCACTGTGGGGCATCTGAAAATGCGAATATGAATTTTTGTGAATGGGACAGAATATATCCTGTGCCGGTTAGCAGGCTGAAATCAAGCATTTCTCCTTTATTTATGTAGTTGCTTAATAGAGGGGCTTTGTGAATGAAAAGCCTTTTATCCAAAACAGTTAGGGGTCAATGTGCTGCCCTCATGAGTCACAGGCGAAAGGAAGGATGGCTTACTCACTCGTTAATGTAGAGATCAGTATTGATTGAAACTCCATCTGACTCTCATTAGCTTTTCTCAATCTGCAGTTATCTGCTGCTGATTTTTAAATAATTAAATAGCAAAAAGGAAACATGATTTATGTTCTTTCCTCCCGGTTTTTAAACAAATACTACAGATTGTGGTGACATTATCTGACATCATCCTATAGGACAGGGGTGTCACACTCCAGTCCAGGAGGACCGGAGGCCTGTGATTCAGCTCAAGAGCTGTGTGGTAATTAGCACAAGCAGTTGCAAGGAGTTGAATCAGGTATGTTAAATGAGGGGAAACCCAAAAATATGCAGGGCTCTGGCCCCCCAGGACTGCAGTTTGACACCCACTGCTGCAGGAGAACAGCCATCACCCCTTATAATTTTAATTTGCATATATGATAAATAGGTTGTTCTGAATATATAAGGTAAAATTAATCATTTTAGTACAATATATATAAATTAAAGTACATATCTATAGATGCTTAACCTGGAGAAGTGATTCTCCTTTGGTGTTATATGCAGTAATTATGCAGATTATGTTTGAAAATATTCATTATATATCTGTCTCTGTGTACATTGGATATAAAATGTTTTGGCAGGCAGTAAGAGCAGAAAGAATAGTGCTGAGATGTAAAAATAGCGTTTAATGAGACTGTGAGCTGATGAACTGTGGATGAGTAGAAGAGTGTGAGTGAAATTTATACTCTCTCATTAAATCCTCCTCTTCTATTCATTTTATTTATACAATTTATTCCTGCTCTCCTGCTCAGACAGTACTGTTTAAAAAGCGTTAAAGGAGAGCTGATATTTGGACAGCATTACTGTTTACATCCTTAACAGATGTCCTCTTCAGAAGCATATGATTATTATCTCTTTCCTTCACAGATTTATAAACATACTCGTGGATATTAACAAAGGAACTGAATGGCACCCAATTCAAGGACAGGCTAGTAGGGTTTGGCCGAGCGTTAAAGTCACCTTCAGCTGCTCATGAAGTGTAAATTTTGTTGCTAGTTGTTGACATTTAGAGCTACTTTTCCTCCTTGTGTCAACCCTCCTGCACGATGATCTATGGACAGCGTTCATGACCGCCCAAAAGTGGACGCTGATTTTAGGCCTCAAAGACCTCCTGACATAAGTTTAAGTATAGCTTGAGCAAGTTGTGGTCTGCATGAGGTTTCCAGCACAAAGCGAAGGCGAGCCATTGCATCTTTATGCACAGGAAGAGTGTGTTTTAATCGCCAAGGCTACCTCCTGATGCAGCATAGAATGCAGGAAGCCTGCTCTGACTTCAGTGGAGCCTGTGTTGAATTGGTAATGGGTCTCAGCTGGAAGGTATGGAGCCACTAACAAGCAATCAGGCCTAATCCAGCAAACAGGCCTGTCGCAGAAGCCCCTTTATATGCTCCCCCCAGCTCCCAGCACCAGTCTGTGATCACTCCTTTCTGTGGCGCGTATGCAAATGGCTTCTGTCAGGCATGCTGCCTGGGATGGCAGCTCCGCCTTCAGCTGCTGGGCCCCCTCCCACTTCAGGTGTTTTGTCTGGGATTACATGTCTCTCAGGACAAGGCACGCGCTTGTCGTCCTGATCACCCCTCCTCCGCAGCCCGTCAGATTTAAACCGTCGCTCGCATTTCAAACGTCTTTCCAACCCGTCCTGGCTGTGACTGGCCCTCGTCTGTGCTCTTTGTTCTGGCTTTAGCTCCTGAAAAAGCCCCTTCCCATTAGGTTCTGTAAAAAGCCCTTTCCCTGCTTCTCTGCTGTACATCCTATGGTGAACTCCATTTACTGACAGTGTCACACCTCACTGAGTACAGAATCTGAGAGAATCTGAAAACCCACAGAAAGGAAAACCATCAGTGGGCCCTGTCGTTAGGTGGAGAACTAACGTTCATGTGAAGATTGCAGCAGATTTAAATGTGAACATCCATCCATCCATCTTCAGGATCATGGAGCCAATCCCAGGCTGCACAGAGCACAGTGCAAAGGACCATATGAACCTACACAATAACATGTTATATGCAAACACATATACATGTGCATCTGCCATTGAGTTCTTTGCATCATACTGTTTATCTGTTTTATGTGAGATTTATGTAGCATGGTCAGTGATACAACAGCAGATCCTCCTTTGAATTGAAATCAAAGAATCTGATCATTACCACAGAGGTCTTCGGCAAGGTGTAGGTTTTACTGCAACAATTTATAATCGTAGCAGCCTCAGTACTGAGAGATAGACTTGGTTAATTAGGATAAAGATTACCTTGATCACAGCTAGCAGAAACACTAACAGACTGATATCCCAAGACCAATTTTTTAGAGCTGAAAAGGCAAAGAACGATTGTCATTGATCCCTTAGACTCTGAGTGTACCCTGTACAGCTGTCTTTGAACGATCTCCTGAACTAGCCTAATGTGTCTCTATATGTCTCATAGATCTGATGGCTTTTTTAACTGAATTCAGTCACCTTGATTAAATGGAAATGATTTTTTCATTTGTTCATCTACAATTTAAATTAATAATCTTTTTTTTTTTAATTTTAATTCTTTGGACTAAACTATGTAATGAGTGTAGTGATGTTTGTCTGTTAGGGTGGAAAAACCCTCAGGAAATGTATGAAATGGAGAGCTGTGGAAGCACCACTTTCACTGCCATAAAGCACATTTCCCATCTGGGTAGCATCAAAAGACCTCAGTGCCGTTTTAAGAGTGGGTATAAAAGCATCTTTAATGACCTAATGTGTTTGTGCCTGTTTTCAGTCTGGAATCAATCTGGACCATGCTGAGTGTCCTCAGGTACTTTCTGTAAAATGAATGCTCCTGTGATTGTTTAATTATAGCAATTGGTGAGCCAAATTGATATTGAACCTGTATATTCCCATGACAAATTGTATCTCATGGTAATTATAACCAAGATTGCACCTGCTTGCTGTGGTAGTTGAATACTATAGGTTACAACTAGCTAGATTTTGACAAGGAGAGGCAGACATTACATACAGTATAAATTTTATTTATACATCTCATTCACCATTATAATGCTCATTTAGACTCACGGACAAAATGAAGACCTGCTGTCACAATATGCTAATATTTTTTTCTGCAGCGACTGTAAACATTAGAGAATGCAATAGGTATGCATTTTTGCTAATTAATCATTTTAATTAGCACTGGTTTGCTCATTTTTTTGGCTTAAAGTCACTTTAATTGGACCGACATCTTCAGCATAAAAATATTTTGAAGGAACTGAGAGTCCATTAAATTCCTGGATAAATAGTACTGAGACAAGGAGATAACTGTGATTTACGTTTACTGTTCAGGGGCCGTCTCCTGAAAACATTGTATCCATTTCATGTGTGTGACTGTGCCTCTGTCTACCAAGAACCGTGGAACCGAACAGCAAAATTTCAACTTCCACGATTTTAAAAGGCTTTCATAAACTCATGGAAACCAGAGCTGCTCAAATAAAGGCATGAACCTACCCAGGGTCGACAAGCTCCCAAACCCCTCCTCCATCTAGCATCAATATTCTTTTTCTTTTTTCCATGAGTCACTGAATTGGGCTCCCCGACGTGACTGGAGTTAACCTTGGAACCCAGCCAAGGTGGATGGGGGGGAGGGCAGTCCTGCCAAAGTTCGATGGAGAGAGGGAAGCTAATTGCTGCACCTATTGAAGAGTTCTCCACCAAGTCTGCAATGAAAGCCGTGTGACTTCCATCCATGATCTCCTGGTGCCCATCCCGGGGAGGACCAGGTGGGCTGCATCTACTAGAAGGAATGCCAATCCTTTACGGTGCCCGCACTCGTGCACCAAAGGTGCTTTGGAGAAGCCTAACCGCATGTCCTTGGACGGCGGGAGGAAACCAAAATCCCCAGAGGCCCAGCTTCTGAGGTTGGGCTGCAGGCTTTACCGCAGGCCTGTGATGGATTAGCTCTAATGGCAGAAGGATGCGAAGTACATGAAGAAAGTAAGCTAGATAGACCCAGAAACTGATCAAATGATCGAAAAGAGACTGCAAAAGTGTGGGTGTATTTTTTATATATTTTTTTGTTCTTAAAGTTTTTCTTAACATTGACTGTTGCCCAGCAACCACAAAGGCCTGGATGTCCACACAGTGATTAATTCAATCAACTAAGAAGGGCCAGTTCACTTTTTTAATTATATTCCAGCCTGCTTTACCATACCTTGTGGGGACTTATCTGAGGATGAAAGAGATGAAGAGCGATCTGGAGGAAGAAGGCTCTGTCCGGTATTCAGCTGTCAGCTGCCAGCCCGAATAGCGTTCCCCAGGCTGATAAGTGAAAGCAGTTTACTGGGAGCCACGTGGACTTGCTTAAGAGGTTAAGGGCCACTGAAAATATGCACAGAGGATTTATAGAAAGTCATAAGCAACTGACGTTTAAGTGCATTTCGAGTGCTGCCTGCATTTATCGCCGCCCTTGATTTACGCTACATGAAGCAAGGAGTGTGCTTGGTGAAATGCCACTCGCTAACATGGGGGGGGTGTGTTTGGTGTGGTGCGGGGGGGGACACCAGCAGTCAGCCATCCGTCCACTGGCCTGGTCCGCAAAACAACCCATCTTTAGCCCTAGAACCTCTCTGACTTGCTGTGTTGTTTCGGTCGATGGGTTAAATAAAGGAGCAGGAAGAGATTTTCTTGCAAATTCCTCGCATTCTTTGAAGCCAAAAGCCAAAATCTTTCAACCACTGAAATACTTATCCGAGGAGGGGAAAAAAGAAGTTTCAACATTTAACTCCGGTCACAAGAAAAAAAAGCAACAGAGATGTTTATAACCAAAGCAGGAACCTTAACATTGCGGGAGGAATGGCAGTAAATATATATATAAAGCGCACGTCCGCAGTTATTCCTCTACAGGAAAGCGATAGATATGCAGTAAAAACACGTTGATGAACAGCTCTGTTTGCTTAATTAATTCCATGTACCTTCCCTTCCAATGATATTTTTTAACATGCCGTTTCACGTGACTCCATGGACAACATGGGCAAACCATCGTGTGGATCATTTATAATTTGTTAGGGGAAAGAAAATAGGTATTGACTAACTAAATCAGATCAATCGTGCTGGCCTCACACCAGCATGTGAGCTTCAGAAGGCTTAAATAACATCCATCCAAAGAACAATCTAATTTGACTTGTGCTCCTTTTTCCTGACTATTTGCAGCCCTGTTTAAAGCTGCAACATTCACTTTCTTTTTCTGCTAAGCCATGCAGTCTGTCCTGCGTTGTTACTACAGAATTCCGGTCTTTTGGGAACTTCACAAGGACAGATCATGTAACTAGTCATCGAAATACTTCCTCCCCCCGGAACCTTTTCACAGTTCCTGGACATCCGGAATGGTCGCTGTGACCACAGGAGGACATATGTGACAGAATTAGTGTATCCCTAAGTGAGAGGGGCTAGTTAAGCCACACAGATAAATGTTCCTGATTGCTAAGTGACAAGGAAATCCGCTTCATTCCAAGTCCTGTGGAATGTCTCTTCATGCTTCTCTCTCCTCTTTACATCCCTACATATTGTCAAAGGGCCTCAATTTGAAGGCTACTTGAATCCATTAATGCCCATAATGTGACCAAAACAGGCAGCTCTCTGGAGAGAGAAATCACTGAAAAATCTCAATTTGAAGTCTGGTGTTCAAAATGCAAAACTTTGCAAACTAAATAATAAATGGATGTGTACAGAACATAATCTACTTAGTAGCTACTTTGTGTCTAGCACTTAGACATCATTTGTGGAAAAAAAAATCACCTTTGGTCTAACCCCCAAGCTTTCAAAGATTCAATTTTAGATTTGAATTCTCATTGCATGTATGACTGAGCAGCGAAGAGCCTGGTCCAAATCTTCCAACAGGCACACCCAGGCACCCGCAGCAGGCCCCGCCCACCCCAGCCCATGATTGGTTAGGCCGGCGGTGAGCAGCCTACAGTGTCAGGATTCAGCTCCCATTTGAAAGGGGGAAAAGAGCGGACGCCTGCCTGCTTACTGACTCTCGGTGGACTGGGAGGAAAGGTTAGGGTGCCGCCAGGGCAGTGCGCTGTCAGCAATGAACAAATAAATGCCTGTAGTTAGATGACTTCCTCGACGAACTAGATGGCTACAGCAGATAGTTGTTAAAAGCCTGAGGAAACCTGTTGTTTTCCATGCCTGATTATCTTTTTCTCCTCTGTTTATGGATAATGGAATTTTAACCATGTGGCAGGTAAGTAGAATGACTGTTCATATTAATTAGTTTTAGTTGATTGTTTGGCCGATATATCTTCCATATAACTTTAAAGGCTGACTTTAATGTAGTCTCCATCACTTCCAGTTAGGTCCAAACTCTTAGTTTGGGTTTTTTTTATTTAACTTGCAATGTGACTCATTGTGTGTGACTCGTCACTCAGCCAATGCCTGAAATTAAACATGTCACGAAAGGCAAAGCAGGCGTTTGTAATGGTGCAAGGCAGAGTCTCGGGCTGCAGACATGCAGGGCAGTAAGCAAGTGCCCCAAAGATATTGACATTGTGGGATTGCCCTTGCTGCAGTAGCAGGAAATGGAATTTCAAATTCTGATCATGGTATCCTTCAACGAACAATAAATCTTTCTTGGCCAGAATTCAGTTAAGTAGGATAACAGAAGATATTCAGTCCAAGTTACAAACCATATATTTGTTTTCTGAATCCATCCCACTGACTGTGTTTGATTCAAGGTACACTGGGCAGCTCATTGAGCCTGATCCACAAAACGGCCCATAAAAATAATGTCTGTTCTATGTGCCGTCATGCAGGCTGTGTGTGTATAATATGATTTGCTAATTACACACAAGCTGCTTCCTTGCAGGAAGTCAGATAGCCCTCCTGTTTTTTGATTACTTGTGTAGTAGGTACACTTGAGCGGTTGCCACAGCTCTATGTACCATATGATTCTGGGAACAGGGGGATTCAGGGTAGTAGATATGTTTCTGTTCACTTTGAAGGATACAGACTTTATTTCTGTATGAGCAGGGTAGGGAAAGAGAGCTGTGTGCAAGGAACATGCATGTTGGTAATAGGAACTGTTTACAGGATACTTGGCATGTCAACCTTTGGTTTTGTTTGGCCTTGGTTTACTGCAGATTTATTTCTATGTTGTCTTAAATCCACATTTGTACTTTGAAACACCAGACACTCAGTCCTGCTGGTGTCCAGTTGAGTTAAAGGTTTTCCAGATTTTTTTTTAATGCACTCCACATTTCTGCCTCAAGGGGATGCTCTTCAATCTCTTTTACATGTTTTGTAAGCTCGCTGTGGTGTACTATAGAAGGCTCTTCATTTAAATCAGAATTACAGGATAGAAGCAAGAAAACAAGACACTGTAATTGACCCAGAAAGGGCTGTATGCTTCGTGTATGAGCAGATTCTAGGACAGCTGACAGGAAGCTGGTCACCGTTGTGCTTTTTAGCTGCCTTGTGACAGCGCCCTCAGTAGGCGAGTCCCTGTGCCGTCTCAGGGGCCCCTGTGGACCAGCCTGTAGTGTTTAACCTCTGCTGCTGGCATTCTATACCTTCCCTTCCCCCCTGTATCTTTGGCTTTCCAGCTGATAAAGGAATTTCATGGGATTATTGATTTCATGGAGTCACTGTGACGGTTTCTTGACACAATGGGGCTTATTCATAGAGCAGCTGAAAGCAAACAGCTTCGGTATTTGTCTTTTAATGAACCACCCGGTCTGTCACTCAAAACGTTACTTTAGTGTTCACCCTCTGCCTGCATCAGCCTTTGGTCGTTCGTCAGGTGATGAACCCAACATTGATCACTGGTAAAGGGACCAGTGGAATGCGAATTCCACCCACAGCTTGCACTGTGCATTTTGGCACACGCTTCACCCTATTTGCACAGTGCTGTCAAAACACAGGTCTGCTAAAATGGGCGGAGCCTCACACGTAACGCTAGATCAAAGGGTTTGGGGAGGGTATGGAATATTATGTCAGAACGCAAGGGAAGTGGCATCCTGCCACGAATACCCCTAACCCCAGCAGGGCTGGAGGGCTGGAGGGAGGAAGCCTGATGGCTGTCCATAGCGACCCCTAGCTTCAGCTGCCTGCTACGACGGCTGGTGCTAAATCCAAGTTTACATTTTATAGATTCAATCAGATGAAATTCAACTTTATTGTCAACTTTATTGAATACTTGTAAGTGCAAGTACAAAATGCAGACTGATATCTATTATGAAATTGCAAAATAGTGAAAAGTGCTAGAAATGGCTGTAAAATATATACATGTGTGATAAATAGAAAATGTACACATAAATGTATGTATGTAATCAGTCTGGATGCCTGTTGGAAAGAATTACAGTTTGTTTACATTAAGTAAACATCCAGAATTACATTAAATAAACATCCAGAAATAGATAGCCAGAAATGTTCGTCTGTGTCCGTATAATAAGTAGTGTCTCCAATATTTTAAATAATATATTTATTTTTTTTGCCAACTCATAATGATGCCACTCGTTGAAAGTCAAACATTTGCATTTATATTATACCGGTGAGGAGTGCGTGATTCTTCATCGAGTCACATTACTGAACAATAAAAGCACGGTTCATCTTCCAGGTCATGGGTCTGGTGCAGAGACACACGAGTAAAGTTCTCATTAAGCCTCGGCTCACGAAAAGTGTGCCACCCCTCTCGTCGTTCATCTGCAGGAAGATCAGCTGTAACTCACCGCTCCCTGTAATTAGGTCATGCCCACTGAAAAAAACTCCCTCGCTTCCTCGTCAGCCGGTGGATGTGGACTCTAGTTTTTTTTTCCTTTTTTATTCAAACCTGGTCCAAAAAATCAGCTACTGGTGGGGTGGCGCCCATTGCATTCCTTGTGAATATTAATAACCCCACCTAATGATGGGAAGTACTGTAGGTGGAATTTGCAGTGATTAACTGCAAATTAGTAGTTATGCAGATCACAATTAGCAATTAATCTCAACACGGTTTAATATTTATGCACTTCTTCTGGTGATTCAGCAGTGGAGGGATTTCAGTGTAGATTTCGGCATGTCCAGTATCTTGTTACCCCAGATGAAGTACCTCTGGATGACTTTCGGACTAGAGAGCCTTCTGGCTTCAAGACAGAACATTCCTGAGCATTCATTTCCCATCTCGCCAGGAGGGGCAGTGCCGCGCAGCCTGAAATGTTACACTCTCAGTACAGCTTCTCAGTTGTCCAAACCTGTTGGATGGTTTTAAAAGCATATGGCAACCTGGACGCCCCTATTTATTATCCGTATCCCTTTGCTCTGTGTTCTTCTGCGGAAGTTTATCTGAACATGCAGGTATTCCATGGACAACTAACCACTAAGTGTTCCAGTTCTGGGTTTTGTGCCTTGGTGGAGTGATCTGGGAGCCAATCTCTGGCTCTGAGAGCCCCTCAAACTCACATCTTAATACACAGGTGTGCAGAACAGAACAAGATGGACACCCGCTGACACCTCTGCACTTTTTAAAGATAATACACCGATTCTTTCACAAAAACTTTGACATTGCAAATGTTTCGGAGTTAACATATGTATTTCCTTCATTTGCACTGGAATTGCAAAAAAAAAAACTTATTTGAAGTTCCCACATTGCTGCACATGCAACCACACTAATCATATTGATTCCGTGCGAGTTTCGTGTGATGCTGTTTTGCAGGATTAAACATATCGTGTGGAGACATCAAGTATGGAAAATAGGTACAAACTAGATTTTGTGGAAAGAGATAGGATTAGGGGGCAGCTGAGAACATTATTGTATGAGACAGTAAATTATGAGAAATGCATAGAAAAGTCACTCTTAAAAAGTCACAGGACTATTCAGAATCTTTAAAAAACTACTTGTTTTGTTGCTGAGGAAAACTGGCAATTTGAGGAATAGGAGAAACCAAGGAAAAGAGGACCACTCCTTCCCGCACACGCTCGCTGAATTATTCTGTCACAAGCTTCTAATAAAACCATGGCACTACTGAAAAGTCAGTCTGCCTCCCCCTGCACACAAAAAATGGTAACAAGTTCCTTCCCACAGATGGCAATAACAGCAAATGTCCGCTTGCAGATGTAGGTCAGGCTGGGAAGTGAGCTGAAAATCACTGAGGGATGACGTACGCAGCGTCGGCCTTTGAGATTACGGTGCAGCTAATCAGCAGCTCCGCGTGGGACCTGTGTGTCAGGGGGCTGACATGGATGTAGACTGTAAACGACCAATTCATCAAAGTAACGTTCAGAGGACGGGATTACATAGCAATAGGCTGGCCATCGATCTTTAAAAATAAAAAAATAAGAAAACAACAAATGAAAACTTCATTTTTAGAGATTGGGAGCATGTCTGTACCTACTGATGTAGCACCTTTAGAAAAAGGGTTTTGTTTTTAGCTTAAATTATTATATTACTACCGTAGATGCTCAATAAATGTTTCTGCATGAGGAACTGAAGCGTTGACCAATGTTCACTAAATTTATTAAAAGCAAAAGAGAGAATATGCAATATGGCTGGACGATGGATGACGAGGGTAGCCACTTTGTAGCAACTTCCATCTCAGGGAGAGAAGCCAGAGCCAAATTTAAGGAAAACAAAATGTCCAATCACCAAACAGGGTTCCAGAAGAATTCCACTGTCAAAGGCTTGCTTCCTGTCCAGAGAGTTCCTTGCCTCCTATTCTGTGGACCCCTCAGGTAGGCTCCAGGATGGCTATACTGGATAAGCAATTCTGGAATGTGGTTGGATGGATGGATGGATGGATGGCAAGAGTAATTTCAAAGAAAACTAGAAGAGGGTTAGGTTGTAGGAGAAAAAGCTATTATGACTTTAATTACATTCGATTTTCACTCAGCTTTTGCTCAAGTAAGAAACCTGATACTGACTTAAGCTCAGAAAGTGCTAATGATCATAATGAATTAGCTTGGATGCAAGGTTGACATCATTTTTGGTGTTGATTTGTAGTTGGGGCTGCACAGCTGCATTGTGTAGAGGATGCAGGACACCCAGCACATGCTGTTCTTGGTATAAAAACCAGTGACCTACTTCTGAAGTTACAAATACAGATGTTTCTACATCAAGGCATTTCTGAAGGTTCTTATGATATATATAATTTGTATGTATAGGTATATATGTACATTTATGTATGTATGTACATGTATTGTACATGATTGAGGTATGTTATCTATTATTTTAGTTTATTCTTTAGTTTTCAGACTTCAAAAATTAATGGTTATCATTGAGATATGTGGGCCAGTTAGTAAAAAAGCAAAATGGAACTATCATGACGGCTCTGTAATGGATAGTTATGGAAGTCTGACTAATTCCTTCATAAGCTCCTTGTCCACATCCAAGGATGAGAGGCAGGCTTGTCAGACATTTAGCAAGCCGAACAAAAAAGGGGTAGAAACCCTAATGATGATGAATTAAAATTAAATTCTGTTATGCCTAATTTCCTTCTGATTTCCCACGTTTTTCTCCTGGGCATGTTTTTCTTAGACATTATGATTTTCCATTTTGTAGCACATTGGGCAAACTGAGACGTTAAAGAAACAATCCATTTAAAACCAAAATCCAATTTTAATTTGGGAGGGAAAGTCATTCTAGCAAGGTGCGAAGTCTTCCAGAAGGTGCCGAAGGCTGTTGGAGGGTGATTGATGTGATGTTCTGCAGTTAGCTTTTAATACACTGCTGATCAAAGGGCACCAGTAGGTGCTTGTGAACCTCTGTGACCCTGAGTGTAAATAATGAGAGGAGAGTGAGGAGAACCTACACACAGCTTACTCGCCCCATGCCAGGTCCTGAGACATTTCTCTGATCTCACTGAGGGAATTTCCAGCAAGTTTTTTACACTCCCTCAGAGACTTCTACTTGGGTGTCCGACCAGCTGTTTGCTGTGTGCATTCAGTAGATTTTAGGTCTGTCCTGGAGCCTACATGAACCCCCTCTCCAAGGTGACAGTTCCCTCTGCTGCATCAAGGCAGTGTCATATATATATATAGTGAGATATCACACCTTCTGCCAAATCGAAGGCCTGCACATCAGAAAACAAGCAGTGTCAGTTCAATATTTCTACTGCACTTTCACAGCAACATAAACAGTAAAACTAATATCTTTGTGTGAGACTGTAAATTAATCTGCCTGGATTATTTCCATTCCAGAATGAGATGTATTGATTTGCATCGAGCACTGAGCATTTCTCAGAAACTTAGCAGAATACTTTATATATTGAGAACTACAAGGCCCCCTGAAGTAAATATTCAAACTGGAAATATGGGTGGGGATAAGGGTGCAGGTATTTTAATAGAAGGGATCAGACTTATAATAACAATCCCAAATCTCAAAGATGATATTCTCTTCCTTACTTGCTTTTTAGCTCCCCTCCTTCAGGAGCATTGGAAGTGTAGGAAGATGTTAAAAAGGAAAACGTCTCTGGGATTTTTCCACACTCCAACAGCTGTTGGGTCCCACACATGTGGAGAACAGCGAAGTGGATCAAATAAACTGGGTTATGCAGGAATGTTGAAGTTATTTTAAAGAAATTTAAAGCCCTCTTCACGGCATTGAAGGGAAAACCACAGCATGAATAAATACTGGGTTTAAATACAGGGCCATGAAGGACCAAATGGCACCTTTATGGTGTGAAATCTGGGGGAGTCCCTGGGTAACATGTCTGCAGCTGATCCAGGGGAGTCCCTGGGTACCATGTCTGCAGCTGATCCAGGGGAGTCCCTGAGTACCATGTCTGCAGTTGATCCAGGGGAGTCCCGGAGTACCATGTCTGCAGCTGATCCAGGGGAGTCCCTGAGTACCATGTCTGCAGCTGATCCAGGGGAGTCCCTGGGTACCATGTCTGCAGCTGATCCAGGGGAGTCCCTGAGTACCATGTCTGCAGCTGATCCAGGGGAGTCCCTGAGTACCATGTCTGCAGCTGATCCAGGGGAGTCCCTGAGTACCATGTCTGCAGTTGATCCAGGGGAGTCCCTGGGTACCATGTCTGCAGCTGATCCAGCAGACTGATCTGGGCGTTTCTATGAAGTTTGTTTCCAAGCGCGAGTCAATGAGCATAAAAACATAACAGTGGCTGAAGATTTCCCATTAAATCTGCAAATAAATCAATTGAATAAATAGCAAATATTGGCAACAATAATCCGTCTAGCGGCTTATCTGCTCAGAGTCACAGGAAGGTCAGGAGCTTATCTAGGACAGTATAGGTGACAAAGCAGGGCTACACCCTGGATGGGATGCCAGTCCATTAGAGAGCACAAATGCACACTATGGGAAATCTGTAGACACTTATTAACCTAACTGTGTGTTACATTACCTATGGAGAACATGCAAACACACAGAGACACAAGGTGAGGCTAAACCCAACAATCCTAGAGGTATGACACACCAGCACTGGTCATGCTGCCCACATCCATAAATTCTCACATGCAATGCAAGATTGTAGAAATATTTCAATTACTATAAATGAATTCATATAATATGCTTGAGTCTCTCCCTGGCCTGGTTTAATGGATGCTATACTTTCTTTATCATTTAGTAGGTAAACATTAGACTCTTCAAGACAGATTGCCATTATGATAATCAGGTCCTTGAAATAAGGGTCAACAGAAGGTCCAAACTTACCTCTGAGGCTGTCTGTTTTCCAAGTGATCATCCAGGGTGTGGTAAGGTCTTGTGCTGAGATGCAGGGTGCCGTGACATAGTCAGAAATGACCATAAACAGGCATTTTGTTGAGGGGCGATTACGTAAAATGCACCCGCCATTAAGACAAAGTGCTTAATGATGCGTCAGTATCGAGAGGCCCACCGATGCCGGTGGCGGCATTCCCAGTCAAGCTCATACGTGGAAAACGGCCTAGGATAACAGAAAGACTGCCAGTGAAGCAGAACTTCATTATGCATGGGTTTGAGTCCAAAATTCTGAGGATGTGTTCAATCAGATCGCAAGCTCATTTGACAAAAAAATGAATCCAAAAACAGCTAACCTTTCTAATTCAAATAAATTTATTTTTTAAAAAATATGTGTGATACTGTGACTTGGCAGCAGAGGTGCAGCTGGAGATTTTGGGCCCCATGAAAGTTTATCATTTTGGGCCCCCAAACCAAACCAATCCAATTATGTTTGAAAATTTTTAGGTCCCCTGTCAGTCTGGGGCCCTTGGAATCATCCTAACTTTCCCCACTTTATGGCGCCCCTGCTTGGCAGAATAGATGGGGGTTAATGGTAATATTTCTTCTTGTGGAGTTAAAAAGGGCAGCGTGACACAAATGTAAATATAACATCGGAGAAGCAGGTTTCAGAAGAAAATAAAATAAAATTATATATTCTGCACTAACATATCAAACAGGTGAATATTATGAGTCTTGGGAATTCGATCCAAATGAGGTTTGAGTTACTATGAACAATAAGAAACAGAACATGGTGATGTATATGCAGGGCTGTGAAGAAGACACAGGTGGAACTAATCAATAGGAATAAACCCAGCTACCCCCCCCCCCCCCCAAATGGTTTTAAACATATAAATGAATTGTTAGGTAAGGTGTAGGGGACTTTCAAAGACACTTTTGTTTTAGTTAGGGTGCTGGATGGTTGTGTCTGGCCCTTCTCGCATAATACAGCAGGACCTCGTCTCATTTTCATGGTGGTTTTACACAAAAAGCAACTGTGCATCAAATTAGCGAGTAGCCTGTTAGCCGTGTTATAGAGCCTATTAACCGTGCAAAATCTCTTCAGTATAATTACTTTAAGCCTTTGGTGGAACAACAAATCATGTTATGTCTGTTAAACCGGAATGAAGGCTGGACAAAAGCTGGAAATTTTAATTGAGTATGTTTTTAGCCATTTCCTGCTATCCATACATATGGAAGTAGGATTGTGTATCTATATATATAGCTTTATATAAAGCTTAAAAAAAATCGCTTCTATCACCTCCTAACGGAAAGACACACTTTTACACGTAATCACTGGAAACAAGGGGTAAGCATCCATCTTTTTCACGGGGAAATAACAGTATAAGTCTGGTTATTGTCTGCTGGTAACCGCTGCCAACAATGTGACTATACGAGTACCAACATAGCAGGCATGTCTGCAGGTCATCAGAGCTGCTCACAGCCCCATGAATCTTTGTCTTTGGTGTTACAGTTACGGGCAATATGCCCACTCCCCAGCAAAGCCAGTGTCTGCAGTTTTCCAAAACGCCTTTAGGAATCTCTATTTAAAAACACAGATGTCGAAGCTTTTGTTCACTTCATAGGAATTTAAAAATGACCTGACAGGCTTTGGTTACGAGACTTTAAAACTGTATTTTTTAGATACTTCCAAAACGCAGAAACCAAAAATAATCAGCACTAAAATTTAACTGATTACCCATAAATAATTTAATTAATTATGGCAACTTATACCCACGATTGCACAAAGAATATTATAAACACGTTTTCATTTATCATTACAGTAGGCTATTTAGACACTATATAGACATTTAACTATGACCATTCATGGCAATGAAGCATTAAACGACTTGATCAAATACAGATACATAAACCACAAGCCATACCTACGTCAGCCGGTCATTTAGGGAGACAACAGATTGCAAAATAATCTGTCACATCCAGACGAGTCTGGACAGTCTGAGAGGGGGAGGCAAAGATGCGCTCCTTTCACCTTGAATAGTACGCTGATCTGTGTGTGTGGTCGGGTTTGTCCCGGTGACGGAGCCCAGCGAAGTTCCCAGCACTGAATAACTGGGTGAAAAAAAATCAAGGGGTAGTCGCAGAGGGAAAGTGGTCCTTTCTTTTTTCTTTTCTTTTTGACTCCGGGCGAATAAACATGGGAGGCATGGGGCCGAGCCCCACGCAATAAGCCTTGCGGAGGACCTCGGCGTCTGCTTGTTATGGGGGACTTTTATCTTTCTCCGGCGCTGACGGAGGTGGACTAGGTGGAGCTGGCTTTCCTGCAATTGTCGCTCCACTTTTCCTGTTGAGCTTGCTGCCACACCAGAAGTCTCCTAGCAAATGACAGCCCAGTTCTTGGAAAACCGGGCTGTGAAGATCACGGCCATCTGGATCCCTTGTCCGGACACATTTTTGGTTAAACACGCCTAAGCGCGATGCCTCCGCAACGCAGAGCGTCGGTGGGTAAAGTAAACTGGATGGAAATATATTGTATTAATTTACAGCATGCAGGGGAGCTGGAGGATGCTGTTGTTTGCATCGGCTTTTAATCACCATATACTTTTACCTTCTTTGTTTCTGTCATCAAATGTTAGAGACATACACGCGTAACTCAAATTCTTTCCGTTACTACTTATCACAAAGGTGACGCCAGTTTACTATATATGTTTGCACTTTTTCGTACCGACTTTCTTTCATCAGATTTCATTTGAAACGTTTTAGCCCTCACATATAACTAGGCTATATCTCACGTATTGGAATAATTAGTACAACGGGGTTGCCGGAGAACTTACCCAAGTCTTTGATAGTATTTAAAACGATCATATTTGTTAAACATTATTTCAGAAAACAATGGCAATATGTGTGGAACGTCATATGGGTGATCGTAGTTTTATATATATATATATATATATATATATATATATATATATACACACACACATACATATATATATATATATATATATATATATATATAGTGTCCACATTGGAACATCACGTCCAAACTGGGCATAACAAATAATCAGGGCCATAATCTTCAGGGAATATTACCTTTTTCTCTAGTGTGTAATACTTTATTTTCCATTTCAACTTGCTATATTCATAGCGATGACAAATAACTAAGAAAAAAAAAATACAATTTTTGTTGTTCATTTACAAGTATCAGCTGGTACATACAAACAGACACTAAACACTGGTAGTACAGTGAAACCTTAATTGTAAAAATAAATGTTTGGTTTTTCTTGCCAAAACCAAAACAACACGCTTTTTTCCCGCATAGCAGATTATTGACAGCATCCTATTATGTGAAGTTACCAGGAAACAGGATGCACCGTGCCTACACTGGACTGTCAAATACTAGTTCCATTTCTGTTATGCTTCAGTTTATCCCAGTGGGTATACGGTTACATCCATTGTTCACTTTTTCAGAAAATGCCTGTGCTTTTACTGTGCTCATTCACCATTTCCCACACAATCAGTATTTTGGCATTTTCAATGAACTACCTGCAAAACTAATTTGATTTGACCAAAATGTCTTTTTTTCTCTAATCCTGTATTCCCTGCCTCGCTTAATATCATTGAAGGTCAGAATAATATACAGGGAAATGTTCAGGGTACTAACTTATAGCTTGATGTCCTTATCATTGTTTATTATTGAATACTTGTTTTAAGTGAATTTTGTGTTCAATTTAAAGGTTATAATTAATCAGAGAAATTAAAAAATGCAATAGCATTTAGGGCTGGATCCATGCAGCGGCAAATTAGGCAGCTGCCTAGGGCCCAATCAGCACAAGGGGGCCCAGGCAGAGTCATGAAATAAAAAGATAGATAGATCGG
>JAODLC010000001.1:37845695-37857544 GCA_026781145.1 Hippopotamyrus pictus
AAAAATTTCTACGATTTTTAGAAATTTATCTAAGTAAACCTAATTTCCTCTTGTTCCTTCAGTTCGCACTTAACTGTGCCTTTACTTTCTAATGAAATAGGTTTTTCAGTACTGTGGCCTCAGATAATATAGTTTTTTTAAAAAATAAAAAAAAAATACATTTATGACTTTACGCCAAAGCCGTAAGGTTAGAGTACGACAGCATAATCCGAAGGTTCAGAAATAATTATAATTAAAAAAAAGGTCCAGACTGCCAGCCTTTTAGCCCAGAAGTAGGTCAAATGGAGGAACTGCCCTTTCCCTGCATATCTTCACGGTTAACTTGCCATAAGCAAAAAGTACAGAAAAAAGAGCCCCTTTTCATGCAGAGTGATGGTTTAAATCGTGACATTTTAACCGTCAAGTTTCTATTTATGTTATCTAAGTTACTGCTACATTTTCCAAATATATCTACAACAGACAGGAAATAAAATAATTATTTATTATTATTACTATTATTATTAATAGAATTGGGAACTGGGTTTTTCTCAGTCTTGTCGATGGTTTGGTTTTAATGTATATGGAACCAAATTTGCTAAAATTTCCTTCTCGGGCAACAAAAAAAAAAAGCCGTTTCAAGAACATCCTATTCCTTTATACATTTCATTAGTTATCATGATAATGCAAAATGCTCGGTAAATCCTTGGAATTAAGCAATACCTACAATTAAATGACTCCTGCGGATTTTTGAGTCCGGATGTTAATGGCAATGTTTATTTTACACTACTAAATATAGAGAGCTGAATATGTAAACATCACTTAGGTGAACTGGAAGATTGTTTTATGTGGATTGGTAAGGATCTCGGATATTGTGTGTGTTAAAGGAGCGGGGGAGGGGCGAGTGTATTTTTTGATAACATTTAAAGAATTTTTTCAATAATTATCCTTTAACTTTATTAATTAATCCTCAATGAGAAGCACTCAAACAGGACATTAGGCTTAAGGAGCTTAGAGCCATTGCATCCTGATAACAGGATACTCCTGACCCCGATAAAGTCAGATACAGGGGGGCATGACTGGCTGGGCAGAGTGCGGTGTCCACACTGAGGTGTGGTGGGTGTATGGGCTCGCTGTGACTCAGTGTAGGACACAGAGTCCAGTTTAGGGTCTGGCATCCACTTGCCAAACTGTACCAGAAACAACCTCAGTATTCTTGTACCATCAGCAGCACAGGCATGACCCACCCTGGGCTGTCTACAGTGTGACGTATCGTTTTATAATATTTTATTTTTAATGTAGCGTTATAAGACTTTTATTTTGAAAACGTGTGTACCCTTTTATGCAACATACACACATGATGTATACAAAAAAAAAATCCATCCTCCAATTATTTATCCAGCACCAGGACATGGTGAGCCTGGAGCACAGGGCACATGGCTGGGACCGCCCTGGACAGGATGCCAGCAGGACGCGCACACTTTAGAGACGCCCTTTAGCCTAGCTGCAGGAAAACCCATGTGACACAGAGAGAGCGCACAAAACTGCACACACACACACGCACACACACACACACACACACACACACACACACACACACACACACACACAGTGTGGAGGCAGCATTCAAACCGCCAACACTGCAATGCTACCCACTGAGCCTTCATGCCACTGTACCCATAAACCATGTTCCAAATTCAGCTGTGGTGCAAACCATCATACCGCATGACAAGCTTTAAAATAATGCTATAGAGTTTGTTTCAATCCTCATGTTAAAAAAAGCCTGGATTACAGTTTTCATTCTAAAATACAGGACTTAATTTCACTGTACCTTAGGAGAAAGCATTGTCATTGTCAGTAGAAGTTCAACAGTTGGTGAGCCTGATTAAGTTGTATTTGCTTGCTAACTTTATAAAATGCATTGGAGTGATGTTCTTTAGAGAGGAAAGAAAGCACCATTTCCACCACTTACAGCTTCTCACAGTTCAGGACTTATTAAGCTGCAGCACATATCTGCTTTCATGCCTTTCTGCAAATCTGAAGTTCAAACCCTACGTTCATCTTACCTGGTGTAGCTTCACCCCGCAGGACGGCACGTTCTTCCCAGTCATTATCAGAGACTGGTGTTTTTCCCTCCTCTCCCAACAGAGGTGTAAAATAACAAAGTATTAATACATTGTTACTATACGTGAGTAGGTTTTTTTCTGGATTTGTACTTTACTTGAGTATCTCACGTTCTCACAACTCCTCCCCTTTACTTTGCTACATTTTTGAGCCAAATAATGACTTTTTCCTCCGATCCATTCTACTATAGTTACTTACCCAATTAAAAAAAAAAAAAAACCCTTGCAAAGAAGATGCCATGCACCTGAATGGAGCAGCTGATAGGCGGGGTTAAGGCTCCCAGGTCACGCCCCTTCTGTAACCGAGCCCCTTCTGTCATCCTTCCAGATAGCTGGTCGGCTTTCCTGGATTTCGCCCGCTGCGCTCCTTTGTTTCGCCTGAAGATGGAAACGTTGGAGTCGGAGCTGACCTGCCCAATCTGCCTGGAGCTCTTCGAGGACCCTCTGCTGCTGCCCTGTGCTCATAGCCTGTGTTTTAGCTGCGCCCACCGCATCCTGGTCTCCCACTGCACGTCCAGCGAACCCGTGGAGTCCATCGACGCCTTCCAGTGCCCCACCTGCCGTTATGTCATCACCCTCAACCAGAGGGGCCTAGAGGGACTCAAGCGCAACGTCACCCTGCAGAACATCATCGACCGCTTCCAGAAGGCATCCTTGAGCGGGCCCAACTCCCCCAGCGAGACGCGGCGCGAGCGCGCATTGGACGGCGGCGCCATGACCTCGCCCGGCGAGACGGTACAGTGCCAGTTCTGCGAGCAGAACCCACCGCAAGATGCCGTGAAGACCTGCGTCACCTGCGAGGTGTCCTACTGTGAGGAGTGCCTGAAGGCTACACATCCCAACAAGAAGCCGTTCACCGGCCACCGACTGATCGAGCCTATGCCTGACTCGCACCTGCGGGGCCTGCTGTGCCTTGAGCACGAGGACGAGAAGGTCAACATGTACTGCGTGACTGACGAGCAGCTCATCTGCGCCCTGTGCAAGTTGGTGGGGAGGCATCGCGACCACCAGGTGGCAGCACTGAGCGACCGATACGAGAAGCTGAAGGTGAGGCCAGGGGCAGAACGGTCATAAGAGTCCAGGGTGGGCCTGTAAATGCATTCTGAGACATTCATTCCGCCCATGTACAGAGTGTCTGTTCAGTAAGACAGGTCATGGGAATGGCTTGCTGAAAATGAATCACTTTGGCATGATTCATCCTGCATGGTGCATTTTTGCTATGCATGACATCAATGCATCCTTTAGGCTTTTATTATTTTATATTTGCGCAGTCTCCTTGCATATGTGGAAGGTATCATTTTGCTTTAAAACACTTGCAGTTATGCATTATCTTGAAGTCTTCTCTGACCTTTTTTAAATGGTGCATTTCATGCACTGCCGCTTAACGAAGAGCTGGTGTCAGAAGGTCAGTTGTTTGTTTAATTATCGCAATTATCTTCCTGACATTTACACGGATATGTCATTGGGACGAGGCCAGATTGCGAGAACCGTTAAATGTTTCCGCTGTATCCCGGAGCCATTCACAGCACAATTTCTCACAGTTTCATGTGGTGAATCACAGCGAATCCAAGTGACTTGTGTCTTGGCATGCTGCTGGGCTGGCCACACTGTTTCAAGGTCTGAAATCATGCAGTGCCCCATATTAGCGCTTTAGAAAACCTTGCAAGAATTGTGTTTTCATAGTATCGGCGGTGGCATTTTTTACGAATAGTTCCTCTAATATTCCTGGGCAAGTTAAGCTTCATTTAATGACTCGTGAACCAATTATATAAACACACCCACATGTTACAGTTTACATGGTAATGGATTTCACTGTTTATGGTATGCAGTCTGAATGTGTAAGAGATCCTAATTTCCAGAAATTAGTGAGTGATTTAATGTGCGGCAAAGATCCAAATTTCCTTAATGCACAAATTATTTTCTAACAGTCGAATAATAATAAAATAACACGAATTGCAAAGGTGTCATCATACTGTATAATTTTTTAAAAGGTATGTGGTTTGTCACACTATATTACATTTGATTTTTATTACTTTTGTTTTACTGAGCAAATTGTTCAGATTGAATATCTAGTTGAATAGATGTTCTAGTTTAAAAACAAGAAAATTCTTTCTTTCTGTTGAATATGGAAAATCAAATGACCAAATGGTGATTATTCTGTGTCAGTCCACATGGCTACAAGACCTTTATGTAAATGTAAAGCAACAATGAACAGCTTGCAGTTCAGTAAATATTTCAGCTTTAAGGAATTGTTTCATACAGAATGCAACACAAAAAAACAACAACACAAATTTGCAAAATATTTGGATGCAAAGTTAACGCCAAACTTTCTCGCCAAACATGATGTGAAATTTTCGCAACTGATTGAGAAAGGTTTGCATACCAAAAGAAACTGTCAACTAGTGAAAAGACCTAGCAGCAGTTTTTCATGTTTCTTTTTGGAAAACAAGTGAAAATAGACAAATATACTAGATACATCCAATTCTAAAAAGGCTTATTCTTTACAGCAACCGTTGTTCAGTCAAAAATAACTTCGGATGTATTAACCTATTATCATTTAGCAAAATCATCTACTATCAGTTTATCAGTTTATTAATTGCAGGAATAGAGAAAACAGGGTAACACATTAAGTGCGCCTTTATAATGCATTTGTAGAACATTCAGTGCACCTTCTTAATGCATTCGTATTTATATAATTTTAAGGAGCAGAATATGAACTAATTGGCCAGGGCCATCCATAAGTGGGAAGAAAGGGGAATGGTTTATCTACCAGCAAATACTGCCCCCCAACCCCGACCCCCACAAACAATTATTATTTATCGTCAGGGTTGAACCTGTACTGAATATCAGTATCTGCAATACCAACCTTGGAAAGGTAAATCAGATTGTGTTGTCCCGCAAATGAAAGGATTACTTCCTATTCAAAAAAAATAAAACTGATCACGTGTGAAAACTGACATCTTATTGGTCGTTTTTTTAAACGCATTTGATAATTGAGCTCTCTCCAGATAAAAAAAATGATGGATCAAGACAATGCAAATTTGTCAAATTTGGTATGAAAGCCTTCACAGAAATGTGTTTCTTCATTTCAGAATCATGTAGTTTTTTTGTGTGGAAAAAAATCGGACTGTGTGAAAAGGCCTTTATCATGGCCCCTGTAGACAGCAAACATCTGAGCAGACCTGTTATTTTTCAAATGCAAGCCAGTCCCTCTAGTGGATATTATTATGGGGAGTAAAAATACAATCTGCAGACCTAAAATGCAAGCCCAGAGGACGCCTTTGGGTGTGAACTTGCGGCTCAACAAACCAACGTCAGCTTGAGAAACCAACATTAACTCAACAAAGTAGCAGTGACAGTAAACTTAGAGAGCTGGCTTGAGTCTCACTCAGCAGGGGAACAGACAGGCTTGCAGTACAGATAACGAGGCATCCTTGTGGTCTGTTTTTCTTTAGTCTTCACTTGCGCCCCACTGAGATGCAGAGATCGCCAATTACTGAGCCTCCTCTCGCCATTTGGCTGTACTGTCACTGCGCAGAGATTCTCAGGGTGTCAACTAGCTGTAGATCAAGGACCAGCAGGCCATACTTTTTCAAGCGGGGGTCCCTCTGTATTTCTGCTGTGAGTGCTGCAGTGGTTGCCATTCTGTTGTGTTTAATTGGCTAGAAAAATAAATTATTTGGTGATCTATAGATGTTTATAAAATTAAGCATTAATGGTTTTTGAGAACTCCTTCATCAGTCTTATTGCTGAGGCTTTGATAATGTCCATGTCATTTTTTATAACTATATGTTTATATCTTACAAATCCTCCAGCAAAACTGTTCCTGCATTAACTAATTCAGAACTTCTGGAACTACTGTTACTGTATGTGGGTTTTAAAATGCCATTGTTAAGCTTCTCCATTCACACCAAGCAAAATTAAGAACATGGCTCCAGAGTATCTGTTGCCCTAAAGTCCTTATACCATATGTCTTGGCTTAATTGCCTGCTGAGGATCTGGGAGATTACCCTATTGCCCTAGATTGACCCTAAAATTCTAGCATATTTACATTAAAGACCCTTAAAGGCTTTACATGCATATTAAGCATGTTATAAATGAAGCAGGGTATTACAAAGGAAGACTTTGCATGTTATTATTAAAGCAGCTGTAGATAAACTGAAAATGTCAGGAATTTAGCTCATCAGCTTTACTCAGGAATGCGCTTCGGGTTGATTGACGTCGTGCTTGGTGTTCTCCCAGTGTTCTCAACAGCTTTCATCCTGGGTGTTCTGGACCACCTCACCAGTGGGGTTTAGATCGAAGTGCAGGCTGGTGGACTCAGGTTTTCTTTAAGGATTTTGCGGGAACAGTTTTACTTCAGAGATGAGTCAACTTCCTGATAAATAATGAAAACAGAAATCGGGTGGGTTATTTCTGAAGCTCCTGAAGCTTTGTGGCAGAATTAAAAATACGTTTGATGCAGAATCCATATCTCTACACACGGTCCATTTAACACTCACTACACATTAGTGTAGTTTGTTTGGTTTATTCTTCATATCCCACGGCGATAATAACACCTCACAATCCCCCCAAGTTGAAGTGCATTTTAATGCATAAAGTATCTCTCCAGAATCATATGATTAATGATTGCAGTTTAAAAAATGCATTGTCTTGGTTCTTTTATTACTATGAACAAGACCAAAAAATCTGAATGACACATTTGATTGCGTATGCACTTATATATTAATGCACATATCTGTCATGATAAGTTTGTCAATATGTGACAGAATAATAAAAATACAGTTCCAGGCAACATATTTTTGTGACTTGCCCATCAAAGTCCTTCATGTACTTTAAAGGAAGCCTTTCATTGAACTAAATATGTGGTTTGAAAACATATCTTGTGGCAGTATTTTTGCTATGCAGATGATCGTTATGGGCGGAAAATGAAATTCTCTGGCTTGTGTCGGGGCATTACCATGCAGGATTGTTTGTGTGGAAGTCAACTAGATGCAGTTAAGTGCCCAAAGATGTCTAATATCAGAATATGAGGGAATATGGAGCACTGAATGTGAAAATTACCTCATCAGCTCTGTTCATTTGGGGCAGATTCACTGCCTTCCTTTCCTTCCAGGGAGGGGTATCATTTGGCCATCTGGAATGCCAGACAACCCGACTTAGCAAGCTGAATTCACTCTGTCTCAGAAGAACGGGCACCAGCGGTAAAGCTTGCCTAGATGATGGTACCAGATAGATAGAAGGTTGTGTCTCCTTCATTGAGACAGAGGGGATGGGTCCTGAGAGGGTATCAGCGGGCGAGGTTGTTAAAACAGGGGAAAGTAGCACTTTTCCCCCCCGCGAGGCTGCTAGCGCGTGCTCGCTTTCCAGAGACCTGCTTCCTTCCTGATAAAACTCGCCGGGTCATGAAAATATCCGACTGGAGGAGGCATCCAGCCCACTTTTTGGAGCAGAAACCAGCTGGAGACTTTCCTCTGTTAGCCTCAGGGGATACTGGCCAGGAGCGGTCACCATGTGTGACGCGGCACCTTTAGCGATGGTCATGTGTGGCTCAGCGGGCTAAGCCTCTGTGCCTGTGATTGGAAGGTTGCCAGTTCAAGCCTCAGCAGAATAGTCACATGCCTGTGGGTCCTTGGGCTCCTAACCCCCAGCTACAGGGGTGCTGCACACTGCACTATGAGCACACCCCATGCTCCCTCTCCCTACTGCCCCCACTTGTGTGTGAGTTTCCTCCAGGTACTCTATGTTCCTTCCCAACACATGCGGTGGTTACGTTTTGGCAGGTGTTTGAGTAAACAACCAGCGAGAGGGGCTTGGCATTCCCTCGGAGAAATCAGAAGAGCCACATGAAGGGTGTCCGCATCACGTGTCCATGTCACGAAAATAGAAACTGATATTCTGTTTACACCAGACAGCAGGGAAACATCACTACACTTCCCTCTCCAAGAGAGCCCTGGATGTTTAATAAAGGTATTGATTGAAATGTTAGAAACGGAGAAGCCATCCAATTCTGAGCAGGGCTCTGTGACTGGTCAGGCGTACAGGTGGCTCAGTCCACTTCACAGTTTCATTCCCCATCCGTCCATCCATCCATCCATCCATCCATCCATATTCCACACACACATTCACACAGGAAGAACACACAAACACCCATACAGAGCTGGGGACAGGATAGATAAATATTTAGTAAGAGGCACATCTTGATGCCATAAGAAGACAAAGAAGGGAGGTGATCGTCCTTTTCTGTGTTAAAGCCCCTCCACAAGTTTTAATTTTAGATTCTGGGAGCTCATCAAATTAAGTGTTTCTACAGCTTAATGAAGGTCTTTTTAATTATATTGCCGTTAACAGGTTTTCGTCTCATTATGGTTTTTTTTCCTCCTAATATTTTATAATAGAAAATCAGCAAAGGGAGAGGAAAGGAAATGGATTGGATTTGAAACTTTTTCCCTGTGCGGTGACTTTTAAACTGATTAAACGTCCCAAGCAGGAGTATGCTGTATGCTGTTCCCTCACGCCGATGGTCGTAAGCAGGCAATTCAGGGGCAGCTAGTATCTCAGGCCAGAAGAGTCATTTAAAGTTTGTCTTGACAATATTAGGAAAGAGTGTTCTAGAACTTACACGCGTGCCCTCCATTTGAAGATGCAGGTACCATGCACAGCTTTGTTTGGAAAGCTTCAAATGGCTGCCCGAGCCACTTCTCACATGCTGGAGATCCCAAGTCCAGCCTGATCTCTGACACTTGTTATGTCTGTCCTGCTAGGTTCACTACAGGGAAGCTACTGTCCTCATTGTTGCTTTGGAGAACACGCCACTGTGGAATTCAGCTCATGAAACTCTGTCTGGGGAGTCTGGCCTCCAGCCTGCTGCTGAATTATCATATTTAAAAAACAAGGCATATATTTGCTTTGCTAAACATAAAGGATGTAAAGTTTCAGCACATTCAGATCGATATTGGCTTGACAATACAGTGTTCGTGATCGTCTCATACGCATCTCCCTTAATAAACTTAAATCTGGGGAGGAAATGCCCACATTGAGTGCCCTGACATGACTTGAAGTGCCAACTGGCAGCGACCCCCAACCCCCCCCTACCCTCTATCGCTGTAAGGAGGAGGAAGATGATGATTGTCAGCAGAGAAAATTAATTTGGGGGAAAGACAGAATGATGCTCTTGTGAAGCTGCGAATAAAAAGGCCCCCTTTTTTCCCTCCTTCTTTGTTTTCGGGTGTCATGAGCTCAAAGCTTCCCCCCGACAGGCAGACCCAGAATGATTCCAGGGCTTCCTGTCCGCCTCCCTTTCCTTCAGTTTCTGATATTCCCAAATCCTGGACACCCAAGGAATATTCTTTACACAGAATTGTGCCATTAGCAATACTGAAATTGTTTAATTGACCCCTAAGAAATATCCCATGTCATAGTAATCTACTTTCTGTGGGTTTTTATAAATAATAGCGCGGGCGACATGAGAAATGTTGTTTTTGGCAGTTCCTACAGTAAATGAACTAGATCGCTATGAGCAAAACAAGAAAGGCAAGCTTACAACTTGTAACTTGTAAGGGATATGAGGTGGAAAAAAATACCTTGAGAGAATGAGGGGAAATATTTTTTTAATATGTCTTTTATACTGATGACAACTATTTAATTATAGTATAACAAATTAATAGATGGCTTTCAATGGTGTTTTATAGTGAATAGCACACTGTCTAGGTTCAAGTCCTACAGCTGTATAACTCATTGCGTACATAATTCTAGGATGAATGGGCAGGATGTTTTACAAAATTATTGCTGTGGTATGTTTACCTATCATGAAACAAACACCATTAAGCTGTCATACCACAGTTATCTCATAAAGTAATCTAGCAAACTAACTATTCTTGGTCAGCATGGAAATATTTTAAAGGAGTTTACAATCCAAGCGATGCTAGTTCATAGCTGGTGTGAAAAGTAAAGACAGTCTGACTGTCTGTCGCTTAGTGCTTTAGTGGGTGATTGAGCTTGGAAAGAGAAGAGTTTTAAAGTCCAGGACATGGATGCCATAAAATCATGACAGAGATTATATTTCTGTGATTACCTGAGTGACAGAGATGAGAAATGACAGGTCATTCTCACACTATCACACTATCTTTTTCTTTTCAGCAAGCCTTGGATTCGAATCTCGGCAACCTGATCAAAAGAAACAACGAATTGGAGACCCTCTTGGGAAAGCTCATTCAGACCTGCCAGCACGTGGAGGTGAGAGCCCTCGTGCTTACCTGGTTACCTTTCCTGTCATGTCCTTATAATCCTTAATAGCCCCTTTAATGTTTTCAAAATGTGTTAAGTTCCTGTAACATTATTAAAGCAACCTTTGAAGAATAACAAACAGACATTATTAAGAGTCACCTTGAGAGGATGTGACAAGTGCTTCAGCTTACAGAAGGGTAATAGTAGTAACAATAATATTTGGAGAAGATGTTGGAAAGGACAGATAATATTATTTCTGTTCAGAATGAGGTTTTATTATCAGCTTAAAATACAAGTACCCAAAAAGGAGAAATGATCCAAACCGTGATAAATATGGAGTCCAGCACTCAGGCAACTGCGTGGGGTTTGAGTCGAACTTCCCTACTAAGGCCAGCTCAGAAAGCATCTCTCCACCTGAGTCTCACGTGCAACTCAGCAACAGACAGCTTTGATTCTAAGGCCAGATCTTTAAAGGAAGCTCCAGAAAACTGAAGACTATTCTCCCGCCTTAGAGGAATTTGGGAATATTTCAAATAAGGACCTACACACAAAGTCGGCTCTTCAATTCAGCCGTAGGAGGAGAAATTTTGTATCTGTGTCTAGCTGTGGATCAAACTGAATCAGATGCCTCAACAATCCGTTTTTTGTTCGTTCTTTGATTTTTTTCCATTTCAAAACCAAATCGGAAAAATAAAAAAAGTGTTGTTTATGAAGTTTTTCTATTTTAAAATCAAAATAGGAAAAAGAAAAAACAAGAACAAGAAGGAAACAGGCACCTTGTTTCGCTTTTCTGTTTTGCAACCAAAAAAGAAAATGGAGAAATCAGAAAAACAATGGAGCAGCGGTTTGTTTTCTCGATAACCAGAAATGTAGGGAAGGAGAACACAGCAAACAAGTACAACATGAAGAGGACCATGATATGATTCAACCGTTAACAACATAGTGCTACAGCAGTTATCAAATTATTTATGACCTTTATTAGAGTGGACAAACGGGCTCAGAAATTGTTATACTGGGCCAGGACAGAGGAAGGATGATCCATGTTGAGGCTCCAATAAATCAGGGTTTATTTAACAAAAAACAAAACACAAACAGGGAATCAGAAAGTCTCAAGAACAGAATGAGGACAGGCACTTAAATTTACACAGATAACAGGGCTAACAAGGGGAACATGTGGAACAAAAACAACCAATCAGCAAAGGCACAGGACAACAGGCAAGTAATAAACAAACGTAACACACACTAAGCATTAACAACACTAGGGAATAGGGCTGCTCGATTATGGAAAAAATCATAATCACGATTATTTTGGTCATGATTGAAATCACGATTATTTTACACGATTACTCGTTGGCTTTGGAAATATGTTGCATTTATTGAACAGAACAGTGAATTCTCCTAAAAAACAGGTAAAGACAGATAAAGGCAAACAAGATCAACAATGTATTGCACTTCCACAATCTTTTGAAAACAAGTAATAAATAAAATATAAATATTAAATAAAATAATAAATAAATTAGTCCA
>JAODLC010000001.1:37857644-37878411 GCA_026781145.1 Hippopotamyrus pictus
AAATGCTGATAGGGTTACAGATCTAAACCTTAAAGGTTTTTAGCCAGAAACACCAGCCTATTCACATGATCTGGTTTCAGTTTCTTTCTGTTTCTTTATTAATTGGTCATATGTCGGTCTGTGTTTAAATTTTAAATGGTTAAAAAGATTTGTGGTGTTACCAACCGGTACCGACACAACCGCGTAGCAAATCTTGCACCTAATATGTTTTTGAACCACGTCCGCTTCTTCGAATCCAAACTGTTCCCAAACAACAGAATTGCTTCTACCTCTTTTGTTGACCACAGACTTCTGTGGCTGCTCTTTTTCTGCCATCTTCACTCGCGCTGATCTTTAAACGCGATCAGATACCACATACGCAACTTCTTCGCTGACAGTATAGAGTGAGAGAGTTCGGGCTTCTGGAAGGGCGAAAGTGCGGATGCGCGCGCGCGTCAGAACGCAGGTCAAAATAACTTAAAAAAAGTGAATAATCGTTTTTTTCGATTACACCATTTTTGTGATCGTTGAGACCCGACATCGAAATTCGATTAATTGCACGGCCCTACTAGGGAAGACAAGAAACATAAGTCTAAGCAGAACAAAACTAAACAAGGCACAAGCAGGGTAAACCTAAAAAATGGACACAAGGCAAAGACAAAAGCAGGCGCAAAGGAAAACAGCAAACCAATAAATATCAAACAAGTGAGGCTGGCCAGAATTCATGACCGGTGGGGTTTAGACTCTGAGCCAATTGCTCGAATCATTGAGCTATGCAGCAGCCTGGGGAGCAGGGAAACACACCACAGGCTGAAGGGCTACAAGACTGAGAGGGGGGAAGCAGGGTGCCCAGTGACACCTGCTGGCCAAAAGGGGACAAGGCACATAGGACAGGGTCAGATGAGCACAGTCCCTGACAAAAATCAGTATTGCTTTGCAGATTTATATGTATTACAATATAATACATATATTATATTATAATGCTTTTATATGCATTATAATATATTATTATTATTTTACTAAAATACTAATATATGTTATATTAGTCAAAAGTTTGGAAATACCAAGCCACCTAAAAAGGGGGTGATAGTGTTGCATCATATGACCTGGCCGCCATATCTAAATACAATAGAAATGGTTTTGGGGGAGTTCGACGAGAGAGTGAAGGCAAAGCAGTCGTAAGTGCCCAGCATTTATATGGGACCTCCTTCAGGACAGCTGGAAAAGCATCTCAGGAGACCACCTCATAAAAATGGCATAGAAGAGAATGTAGGGTCAGCCTGTCCCTGGAGCAATTGGGGTTAAGAGCACAACGGTGAGATTACTCTGCCAACCACAGAATTTGGGCCAGCAACCTTCCAACCCACGGAGTTGCCCCCCCCCCCCAACAAATTATTATTTTCTGAAAGTATTTTTTTTTGGTTGGTGCATAAGTCATAAATGTTATTTTATAGTTTTGATGTTTTACAATTATCCTAAGATTTTGACTGGCACTGCATATGTTGTAATATTAAAATATTATTATATATTATTTAATATGTTATATTGTTCGGTATCCCTGGGAGTTCCCATACATGTCACTAAAAAGAATCAAAAACCATGATTTTACAGATTTCCCATTTGGTTTTAAAACAGATAAACATGAAACCTGTTTTTTTCAGGTCCTTCTGATTTTAAAATGGAAAAACCACAAAACAACACTGCGTTTTTTGTTTTTCCGATTCAGTTCTGAAATGGACAAATCAAAGAATGAACGATACATGGATTCTCACCATTCCCAAGAAACCATTTCCTTTTTTCTTTTTTTAATCATCTGATTAGTTTTTTCTGATTTACAATATAATGATTCTAGCATGAGTTAAAGCATAAACTTTGTTTAATTGTAAATTCTTCCAAACTAAGTATTTTATTTTCGGTCGTTATATCCTTGTCCCTCCACAAGTTTCCCCGGAGGGTTAATAGTTTGACGTCAGTTGGTACCTAATTGCTGGTTGCTTTTATTTGGTGTGCCGTGGTTCTGTTTCACTTATGTCTCCGTATTTCTGAGGTTCTGGCTTTTTATGGCATGCACCCAAACATTCCCCTGTGTTCAACAACATATTTCTTTTCCTCTTGCATATTTTCTCTTTCATTTATGGGGATGACCTTTAGTGTGATAAGAAAAGAAACATTTTTTACAATTATCCTGCAAGTCATTAAAACACAGTCTGTCCACATTATTGAAATTTTCTATGCCTATCTGTGACATCGTCAGTGATTAATGTGATAATTGCAATAAATGTGACCTTCTTCAATGCTTTAAAACAGTTAGCAAGGAACTTCACAAGGTTCCCACTGCAACTGGGTGCTGTTTATTTTTTATTTATAACTATCTAAATTCCAGTTTTCTTTTACAAAAGAGCATGAGTATACTTCACGGGGACTTTCTTCCTGCAGTTGGAATAACTCCAAGCCCCCAAATAAGGTCCTGTCATATAATAAATGTGCAGTTTGTAGCTCAGAAAATCTTCATGCCTCATTTAGGATTAAGCGAGGACTGTGTCCCACAGTTTACTCCTTTCCTGTCCCATTCAGCAAAAACTTGACCTAATCGTAGGAAGACATGTTTGCAGGCCGACCAGAATGCCACAGATAACCCTGCAGAATTTTTATGTATCTTTTGAACTGCCTGTATGTGAAATCTACTTGACTACATCTGTTTGAAATTTATGAGGTTTCTACTAGAGCCTATTTAGATTTAGGCCTTATGTATCCCAGTAAACAATAGCTGAAGTAAAATACATATTTCAGTTATGGCTGGCATTCAGCACTGTCTACAGGCCCCTTAAAAGAATGGTCTCAGTGAAACCAGAAGTCTCTGAGTCATTGCTATATCCCAACAACAAAGCTGAAAGTGCTTGTGATTAGGAGAGATCTGGGGAAACTGATTTATGCTTCATTGTGACGGTCTGTGGTCAGTGCTTTAGCCTTCCTCAGTGTCATCTTACTATAGAATTTTGTCATCTGTGTCAGTGAAAATTATCACAGTTATAGTTAGTGTATAAGGGGAACTCTTAATCTCACTTTCTTTTCAAAGGTGAATGCATCACGACAAGAGAACAAGCTAATGGAGGAGTGTGATCACCTGATTGAAATCATCCAACAAAGAAGGCAGGTCATTGGAACAAAAATCAAGGAGGGCAAGGTACTCTCATAATGCACTGCCCTAGCGATTATGATCTGCTGTGCCAAGTCGCCAAGTCATGTCTGGATAGCATTAGGTGTCTTGTAGAAATCTGTCATTTGATTTGCTCTGTATAATGTGCACCACATTACTTACAGGTTGAAATCCTTTGGGCCATATTTCTGTTGTACTCATAATATCCAGATGTGTTACCATAAAATTTTACGATCTTTAAATAGTTTTTCTTACAGTTGATGGTGTCCTGAAAGCCACAAAAAAGAGCCGTAGGTCTGACTCTGTATCTTGAGATGTCTTGCAGGGATTTATGAAGACGTCCGTTCCCCTGAAGATTCAGATTTGTAAAATTCTACCTAATGGGGTTTCGCTAATGACCTCACAATTCACACATGTATATCCAGAGTATTTCAACAGTATTTCATGGACAATATTGACATAAATGAGCATGAAATCAGTACATTGATTTGCCAACAATTGCCAGATCTGAATTTTCTGGTAATTATTTATTATGTACTGCTTTTATTTGTGTCCAAATTGACTGATTACCACCGACCAAAAATTAATGCTGCCCTAAAGTTTCATGTTTCTGCCTCCTTCGCTGGTTTGTGTCTGCTGGAGATTGTGAGTGTTTCCCCCTGTTTTGATCCTGAGGCAGGACCTTAATGTAATTTTATTAGCACAGATTTCATTAGGTCTGAGGGGCTCAGTGTAAACAAGGAGGCTATTGGGTTTTTGGCTGGGACTCATTTATTAACAGTCAGGGGTCAGTACTGTATTCATGAAACGTAAGAGGGTACCACTAAAACAATGATTATTCTATTTACACAAGCACAACGTGTTTTACCACTGGCTGTGGTGCCAGCTAAGGAAGAGTCTTGTGTATGAATGGGGTTTGGATCCTCAACAAGACAGTGGATCCCTATGCATGAGCAGAAGATACGTTCTACATAAGTAGGATATTTAATTAATTATTATAAGCTGTGTAGTCCTGCAAAGAAAATTCCATCAACAACAGGAATGCATGTTGGGGCAGTGTGTGGCTTAGCAGGTTAGGATGAGGTGATCGGAAGGTCACTAGCTCAAATCCCAGGGTAGGCAGAATTATTTCACCGTTGGCCCCTAGAGCAAGATCCTTAATCCCCAGTTGCTCTTGGGACTCACTGACCCTGCTTTCTCAAATAAATAAATAAAAAACATATGTCACTTTGGATAGGATCATTTGTTATATAAATTAAATGTAAGATAGCAGGAGTGGAGCAATGAACAAGTTAAGCTGGAGAGTAGGCAAAAAAATCAGGATGTTGTACTTTTTCCAGATATTGTAACGTCAGTAACTTTGGGATTCTCGGTGATCATAAGTGATAGTAACCTTGAATCAGAGCAAAATAACAAAACGGCTGCCATAATGTTCAGGAAGACCTCACTGAAGATCTAATAACACTTATTCGGAGTGGATAATGAGCGAAACTGGTCATAATCCAAAGAATATGCGGTTCAGCAATTCCCAGGTGTTTATGCTCTTATTTTAAGAGCAAGCACAGCTGGAATAAATTGGAAATAAATGTTTCCATTGACTGTTGGCAGGGATGCATCTGGAAAGTCCGGGCCTTTATCATCATGGCACACATGCACAAATAAACGTGTCCGCAGGTGGTGAGGCTTCGCAGGCTGGCTCAGCAAATCGCCAACTGCAAACAGTGCATCGAACGATCATCATCCCTCATCACCCAGGCTGACCAGACGCTGAAGGAGACGGACCATGCCCGCTTCCTGCAGACTGCCAAGAGTGTCTCCGAGAGGTAAGCGGTACGCTCAGGTTGCCACGGTGGCCGGGGGACATTTCTGGCTGGGGAAGCGACTAGTGTAGGAAAGAGGCTCAATCCTCAGCTAGACGCTGGATCCGTACGTCTGAGGAAAGTGTCATGCATGAGTGGACATAAGTACTATATACACTAGTGGACAAAATTGTGGAAGCACTTCACATTTTTAGTGATTGAAGAACTTTATTCCAATTACTCCAGTTAATTATTTAATCGTCCATTGTATGATATTTATTAACATTCTTTGATTGCTTATATACATTACCGCCAATATTCGTGTAGAGATTTTTTAAGTGTTATGCCAAAAATGCTAGGTGTTTCCACAATTATGGCCACTAGTGTAAATATGATTTGAAATGAATTTGGCATACTACATTTGTTCATTATTATAAGCTGTGTAAATGTGCAAAGAACATCATGTTCACAACAGGAAATTACATCTCAAGCCAGATGCATCACATATCTGAATGAGCCCTGAATGTGTTTAGCGCAGATGTTTTAACAACAATGCTCTCAGTTTGAGAACCTTTGGAGAGATTAATCTCTGGGCTATTAATACCTTGGATGTCTTAAGATCCTAACAACGGTCCTCTCTCAAGCTTTGAATAAATTATTTTATTTAAATAAGGTTGGAAGTCTGCAGTTTAGAATTTATATACAGCCATGGAAAAAAATAAGAGCCCACTTTATATTTTTAAACAAATTTGCATTTTTAAAATCCTGGTTTAATCGTGGTTCTGCTGGTAGAAGGTTATGCTGAGCAGCAGGTTGCTTCCAGTTTCAAAATTTGTAAGACAGCAGTACACAAGAACAAGGTGAAGCAGGAGACACTGGGAATGACCAGGAATCAGCCAGGTAAATGGCGGAAGCGACTTTCTAATGCCAGAAATGAGCATTAACTCATCCAACAGTTTCTTATGAATTGCGGGATGACATCAAGTGACCTTCAAATGTAATGGGAAACATTAAGCACTGGTGTGAAGTTCATGGCTAGGACAGTGTGTATCAGGCTCCTAGAAGCAGGACTGAAATCCAATAAAGCAAGGAAAAAGTCCTTCATTAATGAGAGACTAGGAAAGAGAGAGAGAGAGCGATACACACATATATATGTATTTATATGCACATATATTTTTTTCTTTGAATTGGTTGCTAAAGAAAAATATTTGTTATAAAATATTTGTTAAAAACAATGCCTCTTTTTTTAGGGTGTCTATGGCAACAGCTTCTTCTCAGGTTCTGATCCCAGAAATCAACCTGAACGACACCTTTGACACTTTCGCATTAGATTTCTCAAGGGAAAAGAAAATGCTGGAAAGCCTGGATTACCTTACAGGTAGGACAGTAATAGCAATATTAAAGTGTGCTAGAGAAGTTTTGTTATCTGTATATATTTTCTGACAGGTTCTCCCAGGAGGAGAGACATTCTGAGCACTGTGGAGGTAATCAGCAAGTTTGATGTCCATCTCATGTGATCCGATGAAATATTTACTCTTGGCCACATCTGTGTGTCAGTTCTGTTTGAAATGAAACTGCTTTCATCTTGCTTGTGTATCCAGTTTGGGTTCTGCTGCTTTTTTCGCTCGCGTCTGCCTCTGGGAGACGGCGGCATGTGGAGAGATTTTCAGTTAGAGGGCATCGATTAGAGGTGATCTGCATCCACGGGCGAGTCACTCAGCTGGTGTCAGCCTGTGCTGTCACAGAACATTACGCTTTGGGGTTGTTTGCTAATTTAATGACAAGACAATGTCATATCCCTGCTGTTTCAACATTAGAAAAGGAAAGTGACTTGTTTACTGGAGGAATCTGATTCTAGGCTATTCTGAGAGTGTCACTGTGGGAGAAGTCTGTACCGGTCTTTGTCCTGCCACAGTTTGCGGAGTTCTCAGGCGACACACAGCGATGTTGAGATGTGTCCCGATTTCTCCATTGCAGCGCCGAATCCTCCAGGAATACGGGAGGAACTGTGCACTGCCTCGTATGACACGATCACTGTCCACTGGACCAGCGACGACGAATTCAGCGTCGTCTCCTACGAGCTGCAGTATGCCATCTTCACCGGGCAGGCCAACGTCGTTAGTAAGTGAGCGGGATCGGACGCTAGCACATCTCATTTACATTGACTTCCTAATGTGAGCTAAATCCTACAAAGCTTGGATTCTCAGTCCCTTGAGTACAATGCAATGTACTGGTCAAATGAAAATATGTCAATATAACAATATAACATGCACAAAACGTCACCCTTCCATTTTCAATCACAGGTACAGAAAGGATGCAAAATATAATAGCTAAACAAGGTGTAATGCTTCTTACAAAAAAGACGCTTTACTTTAGTCTGATGGCCGGCCTACGCCCATTTGCTCCGGCAGAATCATTAGGGAATACAGATTCTACAAATCAGAACAAAGTGAACACAATTATACACACAGTATTACCTTTTCCTATTGAAATACAATGTACATTTTCTATGAGGGAAGGGGTAGCTTTGCACACCTCCTTTGAACAAAGTTGCAGTCCCTTTAAACAGTGCCTAGGGAGTCCTGGCTGCATTTACTCATGGTTTCTGTGAATTTAAAAAGCAGACATCCATTTTAGTCATTTTAAAAACAGGGGTTCAAAATAAAAACATCTGCCTAAGGACAGCGCCCCAAGGAGCATGGATACCTCACCATCCAGGCAGTGGTGGTGTGTTTAATCAAGCAGGCCCCCTTTGATCCCCGGCTGAGTGCTCTGCCTCTGCAATAGCATAGGAAACAGCTGCTGGAGTCCAGGTTCCTTTCCAGTGGCTGGAACTTAACGTGACGCTCAGTTAGTGTACGTCCGTCTAACGAAAGCGCGTTGTGTTCTGCCGTACGCAGCTCATTCTGCAGGCTGTGGACCCATGAAAGCCCCTAAATGCACTCATTCAGCAAACTCTGCACTTCTCTTTAGCCCCGCGATCCTGAGCTATTCCACCTCAGCTTCCTGTTGGCTCCTGACTCTTTGAAACATTACACCTTAGCCAGTGCACTGCCCTGAGATCAGGTGAAAATACAAAATAACAATGTTCTATTTTTTAGCTCTGCATGGGGCCGTTTCTGGCACTTGAGGGATTTCCTGATGAGGGAATTGTCCCTGAAAATTGCACATTGTGTCTTGATGCCAAATTAAGGAAATGGGAAAAGGGGGCTGCGGGACCCACAGATTCTGTACAGAATTTAGGGTGGGAGTGATAAAAAAATGAGATTGCCTTTCATTTGGCTGCATTTGTAGTTTAACAGTAAATATAACTTGCGGATTTATGTGTGCTTAACCTGTTGTGCTTGGCTTAATGTGATTTAGTGTTTGTTTTCCATCCAGTTGTCCACCCAGACTACTTACCCTGCCTAAGGCCACATTAATATGAAGCTTATTCTGGTAGACAGGACCTAATCCAGGGCGGGGCGTGCCTACCAGAGGGCAGTCAGTCACACGTTATACCGAATTAATCAGCCCAGACGAGCCAGTCCGGGGCGATCACAGGGGCGTGAGGAAACCCCAAGGCTGAGAGGCGGCGACTCTGGCACATTGCACGCGGTGGTGGGCCATGGGGGTGGCAGCGAGGCCCCCAGCCTGGGGACGGGAGTGTGTTACTCAGGGAGTTTATGGGTGGCAGGGAGATGGGGGTGGTTTCTCCTTCTTTGTCATGTAGTGTACCCCCTCCAAACAAAAAAGGGAAAAATTCAAAGTAAAGTCTCATGATTAGGGCAAGCTGGGCCTCCCACACGTCATAGAGGGATATTGTGGGGAAGGGGTTCCCTGTCTTTTGATGTTCATCGGCTGATGTACGTTGTATAAAAATTTCATGAACCGGTGACCCGGCTGGGTGATTGATTTCATACATTTAACCGTTTGCATATTTTTTCAGATGCAAACAGTGGGGTCATAAAAAATGCAAAATATGTTATTTATTTTTGGAAATTAACAAAACCCTTCCACAAAACCTGCAGTGTTCTGGAGTGCTGGCCACTGACCGGGACCAGTCCGTGGACCGGGGGTTGGGAACCCCTATTGTGGGGAATACTCAGCATTTAACATTTCTCCATCATGCGGTCTTCCAAAGCACAGGGTGACTGGGCAAATAAACACATGTAATGTGTGAATTACAAGATGATGAAGTGAGGATAAGATGAGACCTCCTGTCCCTTACACAGAGTTCAGTTCAGCATTAAAATACGCTAAAACGATCCCGAGCCGACACGGCGCGTCACCGCATGCGTGCAGAGTTCCTGTGCTGTCACTCGTGTCCTCTCTGAGATCCCGAAAGGCTTCCCGCTCTGAAATGCCCCCTCCCCCCCGCATCTCGACAGGCCTCTGCAACTCGGCCGACAGCTGGATGATCGTGCCCAACATCAAGCAGAATCACTACACGGTGCACGGCCTGCAGAGTGGCACCCGCTACATCTTCATCGTCAAGGCCATCAACCAGGCGGGCAGCCGCAGCAGCGAGCCAGCGAGGCTTAAGACCAACAGTATGAATCCTGCCTCTGTGTGTGTGTGCGTGGAAGGCCAGGTTCATGCACAGGCTAACTTGGGCTATACCCCGGGGCCCTGTGTTGTTTGGGGCCCCAAATGTATTTTTTGTAGTTGTTACAGTGGCACTATATGCTGGAGGTAAGGCTCCAGTGATGAATTTGGCCCAGCTCCATGTGTGGCTACAGCTACATGTGTATGTACCATTTTGGTCAGTCATTGTGTGGCACCCCTGGAGCTGGGGGTTAAGGGTCTTGCTCAGTGGCCACCAGACATGTGACTGTTCTCCGAAGGCTTGACCTGGTGATGTTCAGTCATAGGCTTAGCCTCAAACAGCCTCCTTACACTTAAGATTATATAGATAACTATAGAACACTATAGATTATACATAAGCAAGCAGCTAAACGCCCTTACTGAAACCTCTTTGGCCTTGTCAAGGTCAGCCTTTTAAACTGGACCCCAAGTCGGCGCACCGTAAGCTGAAGATTTCCCACGATAATCTAACAGTGGAGCGCGACGAGATGTCGTCCAAGAAGAGCCACGGGCAGGAGCGCTTCGGCAGCCAGAGCAATTACGGTGTCACCGGCAATGTCTACATCGACAGCGGCCGCCACTACTGGGAAGCTCTGATTGGAGGAAGCACGTGGTATGGGAGGGTCATGTGACCACCCTTGTTTTATGTGTTTTGGGTTCTGAGAAGTAGAAATTTTATCCAGAAGTCAATGCATGTGAAATCCCTGTATATGGTACTGTTTCATTTCACATAGCACTTCATAAACTGGATTAAAACATACAATACAGTATATACCAAAAATGGAAAAAGTTGCAATAAGCTTTTCAGGAAATCTTCACTCTGTCTGAAGCGACAGGCCAGTAGAAAGGAAGTCAAACCCTATTAATGAAATTTACCTGTTTGTGTTTATATATAAATGGTACTGTGCAAATGTCTTAGGCAGTCAAAAAAATGTTAAAGAGTATTTATCTATGTAGTAAGTGTATATTTGCTCCAGTAAAACACAAAATTAGAACATTAGAATGGCAAATTAAGAGTAATGCAATAAAAACTAAGAAGAATTTATCCTGTTCTTCAAAAGTACTGCTATCTTATTGGATAGCTAGTTGAGCATCACTGTGGTTCCCAAACATCTCCTCAGGGGCATCTCAGCCAATCCATGTATTTGTAAAATTTCAGCTCACTTAATTGATTAATTTAATTAGTTAACTCAATGAGGTATTGATTAGCCAGACGTGGTATACTTGTGGTGATTAGCCAGACTATGTATGGTATTGGTAGATTCAAAAAATATATGGCTGTATTTGATGGTTGCTGCAAATACTGGAGTGATTTTATGGGAGGTTTTGAAATGACACATTTTAACAATTTATCATAATTTAAGGAGATAATTTAAGCATCATTTAATTTGAGTACCTAAGTACTGCTTACATAAAGTAGATATACCCTCGCCGACTGTAGATGCACAGATAGCCAATCTTCGTCCTTCCTATCCCCAAAAGGTACGCCGTGGGCATCGCCTACAAGTCAGCACCAAAGCACGAGTGGATCGGCAAGAACTCGTCCTCCTGGGTGCTCTGCCGCTGTAACAACTCCTGGGTAGTGCGGCACAACGGGAAGGAGGTGTCGGTGGAGCCGTCCCCGCATTTGCGGCGCGTGGGTGTACTGCTGGACTACGATGCCGGCTCGCTGGCCTTCTATGACGCCGCAGCCTCGCAGCACCTGCACACCTTCGACGTCGCCTTCGCCCAGCCCGTCTGCCCCGTCTTCAGTGTGTGGAACAAGTGCCTGACCGTGCTAAGCGGCCTGCCCATCCCTGACCACCTAGAAGGCGCCGAGCTGCAAGACTAATGGAAAGACAAAGAGAACAGACAAAGAGAGAAGGAAAGGCTGGAAGAGAGAGAGAGAGAGAGAGAGAGAGAGAGAGCTGTATTCTCAGACACACTGTCTAGGTTCACCATCAGCACTGCTCTATACAAAAGGAGACATAAAAACAGCTTAAAATATTTTTACGTACGCTCTTATAGTAATAAATTAATAGCGATAAATTATTTATGTATAAAACGGAGTAGGATTTTTCTTGCTTTGCACATGGTTAACTACTTCATTTACACTTAGTTGACTTTGGGCAGTATGGAAAGTTTTTGAAACTTCCGAACAGCTTTTTGGGGCACAGCTGTGTATCGCTTTCATTTGGGATTTAATGACAAGCTGTACTTGTTTAGTGTCGTTTAATTTCTGCAGACCTGACAGCTGTCAACCGTATGCCGATGGAACAAACTTGTAAAATCTCTAACGAACGCCACTCTGCATTGATCCGTATGACTATCCCTAGAGGGAACACTAGAACAGAAACAGTCATTTTTGTTTACGTTGTCCTTGCTATTACGGCTTTGTCTGCCATTTTCTCGTAATTTTTTTTAATATAGCCATCACATTCTAAATCTTCTCTCTCAAAGATCGGGTTAAATCATCTGAGACGACCGTTTTTGAGCAGAGGTGTAGGTAATGCAGTTAAGTCTTGATTATTTTAAAATCCTGCTTATCTCACCCACAATGGGAATTTATGCACCACGTGTGGGTTTTGCACCAACAGTTGTGTTTATGGAAACAGACTGAGTGGATTCACAGCCGGGAGCAGAAATCACTTATTCTATTGCTCCATCAGACGGTCACCTGCCACAGGGGGGCGGCGTTTTTAAGGGTCACTCACACTCACACATCTGTTCCATCCTTTGGGGTTTAATTGCTCACTAACAAGGTCAGTCATGAGGACAAAAATAAAAAATAAACTGCAAATGTCGTTCAGCTCAACAGCACCATCGAAGGGTAAATCTCCACCCCTGTGTTGTAGGCATGTTTTATCTTAAAGTAAATCTCAGCATTTTTTGAAAATTGCTTTGACAGCAGCGTAGAAATGGGCTCAAATGGACTGGATTGATTTTATTCTTTTCTTCAGATCTACAGAAAGGCATGCATTCCTGATGATTTTAAATCCCTGAATCAACCTTGCTGCTGGTTTGCCCTCCCCATGTACATCTTGTTATCGCAATGTTTGTCGAACTTTTGGATACTCACTCATGGAGAAAGGGTCGCTGGACCTTGCAGAGGCTTGCATTACAGTGCAATGCTTTTTCCTTGTACATTTTTTGTGAAATATAAAAAAAATATATGTTCCACCACTTTGTGTTTTGGTCGTTATTAGCAACACACTAAATAGATAGCTCATTTGGTACGTCAATAATGTGAACGTTTAGATAAAGCTTAACTCCATCGTATGAATACATAATTTGCACATTATTGAGGATATAAACAACAGTTTATGAAAATCTTTAGCTAAATTATCAATAATGATTCCTTAAAAATTATTAGTTAAAACTTTAAATGCAGTTATAAAAATAACAGGGTCATAACTTATTTAAGTTTTTGTTGGGGAAATTGATATGAGATGTGCTTGAATGCAACTGTATTGGCAGCCAGATTAGATTTCCATTTAATATAGTTTATACATATATGAGTCATTTGTCCATATAACATTTAGAGCAATTCACTTGATGCAAATTACATTCATTAAGCTGCTATATTTTATAAGTAGCATTCAGTGCTGATCAATGACCTCCCGGAGATGCTGTAATTCCTACTGACACATGTTTTTGTTCCCCAGTAAAGATAAAATTAAAATTGGAAGACAGAGTGTGAATGAACTTGCTGTGACCTCACCATCCAACAGACTCTGACAGAGTGTCATCCCGGTGGGAGCTTGACACCAAGACCCCTGGGCTGTGTAGACCGCTCTGCTGTAGGCAACCTACAACCCAAAAATGCCTAGAAGAAACCATCCTGGTCTGAATTGTGAGGATGGAACTCCCAGAAGCTCCTAGATTAGCGGGACACATGAAGGACACTGAGGGCTGAATGCCTACATTACTGGAGACCTCCAGTGAGAACACTTCACTACTGGCATAAAGGAGTCCTTTGTTTTTTGTGTAATTTGTGATAATAATATGTTGAAAGTGACTCCAAAGGCATGAAAGAAGGCAGCTAGTGGGCTTTAAAAGGAGAGACAGGTCACTGTCTCTCCAGGTTCTTCATCTGTCCAAAGGCGCTCTCAAATTTAATTCAGGGTGGAATTGAAAACCGGAGCACAAACACGTACAAGAAGGTGCCATTTCATCTGACGCAACTTGAAATGGCACCTCAGGCCAATCTGATACCCAGTTCACCTCGGCTGGCTGGAACGAATGCGGTACTTTAGGAGGTTAAGGCAAGAACAGCTTCAACGAAGCATTTTAGCGTCCAGACGGGAGGTAAATGGTCCAGCAAGACAGGGTACTATGGAAACTGATTTCTCACACTGAGAGGCAGAACAGGGCTGAGATAAATGCTGAAAAATGCGGCATGAAAAGGACCCGCACCCCAACAGCGAGGAGATTATCTTTCGGGGGAGGGGGAGGGAGCAGAAAAGGGCCGGTTAATTAATGACAAAATGCCGTTCTGGGGCCTTTGATTGATGGAAAATTAAAAGGATGCCTTGCAGAGAGCGTTGTCGGACCAAAGGCACAGAATGGGCAGGGGAGCCGTGCCCCTCGTGGGAGCCATCGATATGCATGATGTCAGAGAAGGAAGGCCGCTGGTGGCAAGGGGAGAGGAGCCGGTGGGGGCGGGCCGGAGCTGGGGAGCCGGTGGGGGCGGGCCGGAGCTGGGGTGCCATTATGAATGGTGAAATGGTTTTAAAGCTTCAGTTTATGGCAGTATATGTTCAGGATGCTTTTAGATGGAGCATGAATAAATTCCCTTCATTATGTCCATAATTTGTCTTGAAGCACGCCAAAATGTCAAATATCATTACGATGACATTGATATCGTGAAGTTGATATCAGGTCGAATTGATCTGAGGTCCTGGATTGTTTTTAAAAATGTTTCAGCATTCTCATGAGAATAGCAGATATTCTAGAGCAAACATAAAATGTTTCAAGTAAGGTGCAGATAGACTGTAGAGACACGGAAACCAACAGTGATGAAAATAACTACAGTTATTTAAGGAATCAGTATCTGGAGGGCATTTTATGGGGAAGGCAGTCTACTCACAATGTACATCCATCAAGGCAACACCATAAGCAGCTGAGTATGAATGCAAATGCACTTTCTGAAAATCATAAAAACCCCATATACTTAACAATACGCATTTCTGGAGTGAGTGGAAGTCTCGCAATCGTTGCTATTCTTGAGAATAAAAGGATAGTTCAGCTGAGACCAGATTGCAAGGTGACACAATTGCAGAAGATTTTCTCTGTTTAGCTAACATAACCTGCTGTAGTTGAAACATAGAATGGATCTTCCTTGAACATCTGGCAATTGTTTCATTGCTAGAGAACACCCAGCTTCATCGGTCCTGAAGAAGGGAGGCGTTCTTGATATTGTGCCATCTGACTAAGACGGAAACAATCATTTGTGTGTGCAAATTGAACCAGCTGAAGTAGATTCCACTTCATTTGCTGTAAGATATTCTGCGTTCCTTTTCATGAGAAGTCCCATGCAGCATTCAAGATAAATTGCTCATCACTACTGCAGGAGAATGAACAAGATGCTTGACATGGAGCTAGAATGATTTTTTTTAACATCGCTTAACAGCCCACAATCATGTAGACAGGAATGGCATGCTCTCTGTCGATTTTCTTCTGAGACCATGCTTCTGTTTCCCATCGACTCAATCGCCGGCAAGTGTGTCTCATGATACGGACAGCGTGTACAATCTACCCTTTTCAAATGTTCTGGAGTATAAAAGACAAACAACCTTTTCTTTAGGACTAACTCAGTATCTGTGTACAACCCAACAAACAAAGTATATGTTCCCCAAAGAGAATTTTAAAGTCAATGTTGCGCGCTTATGCTGACTGAAAATCTCTTTTTTGTGCTCCTTGCATGTCCATGTTTTCAATTTTGCAATAAATGTGCTAGAAATTTGCCCTTTGTGGAAGGGTCACTACCCCACTGAGTAAACCACTTTAATATGCAGGACTGCGGTGTGTGAATGTTATTCTAAATATCAGTTTAACTTAGGAATGAGCATTTCTTGAAGTAATCACTCTTCATATTTTTAAAATATTATCATCAGACTATAGATGAGTTAATGAACTGCATGTGTTACTTCAGATATTTACGTTTCATATGAAGATATATTACTGAGAATGCTTAAAACAATTGTACACTAGCGGATCAGTTAGGACTTCAGTTTTTCGAGTAATTTAAAAGATTGTTTTATAATGTGTTTGGGAAAGCTGATGTGATGTGATGCGTGATGTGACTATGTGGAAGAAAAATCAAGATAGAAATCGGGTATAAACAACCGAACCAACTTCCTCAACGTGCTCTTCACAAACTACGATGAAAATGCACTTTCCATTAACTGGAATGAATGTTTCCTGCCATCTAGTGGTGAATATAGGCCTATACAATAAAACAGCAATTCACGCTTTGACAGTTTTATCCGTGGGTCTCCTGGGCAAGGATTGAGAATCACTCATTTGTACAATTTAAGTACAAATAAGACACCCAAAACCTTGCACCTAGAAACAGCTATATTCGATCCTCTGCATTTTTCCAATGTCGATCTAATCCATGTTCTGAAGACACCTACACTTGAAATTGCTCTGCAGTGCAATTCTAATCACGATATCAACATTTTAATGGCCTATGAAAAGAAAATCAAATTTAAATTTCTTCGATGAAAAGCACGTTTGGTACTTCTGACATTGAACAAATGCAGAGATCGGCGGGTTTGGTTCAATTAGTCAACCCGATTAAGTTAAGGTTTGATTTCTCTGCAATCAAAACAATTTATTCCTTCAGCAGACAGCTTGGATGAAACACACCTGATGCACTTCCTGCTTGTTAATTATGCCGAATCAAACTAAACTGTTTATCAAGTCATCCAGCTGTTTTCCTGTCAGGAATCTTTCTGGCTAGGACACGCAACCTAAGAAAAAAGGATAGTTGTCCATCATGTGAATAATATGGCTTAAAAGTTTGATGTTCAAAAACAGTCAATTGTAATAAAAAACTGAAGCTTCCAACTGAATTAATGCTGACGTCAGAATGATCATGCAATGGCGTTACGTGGCGGGTAAACTGTAGCTTTCCATTGTGGGGAGGACCACAGCTGCGCTCCTAGAGAAAGATTAAGCAGAAGCAGGGTCAGATAATATTTAAATCAATAAGGAATTTATAAAGATCAAGAGTTACATTGCCGTAAAACTTTTAGGAATGTACATTTTGAAGAAAGTGAACTCAAGTTTCTTTAAAGCACTTTTGAGTTAAAGTAATAATCAACATGGTAAAGCTGAGCAAAATCCCTTCGATATCTTGAATATTACTCCCACCATGAGAATTCAGCAAGCTTTATGTTAAGGATATTATACAAATTCCTTAATGTCAAATATGTGTGAGTTGGATATATTCATTAAATTGTCTGTTCAATACTTCAGTCCATGAATACATTTTTTCAGTATAAAAACAGCAGTTAATGATTCCTTTATTGGTGGTCATGGTAAGATAGGCCTAAGTGGTACATTTCACAACCTCAAGTCCAAACTTGTTATAAACACTTGGCAGTGCTGACAGCTGCAAGTCTGTTGGGGCAAAAGCCTCTCCCAGCTTTGCACATCTGCGTTGTGTAATATTACCCCTTTCCTGTGAGAACGGTTCTAGATCTGTCAACATGGATGTGATCATCAGCGGACAGCAATTCTAAGCCTTGCCAGCAATTCTCAGTTGCCAATCTAGGACATTTGTTTTTCTTTTTTTGTTTTTAATTTTCAATCTTTTTATGCCATGTTGCTTATGTGCTTCAGGTCAGCACTGTTTTTATTGCAAATTCAGGAAAATGGATGTTCATACAGCTGACATTATGCGGATAGTGACTATACTTCACAGTAGACCTAATATTCAGTAGTTTATGGGCTGTGCAGGATTTGTAAATGCAAAATTCAGTGTTACATTTGCAAAATGCATATTACATTCAGAGAAAATTGTTCAGTGTTTAATCTGAAACACTTTTGGAAGAATGGTAAGAGCTTTCTAGCTGGTGTTGTATATTTCCCACTCCTACATCATTGGATTGGCTCTCTTTCCAGAGATATTCAAAGTCTCTGAAATCTCTTCTGCTCTGTGCGCACTGAAATCTGAGGTGGACTTGCTTTGAAGATCTCTTGGTCTTCATGGCTGTATCTTTGCTTTGAATACAGTACATCGCTATGGAAGGACCTTAAAGAGACAAATGTATATAACCTGAAATCATACAAACGTTATTTGTGAAATGTGGACTTCAAATAAATATGTGAATCTGAAGCCAATCGATCTCACTTTTGCTTAATTAAGAATATCATAGCAAAGGCGTGAGTTTAAGTTTAGGTTTATTTATAGGCTGCATTTGCTATTTGTTGTTTGGGTCCATTTGGCTCTACTTTTTTTGAGCCTCTGTTTACAATCAATGAAGGATATAGTTGAGACTCAGAACACAGCCTGGGTCAGTTACAAATAACTGATACAAATAAAATGCAAAATTGTAAAGACCATCACTTATTATACATTATACACTTAAGTGAGAAATGTATTACCCTGCAGCAGGATAATTGTCCAGCTGGTTAAGGCATACCCCTGTCTTGTGTCCTGTGCCTCCTGTGCCTCCTAGGGCTTGTGTCCTGTGCCACCTGTCCTGTCCAGGTGGTTGGATGGTGGACAGGTACTTCACATCACTCGTCAGCATAACTGTTGGTTTGGGTTTTCACCAGTACCCATGCCAGTTTACTTCTTTGATATAATTGTTGATTTTCTGTAATTGAGATGCTCTTATTTGTTTAAGTATGTTTCACAAAAACCAACACCTATACTATTAACTAATAGTAATTGATTTTTTTAACTGTAACTGTAAGGGCATTAGGATGTTAACTATTGAAACAAGTAGCATATTAACTATGTATTTGAAAAAAACAGAACTAAACTCTGTCCCTGGACCTAGCCCTGCACCTGCCCAGGACCCAGACTAGCTCAGTGCTTTCGTACTGGCCAGGGTGAAAATGGGCTTATGCCCTGCGTGGCCATCATAGAACCACAGATTCTGTGGGATCTCTGAAACCCTTCAGAAGGTGCTAAATCACCAACTAAGCCTTAAGCCTAGTTCATACTTCACTTTTCCTCCTGTGCTTTTGTGCTGCAAACAGACATGTGAGCAGAATCTTGTGTTCATACTACATTTGTCTGTGGACGCAGATGGTTCTGGTCGATAAGCGTATACAGCAGTGATACTCCACCAGAACAGCTTAGGGCAGATGTATTTCAACAAACACAAAATCAAGCAACACAATAAAATGGGTAAACTTTTCACAAACAGTTTTCAAGTTCTTAGAGTGGTATTAAGGTAACATGTTTTTTGAAAACAATATTTTGAAATCTTTACAATTTTATTGCCAAGATTTAAAAATTCTGGAATAATCTTGCAATTTACTGCAGTATAATATCTGGACAGTATGAGAAGTTAGATATGAGGGACTCTCCGGACCTCGTCATACACCTGCTAAGCATAATTAGCACAACTATTCTTCTTCTACTATAAGTTGACCTCACTGCTCCCACCTACTGGAAATACTTTACTTCAGTTAATGCGCACCAACACACATGATCTCAGGCAGACATAAAAATCTGCGCTACATGCACACTGTCCACAGCTGTCAGGTGCAAACCCCTAATGACCAAATTTACGTCATTCACCCTTACACGGACCGAAATCACATGCGGAAAAGTGAAGCATGAATTGGCCTTTATTCCCTTCCTGACCTCTCACACTGAGGTGCTCCTAAAACTGCACTTACCCTTTACCTTTTGTTTAAAATTAAAACACCTTCCAGCATAGGTCTGTGCCTAAGAGTTCTTTCCTCACATACACACATACAACCTTCGTCTCTAAAGAGACTGCTGTGTGTAGAAGGTGAGCTCAACTAACCAATAATCCCTCTGATACGTCACAGGCCTGGGAGGACCCAGGGTGGGTCTCCAAACCAGTACCCCTCATATGCCTGAAAACATCTCAAGTGCAAACTGTCTTGTACACATTCAAATGAGTATTGTAAGTGAAACATGAGCTTTAATGATTTGAACAATTATTATATTTGAACAATTATTATATTTGAGATGTACACACTCATAGGTGAGGTCAGAAATCTGTGTGGTGTTCCTGGAGCAGTTACAGTTAAGATTCTTGCTCAAGAGCCCAACAGAGACATTATCACTCAGGCAGACAAGATATTTACACCAGACACTTTTTCATTATGGTGTGAGGCAACAGTTCTAAACACTGTGCCACCCCAAATTATATTACTGTTTTGCTCTACATTACATGTGCAACACAAATACCAACAAATGTCAAAACACCATTGTACCAGGAAAGCACATCTATAACGCACATCAATCAGCCTTTTCAGAATCTCACAGCTCTTCCTCACCGTGCCGTTGTGTTTGGCTAACTGGAGACACATACCTTTATCAAACTATCAATCCATACTAGGGTTTCCACTTTCCTTCTGAAGAAATAGAGGACACCCCCGACAAGGAATGGGTAGGGGGTTAATCAATCACACGGTCCAAAAATATGGGGAAAATCACATTTCTTGGTTCAAAACAGGACACAGCATTTCTATATGAGATGAGTGGGAACAATAATCCGTAATAACAACTTAATTGCTGAACAAGCAAATTCTCCAGAGATATATATAACTCCCCACCCCCCATCGCAAATGAATAGACAGATAAATATGACTCTTGGCTCTTTAATTTAGCATAGGCCTATACCAATGTCTTAATCACAAACCAACAAGGAATATTGGCAAACAAGTGAGTTTATCTTGTTTGATTGCTGAATTCACATTCTGGGGTACGTTTTCCAAAATCATACCTGCTAACAACTTTAGCAACTTACGTAGTTGGAATCACACAACTGAATGGTTCCAATTATATATGCTGCTAACAGGAGATTTTGGGAAACATACCCCAGAATGGTTAAATGTGCGTTAATCATCTTTGGGCTGAGGATGTGCAAATAACTGGAATAACTCTGTAAAGCACTGCTCAATACGTGGGCTTAAAAATGCATCATAGTCCATAACTATCCAATCAACTATTAAACAGAATAGTTTAACAGAACAGTGATGAGAAATAATTTTAAGTCTATTAGCTTAGTGGGGGGGGGGGGGGGGGGGGCTGTTTACAGCACAAAACATGTTTTTTTCATGAAAA
>JAODLC010000001.1:37887487-37934257 GCA_026781145.1 Hippopotamyrus pictus
TGAATTTTCTGGTGCTATAGTCATGCATGTAATCTTTTTTGGATGATATTGGTTTTTTGCTGAATTCTGACTCTTCCCCCCCCCCCCCCCCTCAAGGATTAAAATCCCCTGCTGGGGAATTTATGTTGCATCACTTCGCATGAGTTTTAAAAAGCTGCCACTATCTGTCATTGTCGTCACTTTGCATGGCAGAGCCTCCAGACGCGATGGGGGGTTTATTTCGGGTGTTCATGTTGCTCCCGTGTTTTCATAATGGTGCCCCCATCCTGATGTAGTTGTGCAGCTGGGGGCCTTTGAGGCGGTGGTGAAGCAGATGCTGGAGGACGTGCAGGAGCGGCTGGTCTACAGAACGCACATCTACATCCAGACCGACATCACTGGCTACAACCCTGCGCCAGGGGATCTGGCCTACCCCGACAAGCTGGAGATGATGGAGGTATGTCTCCTGTCCCGTCCCATCCCATCCTATCCCATCCCCTTAGCTCCCAACAGAGACATTTTGGGTCTTTTAGAAAATCGCCCAGAGCCTGAAGGAGGAGCAGATGAAGCTCACCGCCTCAGATCAGTCCTTTTCAGATGTGCAGCTGGAAGATCTGGAAGCAAGGAAAGCCGCCAGTCCTGGTGGGTGGTAAACCATTGGCCCACTGACACGAGCCCATGCCTCACGCCGATCCCGAAAGTCAATCCCGTGGAGTAATGACAAATGTTATGTAGGTTCTTTTAGAAGTTCCCTCCAACCAGCCGTACACCCAGAAAATCCAACACAGGGTCTCAGGGGTCCTGGTTTCCAGGTGGGGTAGAACAGGACACTGGAGACAGACATTTAGGTTCCAGAGCTTGGGGTGGGAATCGAGTCTAAACCAGATCCATAATGCCTATGCCCCTCTCCCTCCCAGGGAGCGCAGGAGCCACACGGCTGCAGGGCTCTGTCTCGCCAGCCGACCTGCATGGCATGTGGTACCCAACAGTGAGGCGCACCCTGGTCTGTCTCTCCAAGCTGTACCGCTGCATCGACGTGAGTCTTGCCCTGGCTCCCAGAAATCCTGAAATAAACCAGATGACACATGCATTTAAAGGCTGTCTGATTGTTATGGCTGTGTAGTGAACCAGTATGGAAGGATGATTCCTGTACAGGAGAGGAACACCTAGGCACTGCTTCCAGGCTCCATCGCCGGGTCTCCACTGCCAAGTCTCCGTAGTGATCTGCCCGTGTCTGTCCCTCCAGAGAGCAGTCTTCCAGGGCTTGTCACAGGAGGCGCTGTCCGCTTGCATACAATCTCTGCTGAAGGCCGCAGACATCATCGTGAAGAACAAGGTCAGTCCAAGCACACCGCGATTCACTCGTAGAGGTTTGCTGGTCTTCGCTATTTAACCAGTGAATCATGATGAAGCCTTTTATTCCCCTCATTGAAATTTGTGGGGTTCTGCTGTCTCCTTATAAGGATGAATTCTTGAAGTAGAGCATTTTGGGATCCCTTAGTGCAGTTGGACCCCATGAGGCTTAACTTTGGCCCTCCAGTTTGATTTCTTCAGGTTCCTGAGAAAATCTTTCTACTTGCCTTTGGGTTTCCTGTATACTAGACACATCGCCTTTTAAAAAGCGGGCAGCTTGACTCGATCAGTTAGGCATAATGTGTCCCATGACAACCCCCCCCCCCGCACAGACGCAGATCGATGGGCAGCTCTTCCTCATCAAACACCTGCTCATCCTGCGGGAGCAGATTGCTCCTTTCCACACTGACTTTGCCATCAAAGAAATTTCCTTGGACCTGAAGAAAACCAGGGGTGAGAGGCAATAAATTGACTGATTTGCTATTTTGCTACAACATTCCTGGTATTTGCCATAAACAATTATCCATTTACACATTTTATTCACAGAAAAGTCTATAAGTGAACACCAGATGGAGCTCTTGTCATTAAAATGCAATTTATTGAGTAATGTCTTTGAAAATTTTAGATGCTGCATTCAAAATCCTGAATCCCAAGAAGGTCCCCAGTTTCTTCAGACTCAACAGTAATAATGCTATCCTTGAATTCCTGTTAGAGGTAACCTTCCACTCATGATAACTCGATAACTTTAGGATGACATACCAGTAATTACTGGAAAAGCCCCCACATCATAGATTTTATTTCTCAGTCCCCATGCTCATGTTGGTATACTCATTTTGTTGGCGACACCTTGCCTCTTCTCTTGTGGCTCTACGTTGTGTTGGCTTTGAAGACATTAAGGCTGCCTCTCTGCTTGTGCCTCAGGGAACACCAGAGATCAAGGAGCACTACATCGACTCCAAGAAGGAGGTAGACAGGCACCTCAAGTCCAGCTGTGAGCAGTTCATCCAGCAGCAGACCCAGCTCTTTGTGGCTGGTCTGGAGGACTTTCTGGCCAAGGTATGACTCCGAAGCTGAATAGAGATCAACTGCTGTTAAACTTAGTATGAGGGGTGATATTTGAAGCCCTTGAATCATTAGTTCTTCCTCTTGTGTTGGTAATACAGGTTGCCGCCCTCAAAACCATGGCAATTCAAGGGGGGCCAACGTATAACCTGTCTAAGCAGCCCTGGGCACAGCCAGGTAAGAGGCCTATCTGCCCAGTCTACCCTGCCTTGAACACTTCTTTCAGCCTCATAACTCATTTTCCATCTGGAAGGTTAATGTTAGCTCATAATTAACATTGCATTTGTCCTTATTGCTCTGGACTGGTGAGCACACTAAAGCAAACGGCACATTAACAGCTGGCTGTTCATCCCCGCGTAGCTAAGATCAACGACGTTGTGATGGCCACCTACCGGGTGATGAAGACCAAGCTGCCCGCAACGCTCCAGAGCATGTCCTTGTACCTGGCCAATAAGGACACGGAGTTCATCCTCTTCAAGCCAGTCAGGGTGGGTGTTAGCAGTGCGCCATCTGCTTGGGGAGCTGATGTGTGGATCTCCTCATGGGTGGCAGGTGTGCGGTAGGGGTAGGTGTAGGCCTGGGAGGAATTAAGTACCATCTCAGCTCTGGCTTTCAGGCTGGCTCCCGCATGGTGCCTTGGCGCTTGTAGGCAGGACCGCTGCTGAAGTGGCTCAGCTCCTGGGTCGTCTTGGGCTCCTAATGACTCAGGACTGACCGTGACGCCATCTCATCTTTTGCAGAATAACATCCAGCAGGTGTTCCAGAAACTCCATGGCCTGCTTCAGGAGGAATACAGCGGGGAGGACCTCCAGATCATAGCCTGTCCGTCGATGGAACAAGTAATTCCCTGTGTATTCCGGCCCCGTCTCACTCAGCCATTCAGAAATGCTTATTTTCCAAGAAAGCTGCTTGCGTGTTTGATATCAGAAGGGTGAGTAATTGATGAGTGCATCTTAGGTAACAAAATGTATGGGTTTTTCTCGTACAGGTTAACCTGCTGCTGTCGGTGAACAAATAAAAGCCCCCCCTGACCCCACCCCCAAGATGGTGGGAGGGGCCTGAGGTGAGAGTGCCCTCCAGGCAGGAAAAGCCGGGCTTCCCTTCGGTGGTGATGGCCCGGTGTGGTCGTGGGCCTCGTGGACAGGTCCTCCGTCACAGACGGCATTTGGGTTGCGGTGCGGCTAAGCGAAGCCTCGAGGTTCAGGGTACATTCACCTCAAAAAAAAGTAAAGAAAAATCAAACTGTTTTTGTTTTTTTTTGTTTTTGTTTTGTTTTCTTTTTGTTTTTTGTTTTTTTTTTTATTTCATGGTGGAAGTGTTTAATCTACAGTCACACCTTTGACGCATTTAGCATCCTCGTTTGGCAGGGGCAATGCTTGAGAAAGTAAGCTGCAGTGATGTGGGACCTGAAGCCTCTGCTTTTACCGCAGCATTAGTGAGACTCACTCTGAGGGGTGACGTGACAGGCAGCGGAAGTTTCTGCTGCTCATGTGACTCCACATTCAAACCGTAGCAGTGACAGGCTGGCTTCTGTAGCACCGGGGATAGTTTCTGTTGTGTGGGGGTTTGAATATTTAACTGGATTTATCCTGTAAATGGGGAGAAATGAATGGTGTTTTTATTATCTCAATTTTCGATTTCACTGTTAACCCATTACCTCCTTTTTGTTTTTCTTTTTGTTTTCTTTTCTGTCCGTTTTCTTATTCATCTTTTTCGATCATATTCGTTTCTGTGCCTTTTGTATGCCTCTGTTACACCCTACAGTGTATGCATATGCCCTGTTGCCCTTAAATTCTCCACGCTGTGTCAATTGGATGAAAATAACAGCAAATGAAAGCTAACACACAGGAGTCTTGCTTAGTGTAGGCTTACCCTTAGACCCGGGTTGAAAATAATCCCGTACAGTAATATTCTTATACTTCATATAAGGGCAACTGACTGACTTTATTCACCATTGGAGGTTCCCTTCCCCATGGCATTTCCCCTCATATTTAAAATTTAATTTTGTTTATTTTGTTATTTTGAGATATTGGAATATTTGATATTTTTATCTTACACTATTTCTGATCAATAGATTATTATCCAAATCTTATTTAAAATGGGTAATTAAGCATCACATAGTTTCCCTGAGAAAATGGAAATGGGAATAGTAGAATTTCTATAATTTTTATATTGTAAAACCTATGCAAGATATAGAAAATGCACCTGACAATATGCTCATGTTTTGAGAGTAGTGACACATTTCTGTTTTATCCCTCTGGCCACAGAATGACATTTGTAGTGTATAGAATTCATCCCCCCTCACCCCCCATTCGATGTTGAGTGTCTTTTGTGTTATGTGAAAGGAGGGTTAGACCTGAATGCTTGTCAGACATCCTCTAAGGCAGTGTTTCCCAACCCGGTCCTCAGGGACCCCCAGACAGTTCATGTATTTGCTCCCTTCCAGCCCCCGGTACAAAAATGTGAACTGCCTGGGGGTCCCCGAGGCCTGGGTTGGGAAACACTGCTCTAAGGCACAAAGCACTTTGCCAAAGCTGTAAAAAGCCAGGCATTGACTCCTACTGGAGCCTCCCTGTTCACTTTTGATGCACAGGGTGTGACAACACTCCTAGCATGCATTCCTCTATGTTCTCGCCTCCTTCCTGCCTGTTTTATTTTAGGGTAACTCCCTCATAATGTCACTCAGCCCTAATATTCACAGTAATATTCTATAACAGTATGAGCTCCAGTGTGAATCTCAAGGATGTATAATGATTAAATGAGATTTGAAGTATGATGAATCACCAATATACATAGATTAATATGGATTTAAATTCACAAGCTTCTTCGTGTATAACTGTGTGTATATAACTGTAAACTCTGAAAATTCATAGTAATTTAATAAACCCTGATTTTCTCCAATCTCTCTTAAAATATTTCTGCTTCCAACCCAAATTCTTGCACCTTTGCATTTTATGACATCTTTTTGTTTCATTTCAGCATTAATTTTTACATTAACTCGCAGAAAGCTGGACCAGCTCTCCATCCTCAGAAGGATACTGGAGGGGTTATGGGAGTTTGCCCAAGCTGTCATGTGGTTTGTGAATTTGGAAAAGGCATACGATCATATTCCTTGGGGGTCCTCTGGGGCGTACTTCAGGAGTATGGGATACGGAGTCTATTGCTGTGGGCAATCAGATCCCTGTATAAACAGAGCAAGTGTTTGGTTCACATTGCTAGCAGTAAGTCAGACTCATTCCCGTTGGGTGCTGGACTCCGCTAGAGTTGCCCCTTGTCACCAATTCTGTTCTAGATGGAGGGGGTCCAGTTTGGGGGCCTCAGGATTATGTCTTTGCTGTGTGTAGATGATGTGGTCCTGCTGGTGTAATTGGCTAATGACCTGCAGCATGCACTGGGCCAGTTTGCAGCTGAGTGTGAAGCGGCCAGCACGAGGATCAGCACCTCCAAGTGTGAGGCCATGGTTTTCAACCAGAAAAGGGTGGATTGCCCTCTCCTGGTAGGGAATAAGTTGCTGCCTCAATCGGAGGAGTGTCTTGGGGTCTTGTTCACAAGTGGGGGAAGAAGGAATTGGGAGATTGACAGGCAGATCGGTGCAGCATCGGCAGCAATGCAGACATTACAGTTCTGTTGTGGTAAAGAGGGAGCTGAGCTGGAAGGCAAAGTTTTCGATTTACCAGTCAATCGGCGTTCCTGCCCTCTCCTATGGTTATGAGCTTTGGGTAGTGACTGAAAGGATGAGATTGTAAATACAAGTGGCAGAAATGAGTTTCCTCAGGGTGTCTGGGCTCAGCCATTCTGGACTGGCTAAAAGTGGAGGTGCTACTCCTATGCAGAAAGGAGCCAGTTGAGGTGGTTCGTGCATCTAGGATGTTCCCTGCACACCACCTAGGGAACGTGTTTTGGGCATGTCCAACTGGGAGGGGGCCCAGGACATGCTAGAAAGATGACATCTCTTGGCTGGTCAAGGAACACCTTGGGATTCCCCGGTAGAGCTGGAGGAGGTGGCTGGTGAGAGGGAGGTCTGGACATCCCTGCTTAGACTGCTGCCCCTGTGACCCAACCCTGGATGGGCGATGGATTAGGGGAGTGCTGGTCAGTGATGAAGGTCCAGATATGGTGTAACAGACAGTAAATTTCCAGACACTTGGTCTGAAGGTGTCTGCCCAAGATGTTCAGTCTAGGCAACACAAGATCTGGGTGTTGCAGCTGGGAGAAAATCCAACAAGTACTCTGTACAGAAAAAAGCATAGAGTGTCTTATCAAATAGGCTTTGCACTAGCTGGCATTAGGTAGTGTAGTAACCAAAATATGTGATTATTCAAGTGTGTTTTGGCTGGTGTTTTAAATAGATATGATCCAAGCACTACGCTCGGAGTGCTCCCGGAAATATTGTGAGCAAAACACCACCAGTTTTTTTTCCTCTATACCTTTGGCAGACCTTACTTCTGGTGATATCGAGGGTCCGTGTAAGAGCCTGACCTTCAGTCGAGCACCGACGTTGAAGCGTGCAGTGCCCTTGTGGGATGTGAAGGTGAGGTATATGCGACTCTGGCAGTGGATGTGAGCCCCAATGTGGGTACCCAGGACGAGGAGGATTAGCTGGAAGGGGGCTGGCTGGACGTGTGTGCCGTGCTCAGGCCAGTTCAAGCGTCGCTTGAGTTCCCCAGTTTTGCTGAAATAAATCCAAGTCTCCCACCTGGGTCAAGTTCAGCCTGATAGGATATAAGATAACCTTTTTTAATCCCACAGTTGGGAAATTTGTATTGTTACAGCAGCCAAGGACAGTGCAGGAGGAGTAAATGTAGCACAACAATACAATCATACAAGAAAAACTGTACAATTAACAAACAATATAAAAAACATATGATATACATATGTGTACAAAAATGGACATCTACAGATGCCTTGAATCAGCAGAAATTGTATGATTGAAAATAGCAGTAGAAATGGCAATACTGTAGTACTTGATCACTGCACAGCCTAGTTCTTATTCTTGAGAACAGACCAGTCAAGTCTGTTCGGATTATAGCTGGTCGACTCCCCCCTGGAAGTGAAGATGATCCCAATACTGGCTTCAGTACGTCTGTCCTCCAGAACATCATATGTAGGTTAAATCTCCATTGCCCACAGATGAGATGATGGCATTTCTTCCTGAAGGGTAGCTATTTTCAGGTTTAGGAATGTGTCTGTTGTTATGAGTGTTTCTGGCTCAGATGTATGGAAATATGGATGTATGACGTGTTAAATGACAGTGATCCAGCAGGAATCCAGCATGAAGAAACAGTCGGGAGAGATACCGATAGCTTACCTTCATCCTGCCAAAGAGTGACAATATCAACAGGGTCTTCAGGGGGTGGAGCTTCCTTCTCAATGGCCCAGAGCTTATTGGACAATTTTAAGGAGATGGTTCTGCTCTGGATGTCTCCTTAAACCCTGTAGAAAGCAAGACCATGGCCATAGGTATATGATTCGATGCCTCCTGATCACAGCCTATTTTACCATAATGTACTCCAATGCTGTTGTCAAGGTAAAAAATGTTACCAGCTGAAGTGGAGCAAGCAGACTTTTAAATATTAAAATGTTAAAGTGATGAGGTTCAAATCATCTACTTGCCACATAAATTCTAAAGTACAGTGCCCTCCATAATGTTTGGGATTTACCCCTCCACTCCACAGTTTAACATTGCAAATCAAACAATTCAGACATGATTAAAGTGCACATTCCAGACTTTAATATATAGTTATTTGCATACGTTTAGGTTTCACCATGTAGAAATTACAACTCATTTTATACACAGTCCCCCTCATTGCAAGGATCCATAATGTTTGAGACATTTGGCTTCACAGCTGGTGTGTGTCATTGCTCCATTAGTGCTGGGATAAGATACCTAGGCTTGCTTCTCCCATTTGGAGTCTGTAGTTGCCATTGTTACACATGAGGGTAAGAACTGTGCCAATGAAAGAAGCTATTATGAGGCTAAAACACAAGAATAAAACCATTTATAGACATTGTTCAGATCTTACAAAATGAACTGTCTGGAATATCATTAAGAAGAAAGAATGCACTTGTGAGCTCAGTAATCAGAAAAGGACTGGTAGGCCAATGAAGACCTCCACTGCTGATGACAGAAGAATGCTCACTATGGTACAGAAAAATACCCAAACGCCCATCCAGCAGATCAGAAACAGTCTTCAGGAGGCACGTGGGTCTTTGCAGAGACTAAAATCTGCAGAAGACTTAATGAACAGAAATACAGAGGCTACACTGCAAGATGCAAAGCAAGAATTAACCACAAAAACAGAATGGCCAGATTAGTTTCAGGAAAAATAACTTAAAAGACCCTACAGAATTCTGGTAAAGGTTATATGAACAGAGGAGACCAAGATTAACTGGTATTAGAGTGATGGCAAGAGAAAAGTTTGCAGACGAAAAGTTACTGCCCAAAATTCAAAGCATACCAGCTCATCTGTTAAACATGGTGGTGGGGGTGTTATGGTTTGGGCATGTATAGCTGGTTATTGTACATATATACAATAGCCAACAAATTATCTGGCTGATTTAATGAGACACAAATAAAATGTAAGTACTAATAAAGAGTATACGACTACAGCTTTAACTTCTGTTGATAAAGAGCACAGCTTGAATTCTGAGGTCAGAGTTGTGTAGTTTCCTCAGAGTTCACACATCGGAATTCCGACTTTAGGGGGCGTTCCAGTTGAAATTTCTGAGTTACGAGTTCAGAGGAATGCAGGATATTTCATTCTGTTACGCCATCCAGATATTATACTACAGTATAATTTGCCAAGGGGGTCCTCCCATGATAAAATCTGATGCTGCTCTGCTCATGGAACCGCAATACCTCCCAAGCCGACCACCACAGCACATTTCAAGGACTGAAGATTTGAATCAAGCCCCAGGATTGTGAGGACTGTATGTGTGTCTCCTGCCATCAATGTAACTGAGTAAAATACGACTGATAAATGAGAGAGTTGTTGCTCCCACTAGGAGCAGATTAAATTTGGATCTTTGCATTCTTACTTCTGCACTGCCTGATCCGCTGCTGCTGCCTTCTCCTGCTTCCTCAGGAAGGGAAGATGACGGCTCACGTCGATCTTCAAAGTCTTTTTTGCTATTAAGGCTCTCTCCTCCTCTAAAAGTGACTCCCACATCCTTCCAGCTAATTCACAGCAAAAAAAGCTGCATACAAGAAAATTACACAAATGGCTGATGGCAGCTTGTGTTTATGGTAGTGATTTATCTTCAGAGTAGAAATGGCCTAAACACAGTGCAGCAGTCAAAGAACAAAATACTACAAAGATCAAATAGTCGCTTGTACTACCTCTTGACCGGAATATTTTTGGTAAAAACACTCAGCTATAAAATGGGTAGATCTGTACATACATTTGGATATGTTAATGTTAATAAAGCTGAAGAATCATTTATTTGAGAAATTGATACCAAAATATGACATGAAGCTTCTTCCTTGCACAGATTATAATCTCTGCAATTTGCTAATTCACTGCACTTTAGAAGTCCTGAAGAAACTGGAAGTTGGCACCTTCACTGTCTAAGGATGGCTCCCTGGTTATTGACAGGTCACAAACAGCTTGATGGGTCGCTGGCAGTACTCACAAGAAACGAGGCCTAACTAATTTTCAAACATTTCCCCTAAGAGGTCTGGAATTAACATATTGGCAACTCACAACAAGAGAGGTCACAGGTGTTTAAATCCCTTGATGTTTGGAGTGGACTTGGGAGGAGTGTATTGGATTTTATTTTAGTACAACTGGCAACACACTCCTCATTATCCCATTGGCTGGTGGAACCCAAGTTGACCCTCTACCCCCATGGCGTTCCCTCCCCTGAAAGAAATATAGTACCACCTGATCTTGTACCATGTTCTCCCATTCCACAGAACCTGCTTTTGCTTGCTTTCATTTTTGCTTGTAGGCCAGGATAGCTGCAAGTCCCATGCTAGGATTATTGTACATTGCCTTTTCTGGAGTTTCCTTGGTCCATTTCCAGGTTGGAGGACATGCATATCTAGCTGGGCTGCAGACCTTTGTAGGCAGTCCACCAGGTTAAGAATGTTTGATTTACAGACAACTTGTACTAACAGACTGACTGCCATACAACCTATTATATTAAAAATCTGGGTTTAATATAATGGTTCGTAATAAAGAATGCACGCACTACTTTGTGATGGCTATGAAAACACTGCGCAGCTTCAGCGGTGTGTCACCACAATGTACAGTACAGTACCATATGTAGTTACTTTTAATATTACTGTATAATTATCATCATTATTATTATGTGCTGTATCTTTTTTTTCTAACTTACTACAAATTCCACTTAAAGACAGGCTTAGGGAATGAAACTCCTTCGTAACCCCACTGTCTGTCTGTACTTCACATCTAGAGTTCATATGAAGTATATCAGGTGAGGTAGAAATCCTAAAATGTTTATGTTTTATTACTGTTGACTCAGGTCTATGCTTCAATCCCTCCAGCTCTTCCTCCAGCAATTCTGGGTTTTTGCTATGCAAATCTCATTCACTGACCACTACAACTGCAGAGAAATACCTCAGAGCATGTTACTGATTTTAGGCAGAAACTGAAGAAAATCAGTATTGCGGTAGATAGATGCCAGTGAGCATGTGCGAGAATGTCATGCTAAAGCTGAGGGAAGATCTAATGGACAGACCAGGGTGCATATTGTACCACGTCTGTGTTCCTTATGTGTTCCCTGCTCCAGTCAATCAGACTCTGGCATTTCTGTTTGTGTCCAGCACTGGGGGCTCAGAGTGTTCAGATGCTGAAAAGCTTCTCAAACACAACACTCTAAAAACATTACGCAAAGAAGCATTATCCTTAATAGTGTGCTTATTCTTACCAGCTGATAATAGACCAATTGATTACTTCCTCACAAGGGGATCTTGTGATTCTCAAGAGAAACCCTTTTAACTTTTAAAACAGAGCTCAACACCCTATACTATACACTGACAAAATGCATGTTGTAAGATGTTAAGGTATGCTTTTATAGTACCACTGGATAACAGTGAATTATGGAGTAATAAAAATTCTTTGTTGCTTTTCACTTGGTAGCTGTGGCACCTTTGTGATCTATTCCATCTGCAACCAAAAACCACAGAAAACATGGAACAAACTGGGTGTAGGTCAAAAAGATTAGTTTTTAAGTTTTTTACATGTTTGCTCTTACATAGTTACACACACAACATAATTTATGTGTACATTAGCTGGGACAGTGTTTACCTTGAGAAAAGGTATATTCTTCTTCTTCTTTTTCACGTTTTCCAGACTGAGAAGATAAATCAGCTTGCTGTATGTTGTGACTACTCCCAGTCCACTTTTAATTGTTGCTGTGGAGCGCCACGGAAAATGCCACGTCTCCACACGTTCCCCACAGAGATTCCAGTGTCTCCGACTCTTTAACGTGTCTAATTCCCCATCAATCTTCCGAGTCACCGTGGAGGATTTTGTTAAATGTTTGAAACATAAAAATACTTGCTTCGTCAATGATTCGGGGGTTTTACCAGTAGGTGTAAATGTTGTGCAACGTTACTTAGTAATTCCAAGACAGACTCAGTATTCAAGAGGCCACATGTTGAATTCAGTGTCATGTACATGTGTGTATAAAGAGAGTCCGTTTTCAGGTGTTCATGCCCTAAGACGCCAAGTAAAATAATAATGGTATTAACTTCTATGCAAACCATTCAGATGGGTGTCCTACATCCTTCTGGGATCCAGGGGGAAAAAAAGATGTTTTTCTTGGTTAATTAAGTGTTGGGATAGTAAAGAGTGAACCCCGCACACATGTGATATCATCCTAAAACCCTAACTGACGACCGTAAGGAACAACAATACTTAATAGAGTGGCATGTATAGTATGACAGATATGACGAAAGCATAATGACATACAGAGGACAACATTCATTAGTGGGCCTCAGGCAGATATGACAATTATTTATGAGGATGTCATATTATTAGATGTAGGCCTATTTCAGTACCCATAAGCTCAACTAGATTGTAAGTCAGTGCTTTGGAAGAGTGATACCCTCAGCTTATTAATTTGTGTGCATGCTTAAAATGCATATTTTAGGTTTGCTGTACAGCTAACTGGTTACACAAGTCAGCTTTGGTCCATTACTAATGGCCTGTCAAGGTAAATCGTTGAGAAATTGTATAATATTTTCATTGTATATCATCATTCACTCTCTAAAACTTTATTATGTACATAAAACCTAATGTATTTTTAAGACAAGCTTATTATTTAAACCAAGATAATAAAATTCTTAAGTGGGAAATTCAATAAGACCTTTAAGGCTGGAATGAGAAGGTAATAGATATTAGATAGAGTTATTTGTAATGCATGTATCTAATAAAAGATAACCCGTGAAGAACAGGGGCACCATTCTTTTGAATGAATTGGCTGATGAAATATACTTAAATTTCATCCCTCAGATGCAATTACTGTTACACAGGTTCCCTGCAGCACTGTACATGCTTTTGCACTCTCCAGTGGAGTCACTTGAAATTGAAACTCAACTGAGTGAATGAAATCTAACTGTACCTTATGTTTTATAGCTTTCAAGAGTGAGCCAAAGGCAGTAATTGAGTTAATGACAACTGCTGCTGCGCTTAGCACAATGAGCCTTTAGAGTACTGGCCATTAAAGTCTTTAAGTAGTAATGAAGAAGAGTGATTGTGTAGGGTGATTACTTCCCGTCTAGAGACATGTTTTCTTGTTTATAGACTAGAGGAAAGTCACTAGCAGTGGTGTTACTGGGGGGTGGTGATGGTAGAAGTTAATTTAATAATTTATGGATTTTATTAAAGTAGTAAAGATTAGCTAATCTTGGTCTACCTGTGACGATCCATAGCCATAGGTGACTGTTTAAGCAGTAAGTATTTATTTGTTGTTTAGCAGACACATATATATGAATGTATACTAATTGTATACTAATGGCAATAACCCTAATTCCACAGGAAATGCAATAATATTGCAAAAGATTTATTCAGCAGTCCATCCTGCATTCATACAACTTATGTGAGTCTAAGGCCTGTGATTTCAGCACCGGTCTATGTCAACCTGAGTGTGGGCATAGTTTCTACAGTTCATGTGCTGTATGAGTGCTCTTTCCACTAGTACAGCGCCAGTGATGAAAAGAGAATGGAATGTTATCCGCAGACTGGAAATTAGCCGGCTCTGTGCTATTTTTCACCTCCTTTCTGAAAACAGGCGACAACAGGCGTGGCTGGATATGGTTGCTCAAACTGTCAGCGAGGTCTTAACGGTGTTAAGGGACAAGGTGGAAGGAATTCTACTGCATAAAATGGGGAACAAGCTAATTCTATAGGATGTTGAATAGGATAATCATTATAATTTCTATTTCTGGTAAAGTCACTGAAGAAAAAGAAATCGATGCACAGCAGTGAAGGAATTGCTGAAAGACAACATGCAGCTGCTCAGCATAGACAGTAACTCTATCTGTCCATCCTTCCCTCTTTCCACCCCTTAACCAGCACAGGGTCACAGTGAGACTGAATCATACCCACAATATTGTCCCTACCATCCATACACAAATCTCCGCCCTTGGGCTCAAGACAAGAAATACCTAGAATGGGCTGTCAGTAAACAATATACAGTAATGTGATAATATGTTTTTCCCTATATATTGTTTTATTGTGGGGTGGGTTTCCCATTGTGTCTGTGCTTTTGTGAATCTTGATGATCTTACTGACAGTGTAGCAGTCCTAACTTTATGTTTTATTATTCTGTCATTGTGTGAAGCTACTTTAATCCCATTGATGGTGTATCCTGGCCTTGTGCCCTATGTTGCATGGGACTCTGACCAGAATATGTGGTTATGGATGGATGGATGGATGGATGGATGGATGTATGTTTAAAACTTACTTGTAGAAGCTTTATTTTAAATTGGGAGGAGTTGGTATTGTGTATTTTTATTATGGATTAACTTCCGAAGTCCAGTGCTGAAGAAGCAGCATTATGTCATTATGAAATTTGTTCAGACACAGACATACTGCATACATGACTCAATCTTCTGCTGATATTCAATATATATTTATGGTTATTTTGTCCAGAATGCCAAATGACCTACAGATTATGCTTCATTAAAAACCAGTTGAAGCCATTTAAAGCTGAGGGTTTGAAGCTGATGTAGGAAGCCCTTTGGGACATGGGTTACATTCCCCTAACCGACCTTCCCTCACCACAGCCTTCTAAATCATTGTCACTTTATTACCAGAAAGTATTTTCTCTGGTCAATGTGGTAGCCAGTACCAAAGCTTTAATTCTGAATGTTTTCTAAGTACCTTTGATGGACTATTCATTCATTCATTCATTCATTCATTCATTCCCTTTTGTCTCTGGGGTAATTGTATTTTGACAATCTTCCTGCCTATATTCATTCATTCATTCATTCATTCATTCATGCCCTACCTTAACCTCTCTTTGGCAGCTGTGGTGTGCTTACCATATCCATTCATTCATTTATTTGTACATTCATTCATTCATTCATTCATTCATTCCCTACCCTTTTTCTCTGGAGTAGCTGCAACATGGCTTACTATTCATTCATTCATTCCCATTTGTCTCTTGGGTTGCCTTGCCTGGGTTTTCCTCTTCAGTGACTTATTGTGTGATGTCCCGGAGGGTCACACAACCTCATTTTGAGATAATTAGTTTATGACAAGCATTCTGCTCCGCATTCAATTGCTGATCCTTACTGCAGGACCAATAGAGCAGCCAGACTGTCTTTCACACGGTCATTAAAGAGGGGCTAGAGCACTGAGCAGCTAGCACAACTGAGAGACACCCTTGAATGCTACTGCATTTTATTCACTTATACACCATATGGACAAAAGTATCAGGACACCTGGCCATTGCACCCATAGGATATTTTATGACATCCCATTATAAATCCATAAGCATCAATGTGATGTTGATCCCCCCTTTGCAGCTATGTATAATTATTGCCACTCTTCTGGGAAGGCTTTCCACAAAATTTTGGAGTGATTCTGTGGGAATTTTTGCCCAGTTATCCAGAAGAGCATTTGTGAGGTCAGGCACTGATATTGGATGTGAAGGCCTGGCTCACAATCTCCATTCTAATTCATCCCAAAGGTGTTCTATTGGGTTGAGGTCAGGGCTCTGTGCAGGTCAGTCAAGTTCCTCCACACCAGACTCACCAAACCATGTTTTTATGGCTTTGTACATTTGGGCACAGTCATGCTGGAAAAGAGAAAACTCTTCCCCAAACTGCTCCTACAAAGGTATGCATATCAAGACATTTTGGACAATTCTATGCTTCCAAGTTTGTGAGGCCTATTGATGTAGAATGGGATGTCATGAAAGTACCTACAGTATGGGTGTAATGGCCAGGTGTCCCAATACTTTTGTCCATATACTGTAGTGTATTTCAGCTCTAAACCAAAAAAATAACTAAATCAAAACTATGCTAACTACACTTGCGAAGGAATGTGATAGACACTGATTTGTGAGGACTGTGTGTGGGGGAATGATAGGAATGCTTTCAGCTTTCCAAAAGCTGATTAAAATGTTGGTGTTGAAATATATTTGCAAAGTTTTGGAGTACATTTATGAATCCTGCTTCTGGTATGCTCAAATATGTGTTTCCTTTCTTGGGCTTTAAAACATCACAGACACTTCCAGAATATCATGGTGACTCCCTGCTGGGTGCAGACGTACAAGTGGCATGCGATTTGTCTCAGTCCTCTTAGAACAAGTGAGTCAGTGTTACCTGCACCATGTTTGGGGGCATGGAGCCCAAGCACGACCACTTAAAACAATCCCTGTTCTCTTCTCCCTCTGTGAAAGGCCATTGTTGCCCTCACAGCTTGAACTGTGTATTAATTGACTAACACAGCAGACACAGCATTTATTAACCGGCCCTTCTTTAAGAGGTGACTAGACTTGCTGGCAAACCAATTTCTTCATTTCTGGTACAATAGACCAATTATTTCCCCACTTTAGCTGCTGTGGAGGGAAGCACAAGTGTGTATTGTTCTTTGAGGGGAGAATCACATGCATCCCAGTAAATAGATGAAAGGGGTGAGATGAAAGAGACAAAATAGGAAGTGTGTTCAGCTCTTTCAGCAAATACTGCCAGTGAATGGTTACATCTGAGGGAGAAATGAAGGAATGAAAAAAACAACACAGATCTTCGTAAAAGAATTTCATTTGTGAATTAATTATTCATTTTTTACTTATAATAGGGGACAAAAGGAATTAGTTTATTCCTTTAGTTAGTTAATAGGTAAATTGAAAGTATATAGTCATTCCCACAACTTAATACTGGATAAGGGGATGGATGGATGGGTGGTTGGATGATAATACACGTAAATACAAAACCCAGGGAGATGACTATGTAATAGTTATATAATTTAAACACAAAGGCAGATGAGAATAATACATAATAAATGACAAATTGGAAATTAAGCCTAATAATGTAGCACTGATGAGAGAAGGAAATGCAGACAGCAGCATAATGAGAATTTTCAGCCATCGCTGCATGGTTACAAAGGAAAATACCTGTTTATCCTAAGAAGAACTAAATAAAACAGACACTTAAGAACGGATCTTGTATTCTACCTTTCAGTACAATGTGAGGGTTGTCCGTGTCTATTTCTATGGAATCCTAATGTTTTACATGGTTAATTTTCACTATGGTCTCTTGGATGAATCTGTACTGGGGATGCATTGCTAATATAGAGCCTTGTTAATAGCCGCTTTGCAGTGAGGCATGAAATTGAATTACTGTTTAATTGTATGTTACATTTAAAGCGGTCACACACCAACGAAGGGCAATACATTGATCATGACGGATAATAGGGCATCATGTCCAACCCCTATTGGACTAGACTGACATTCTACAAGGAGAATATTCCCAGGAGGTATACAATGGTTGGAAGAAAAAGACATTGGAAAGTTTAACTGCCCTTATTATTTTTGGATGAATATTATTAACTCGATGAAGTATTTTTATGTGAGCAGTTTATGCTACAAACACTGTTCAATATGACCATTGATTGTATGTCACAGAAATTGAAGGAATGAGAAAAGGTATTAAAATTAAACCAAATGTGTCTGTAACCATAAAAACTGAGACTTTAGACTGAAATGATCAGTGACATTTTTACAAAGGAAGGTGTGCAGAAGTACTGAGATCTTTATTTTTATGAACTGCATTTTTATGTCAGGATGCCCTGACAAGCTACTGATATGGGGTCGTGGGGGACCAGAGCCTATCTTAGCTATAAGGCAGGGAATATCCCAGGATGGGGTGCTAATCCACAACAGGGCACACACACCATTCACACACAACCTGAAGTATTTGTATTTGGTTAAAATATACAATTACTGGTATGATATTCAAAACTAGAAAATGCATTTTATCATACATGAAATGATGACTATATGTAGCAACAACAGTGTGCGTTACATAAGATTGTTATAGTGCTTCTCCAATAGTTCACAAAAAAATGACTACTGTAACACATGACCTTAGTGGCATAGGTCTTCCCTACTGGGACAAAGCTGAACAAAATTAGAATTTAAACCTTTTCATGACATGCTTAGGGGTTGTTTACATTATACATTATATATTACACTGTTTTTTTTCTCTTTTGCTTTCTTTCTCTTAAACTAAAGGTCCACAATTTCTTTTACCCTAAGGTTAAATACAGAATAATGCATGTTTTGGGCTTGATTTTCATCTATCCTCATACTTCAGAAGAGCCTCAGTCACAAATATTTATCTTGGTGTGTTTGCATGTCCTCCCACTATCGTGTGGTTTACCTCCCACACCCCAAAGACATGCCGTCAGGCGAACTGGCATCTCTAAATTGCCCGTAGTGTGTGACTGAGTGTGTGTGCCCTGTGATGGACTGGCATCTTGCCCAGGGTGTCCCTCCGCTGCCTGTCAGAGCCCCCAGCCAGCTCCCCCCTGCTCGCCATGACCCCGATGGTAAGCATTGGGAGTTTTGGACTGATGAAGTCATTCTACTCTATCAAAACCATAGTGCCTGTGTTTATCCCTACTGTATGTTACAGGAACCTCACCGATAGAAACTACATAGACAGAAAGGGTTATGTTTACCTTCCAAAGTTACATGAAAGTAATTAGATAGCTATGTCTCTATTTATCACTATGCATGCAGTATGCAATATGTAATACAACTGATGTCAAAAAATCAGAAGTCACCTCTGTCCTTTATAAACTTCTGCATAATGTAAACTTTCATTGCAGATGCCATCATTCAAGTTGAGAACATCTGGTCCTTGTGCTTATTTAGAGGAATTTTGGCAGTTTCTGGAAATGTCTGTTGCTTCAAAGCTAAGAAATCAACAACAGGTGAATGTTTCATTCCTTGACATTGAGATTGGCTTTAACTGTTATTTTCTAATACAGGCTTTCAGTAGTATAGAGGGCATTTAATGGAACTATTTTTAAATACAAAATGTTGAAAAAGTGGTGAGAGTTATGTGCCCATTGCGGTTGTAATTCAACTGTAATGTCAAATGTCATTAGAATTTAAACAGCACTTGACACGGTATCATTCGATTTAAAATAATATTCTCAAAGCATTCATTAGATTACTGAAAAAGGAAACAAACTAATAAATATTTATATAAGTTAATCAATAACCAAGTAGTAATCGTTTTATTAAGGCTGTCCCTTTTTCCTGCAGTTTTCTCCAATAGGGGTAGCTGTTTGTAGGAGGGGTTTATAAGGAAGCCTCTAAACTGGCTGGAGGGGCGCACTAAACACTGCTATGCGATGTTTTCTACGCTCGCATTAAGTTATTTAGGAATCGAAGGGCAAAAAGTGGTGGTTCAGTAATCCACATAATGGAACCTTCCCAGTTAACTAACATGAGCGAATCTGTATCAGTATGGGCAACAGAGTACAAGTGAAGCGTTAGTTGCGAAAACAACTAGAAAAAAAGTAGCGTCGGGTTTTCAGATGATATTTTGACAAAATAATAGTAAGACAAGCAAAGGGGACTTTTCTCAAGTTTTCTCAACCATTTTGTTCAGCTGAAAGTACTTTTCAACAGGTCTGCTCTTTCGCGAATATCGAGAGAGGTGAGTGATTAATCCTTAGATTATAATTCTTAATTTTGTCATTGGAACATAATGGATGTTTGGACTGATTGTATATATAATCCATTTAGTTAAAATATTCTCAACGCAGGATATGGGCTACAATATTAAGTACATGAACTTAACTGATATACAATTGCTTTAACTTATTTTGCTTCTTCAAGATGTTTAATAATATTTTTTTGTTATTTCGCAGGCAGCTAAAGGAAACATCGCAGAATCATCATGGCAAATACAACACTAATAATCTTTCTAATATTTATTATACTCGCCCATTCTCTCATTTTGGTCTGTGCACAGACCGGGGATGAAAACCAAAAGACCGCTTCACTTCTGCAAGGACCTGAAGCGACTCAAAAACCGGGGGCCGACGAGGATGGCGCTCCGCTCAGCAGTTCGAGTCCCCATACCATGCGTCCGGGACGGTCCAGACCGCTCCCTCCAATGTGCACCGGTCCGACTGAGATCAGGGACACTTTTAAGTACATCAACACAGTGGTGTCATGTCTGGTGTTTGTTGTCGGAATAATCGGGAATTCCACATTGCTCAGAATCATCTACAAAAATAAATGCATGAGAAACGGACCCAATCTTCTCATTGCAAGCCTTGCTTTGGGGGACCTGGTACATATTGTGATAGATATACCAATCAATGTCTACAAGGTGAGTGAGCGAAAAATCAATTTGTATATTTGACCTGAAATAAGCTGTATTTTTTCGTGCTTACTAATATTTGGAGTGTCTGGCTGCTGCACATTTTCAGTCTGCTCCAGTTGCTGAGTTCCAGTACAAACATAGGCTTCTAACATTATGCAAATATGAACTCATGCTGTAAATTAATGCTTTAGTTGGCTTAGGACTCTGCTGCATAAATCTTGGGAATATCCTTCCTGGCCATGTGTGGTCTTAAAAGTATTTTGTTTTGTCATATCTCATTATCACAAAAATATTGCACACAGTAGCGTAAACACTGATTTAAGGCCAAACGTTTCCAGCATCATTAATCAAATAAAAGTTTCACAAATAAATGGGTATATGAAATTTATTTCTGTAACTATGCAGGGTAAAGAAGGAGCCACCCAGTTCAGTAGTGTGCCACAGGTGTCCAAGAGCACTTAGACATGTCAAACAGTGCAACTCAGCCGGAGTTTAGTTTACACGGCAACACTTAAACACATTATTTCTAATTGAGCCTTGAATCGTCATGGTGATCTTTACAGTGTAAATTGTTAACCCTTAGTGAAACGGTCTTTAAGAATCCATTTTCCATATTTTATTGGAGTCATTGGGGCAAGACCACCAAATGACTGATACAATCATCATTTACAAATAGGCTATTCTAAATTTTATTAATTATTCTATCAGTCTTGTAGTCATAGTCAGTTCTAGATCCTATTTTGGGGGTGGTTAGCCCCCCTATTTTTTGTTTCAGACCCTCTGAGTAATTGTTTTTCTATAACCATTTAGCGATGTCTTGGATTATCATATACAGCTTACTATATTTCATTTTATTTCGTTTATTTAGTAAGTATGATGACAACAGATGTTAGTCTGTTCTCACAAAGACAACCAATACAAAGATTATAAATCTGTTTTTATGGACTTACTGCATCTAAAAGGGTTAAAGTGATGTCAGGTTTGACGCTGACTATTGATGACTATATTGCTGGCAGTCATTCAGAATATTCTCTCTTCTGTCTGGGTCTTCAGGTTTTCTCATGACCTGTTCATTGCTTTGATGATCTGTCTTTTGTCTGGTTGTTTTTTTAATAGTTATAGTATAGTTTTACTAAATAAATAAATATTTTGTTTTATATATATATATATATATATATATATATATATATATATTCATAACTTAAAGGCCTAATTAGTCATACTGTAAAAAGTGAATTGTGACTGTTCACATGATATTTCAGCTGCTGGCAGAAGACTGGCCTTTCGGCGTTGGAATCTGTAAGCTGGTGCCCTTCATCCAGAAGGCGTCTGTTGGAATCACAGTGCTCAGTTTATGCGCACTGAGCATTGACAGGTATGGTGCACTTGCCCTTGGCTATCTCAAAGTCAGGCTGAATGTTTACTATGGCAGAGCACAGCAAAGATGACATTCCAACTGACATCGCAGGTACCGAGCAGTCGCATCCTGGAATCGCATCAAAGGGATCGGCGTTCCCAAATGGAAGGCGATAGAAATCACTTTGATATGGGTGATATCGATCCTTTTGGCTGTGCCTGAAGCTATTGCCTTTGATATGATAGCGATGGACTACAAAGGAGAGCATCTGAGAATATGCCTGCTTCACCCGATACAGGGAACCAGCTTCATGCAGGTGAACTAGTGCTCACTTAATATTTAGCAACAGTAATATTAACTAGGCTTTTCATGTTCACATATGTGCTATAAAGTTTTGGACTCAAATACACAAAATTCCAAATACGCAAAAGACAGCATATTGCAGTATGTTGTTTATGAAATTCAGGTGCCTCATCCATGCAGTTAACAGCTTGCATTATGAGTTTAAAAGAAAGAGTTCTTAAGCGTAGATTTATGCTAAGATTAAAGTTGCAGTCAGTAGGACAAGACGAAACATTTCCCTCATTCTCTCCTTTCATCCTGGCAGTTTTACAAATCAGCAAAGGACTGGTGGCTGTTCAGCTTTTACTTCTGCATGCCCCTGGCTTGCACTGCAGTCTTCTACACACTCATGACCTGTGAGATGCTGAAGAATAACAGGATGCAGATCTCCATGAACGACCACCTCAAGCAGGTGTGGCCACGTTGAATGCGCCCGTGGCTCTCAATGAGCAGACATGCTGCGCTTTTTCCAAATCCTGAGAACTTTCCCGTCTTACTTTCCCCTCAGAGACGTGAAGTTGCCAAGACTGTTTTCTGCCTGGTGCTTGTGTTTGCTCTTTGCTGGTTTCCGCTGCACCTCAGCCGAATCTTGAAATTGACCATTTATGACGAGAAGGATCCAAACAGATGTGAACTGCTTAGGTAAGCTGGGTAATCGAACACACCTCCAAGCCACATGTGGCACCAACAATTACTGCTAACCTGCTGGATTTTTGTTGGTCTCCTCAGTTTCTTCCTTGTCCTCGACTACATTGGCATCAACATGGCGTCTGTGAATTCCTGCATCAACCCCATCGCTTTGTACATGGTCAGCAAAAGATTCAAAAGCTGTTTCAGGGTAAGGTGACCCCAGCGCCCGCCATAGCGAGTGACCGCCGTCTCAGCTGCCGGCTGCTGTTGGATGAGGGGATTCGGGTTTCGTGGTGGCGTCGCCGAGTCCGGCGAGACACATGTGCTTGGGTGAACGCCAGCTGTGACACACGGTGAGACAGGACAGCTGAGCCCATGCTGAGACAGCCATAAAGTGTGTAACAGGAACAGAAGGGCTGCATGCTGCTGATCAAAGGCAGGAGACAGGCCCCGGGGGCAATCTGTGCTGAGTCACAGCACTCGCAGAGAGCAGCTTCTATTGACTGGGCAAAGACAATCCTGTCAGTTCCCTCAGGCTTTAAAACATGGCTGTATTCATCATCTCGTCAGCACTGTTCACAATATGACATTTAGACATACAGGTATACAATAGAGCAGTCGTATATTAGTTACTTGTGTCAAATTATACCAAATAGCTCTGCATAGCAACATATATTTGGTTTTCCAGGAAAAAAAAAGCATTTTTGGTTGGTGATTGAGTTTTTACCCTCAATGAAGCCAAGATTAAGTTATGGGATTGAGTGGAGAGATAGGATTGCCTAATGTGATTATTAAACACGCAATATAACTGTGATTTCATTCAGTTGGCTGTGCTCCATTTCTTTTCCCCTGTTATCATTAACTGTAAACGGAGACCAGTTTGTTAACTAGAGTCTTTGGCACTGTAGTGTAAATTTCAGGCCAGGTGGACTGATGTGCTTATAAAGAGCTCTGGGAAATGCCGGAAGCTTCTTCGGGAGCGCAGAGGGGCAGGGGTTTGGAGCTGAAAGACGAGTGCCATTGTGAAGGCAGGTTTTTGGTACTGCAGTTGAAAATGTTATTCAAAAAGATTGTTTCCTGCTTGGTGCCCTTCAGCACCAGGTGTTCACCATGTGACCTATGCAGGCCAGTAATGTGCATCCTTCCTTCCGCAGTCATGCCTGTGCTGCTGGTGCACCTCACCAGACATGCTAGAGCTGGATGAGAAGCAGTCCTGCGTGAAGCTAAAGGTCACCGAACGTGGCTCAGAGCAGAGCAACTCTCGGGTCACCAATAAATACACGTCCAACTGAGCGCGGATTCGGAGCGTCGCAGACGACTGGCTGAGTCTGTGCTCACCAAGGGCATAAAGCAGGGGCAGCCCATTAGTGAGGAGGAAACATATGCACTTTGATACTCCATTTACACACCTTACCAAGAATGCAACTGGATGAATGTGGTCATCTTTGGATTGGGAAAAGATATTCTTAGTTTTCTAAGATATAGAAGCGGACCAACTAATTGAGTTGCTCATTGAGTTAAACCCAGAAGAGGAGTGGACTTTCTGCAAACAGATTTTGTAAGGTTAAGGATTATATTCTACATGATGGTGAAATAAATCCTGCACTTCATTTGAGTGTGAACAAACAAATGTTGTCATATATATGGAAAAAATGTGGGGTTTTTGTAAATTTTGGAGAATATTTCAAACTAACTTTGCTAACTTTTTCAAACTAACTTAGCTTAATAGCTAACTGTTAATAATGGTTTACTATACTATGGAAAAAGTGAAAAAAATTTAATCTTGGTTCTGACCGGTTAGAATGCAGGTCACTTACATCAGGGGTGGTACAAAAGCAAAATTTAATGTGTAGATATTGATATATATTCAATGATAAAGACAATGAATGAAAACAGAACAATTGATAAGATTAATCAGCTGACATAAATATAATTTGTATTCTAAGAAGCAATCTTTATGTTAACTGTCCATATTTATTTATATGTTGAGTTTTTACAGAAAGTTTTATATCTAAAATGTAATTATTTCTCTTGAAGTGTCCGTGGCATTAGGACAGCTTTACCTGCCATCTTTAATTATGCTTGCTATTGTAGCACTGGCCCCTCTGTGCATCTGTTTTCTGCAGAACTGCTGTTTTTGCCATTTTTGTCATTTGACTGGGAATCTAAAAATCTTTATCGTTTTAAAAGACAACTATATATGGCAACAAACTGCTATTTCATATGTGTATGAATTACTATATCTGTAGAAATTAAAGAAGTTGAAATATGCCTGAATGTTAAATAAAAAGCTTCTTTTACTGGTGCAAGATATTCATACTACCGCCATTCCTGTACCAGCATCCTGTCCAAGGTGGACCTCTACCTTGTGCGCGATGCTGACGGGCAAAGGCTCCAGCCTGCAGGACCCACAACTCTGACTGAGAAAAACAATTACAGAGACAGTGAGATCATTCCTGCTGTCGTGTCTTTTAGGGACATTTATTATTATTGGTCTTTAACTAACTCTTTAAATCTACCACATGGGGCTGCTTGTGGCTCAGTGGACTGTACCTGTAATCACAAAGTCAATGGTTCAAACCCAGCTGCAGGTCCTTGAGCAAGGCCCTTAACCCCCAGCTCCCTGGGTTCCACTATGGGTGGCTACCCCTCAGACAGTTTGCTCTACAAAGAGCAAGTTGAGGGAGGCATAAAGACAATTTCCCCACAGGGATTGATAAAGTATCAATTATTATTATTTATCTGTGGTATATATTTATTATTTATGCAATTTTTTACCTTTGAAATTAAGTATGTTCTTCTGTTAGCTTTCAGTAATATTTCATAATAAAAATATTCCTTTAAATAAAAGTATTTAAAATATGGAGCCACTCCACACAGTTCAAAAATATGACTCAGTTTGAGATTTTCCTTGCTCTTCACAATGGCTGATAGTAAGCCTCACAGTCAGCTTTAGGCAACATGGTTTCCAAGTAGTACTAACTTATGGAGAACTTTCCTTGCCAACAGCCATAAACCCACAATTCTTTAAGAGGTCTTGAAGGATCATTTTGGGACTGAGCAGTCAAAACCGCTTGATTCTAATAATCAATCCATCCATCCCATTTCTGTAACTACTTGTCCAGTACAGCGTCACAGGGCTCTGGAGCATATCCTGGAAGCTTTGAGCCCAAGGGAAGAAATAACCCAGGATGGGACACCAACTCACGCTGTAATAATTCTCTCAGTAATAATTATCCAATATTGTATTGAAATTTCTAACTACATACTGTTCTGCTCTTTGAAGGTATGTTAGTTACCTTCATTGGTCAGTTTTATTTGGAAGAGTGTAACACTGGGGGACTAGACATGATGATCCTTTGCAGACAGATTGCTGTTCTTGCTTGTTCTGAAATGACGTACTTCACCTGGGATAATTCATACAAATATATCCCCAAGGCTTTATTAATCATTTCGACCTTACACAGCTTAATTGAATCAGGTGGCCAGAACGTGGTTCGACCTTGCTGCAGTGACGTTATTGGACAAGTAACAGCTTGTGTAATACAGAGGGCACAGTATTTGTGTTGTTCAGTTCTCCCCTGGGTAGCTATAGGGGACGATAATGTCATCATCACATCTGGTTTAAGCATGAGCAATCCATGTTTTCCTCAATCCCCCCTCCCCTGTTCATGAGGTCACCAGCTTTTATGTGTCTACTTATGTCTCTTTGCTGAGACCCTTTACATGCAGAAGCATTTAACCTTCAAGGAACCCACACATTTTGCACAGCATAGGAATGTTCGTCTGAGACTTTCAAGGTGTTATAATGGGTTTATGTGTGAAACTTACCTTAAATGGTAACCTGTTTGCTAGTAGCACACATTGCTACATGTGAAACATCTCGCCTTGTAAAATATTTTTGAAGGAGTTGGATGAGTGTGCATGGAAATTCAAACACCATGTTGATAAAGGTAATCAGCAAAAAACAATAACTGTGACACATTTATCTGACACCACATGTACTGTAATAAGCAGGCCTGTCAGATGTGGTAGCATGTGGACATTTGAGACAGCATAGTATACACCATCTTAGTCCAAAAGTCCTGTAACACGTGGTGGTACTTTTTCCTGAATTCCATCATAACATTTTAAATGTTACTAAATTACAGTGCCAGCTATACATAATGAGTCTTGAGGGAGAGTCTTCTCAGACTTTATCAGCCATCCTGATACAGATCATGTAACCCCTTGTGTATGGGGCCGTGCAGAATCATGTGAGCCACGTGGAGCGCCGGCTTGTGATCCAGCAACATCCCCTTGGGGCTAAGTTTTCCCCATGCATATTAAATTATCCCACAGAATCCTTCTATGTCCTACCAGTTCATGCTGTTCCCTTCTCCTGCCCATGGTTCAGACTTCCCTAACTGTGCACAACGGCTTCAGTGATGAGCAACATGTTATTGAACTTAGATATACTGTACTTGTCAAGGCATTTTACCTGGCCCCTACATTTGAGCAAATAAATGATCCTCTTCATATCTGATATAATGTTTTAACAAAATCAGTTTAACAAAAAGCAGTCTGATATTCGAGTACTATAGATTATTACAATTTCAAATATCCAAAACTACAAGCTCACCCACATCCACAGGTGTTTGTCATACTCTTCTAAAGAGTGATAAACATGATTGATGGCCTTTTAGCTGCCATTTAACTGGCTCAGGGACTGGGTGTTATGATCCAGGCAATGGTGAAAACCCACGATATGTCAAGTCAAGCAGTATACTACAACACACCATCCCAACATTTTAATTAATAATCTGCTGCATTTTCAACTTGCACATTTATTAAGAGCAATAGATTCCCTGTAAGTAGTTTTATATGAAATAAACGGAATAGAAAATTATATTGGTGAAATTCAACTCTTAAATCTCATTCTAAGCTGGCCATTGTTTTTGATGTCACTAATGCTAACCCTAACCTAATCCTACGCACAGCCCTAAATAACTACCAATTTAATAACTGTATACCGATAACGCATATCTAACGCAGGCTAAGGCGCCATGTAGTTTCCTATGACAATCAGTGTGGACAATATTGCGTTCGAATAACTTGTACCATTAGGTGGAGCCAAAGACAACGCTTTAAGAACATGACAAGAACAGCAAGCGCGAAAATAGAGCTGGACAAATTCAGCTAAAAAGTCAAATTATTCACTTCACTTGCGCCTGAATACAGCTGATTGAGTTTTGTTTTACTCTGAGGTCGTCTAGACCCTAATTCCGAGGTATTCACACTGTCGTAGCCGTTTCCGACTCATATGGGGTTACACTTAAGCTTGCAGACTCTTATGCTCGCACAAGAATTATTCCGTCTTAAACCTAAACTAGTTGTATCAAACGCGTTGGGGTAGTCGCACACCCTACAGACTATTTACAAAGTAATAAAACGGTTACAAACATGTAAATGCGCAGGCAGACTCAAATTGAAAATCTCGGGCCAGCCTGCAGCTGACCGAAGTTGACAACCCTGATAAAATGTCTTTATTTCCGTCCTCACCTTCGTTTCCTTTAACACATGTGCGCTGTCGTACCCAAATAAAGCCCTTGCTCCCTAATTCCTATCCATGTATCACGTGGTTCTATTCGCCTACCCGCTTCTTTTTGGTTGCAGAAATGACGTTAAATTTAGAAAATGGTGGTTTCATCAGGTGGCATTCTTGCTTTTACCTTTCCTGAAGGGGCTGGGCCTCACCTGACTGAGAAAGGCGTGGGGGTTTGCAAAACAGAAGTCTGACTTTCCTAGACAGACGTGGCCAAAACCTGCTGAAATGCGTCAGATATCGGTGCAGCAAACGTTAGTCTGCTAATGTTTCACTTTTAACTGAATTTTGAAAATCATCGGTGAAAGAAGAGTTAAAGGTAAATTTGTTTTCACGTTGGTTTGGACTATGCTGAAATGAAAGTGAAAGTAAGCAGTGGGTCGATAATTGAGATGTGGAGTCGATCGCGTGTGCTTCAGAGTGGCAGAATTTCACCGAATATTGTGTTCAAAATATATTAATTAACGAAAAAGGAGTGCAGGCAGTAGGTAGCCGGGGAAAATGACTGAAGGAGTAAGAAAGTAATTGCGAGGGTAAGCGTTGACCGACATCTGAATGGAAATGCAAGGACGTATAGTAACTGAAGCAAAAAAAAAAAAAAGAAACAAGCCAATAAAATACGCATTTGCGTATTATTTTTTTAAAAGTAATTTTCTGCTCTGTTTTAGACTCGGCATCACGTGTATGACCTGTGCACTTTAAGGTGTGCCAAAGGGTGTGCAAAATATAATAACCGTAAGGCATTCCTCGGATGACTAAACGGACCAGCTAGGGACTTTAACATGGGGGATAGAAATGTAGCTCAGTCAAGGACTGCGGTCTTCACATGAAAAATCCCCAGGAATTCCACTGTTACCATTAGGATCCCCTAGGGCATTGAAAATTTTTATCTGCCTCTCATGTGAATGGATATGTGGCCAAAACACAAGCAAAACATAACATCTTGTTTGCTTTTAACACCTCCATTCCAGAAGACAGCCACTTGCTGAGTCATTCACATGGATGTGCCCACTTCGACATGAGTGAAATGGCTAATCACCCACACCAGCACTTTACTGTGTTTTGGCTCTTTCTGGCTCATGCGTCAGGGCTCAGATTAGTTCAGGGGTCTCCAGCTCCGGTCCTGGAAAACTACTGTCCAGTAGATTCTCCATGCTACCTGGGTTCTGATGAGCCACACCCATTCCTAGTATTCACTTGAGAACAGGTGTGTCTGATCAGAAGCCAGGAAGGATAGAAAACCTACTGGATAGTAGCTCTTCAGGACCGGCGCTGGAGACCCCTGGTGTAGTTGGTCTGGCTTTCTTCTTTGTGCTTACCATTAGCACTCAGCACCTGAGTCCCGCTTAACTACCTTAGCTACATACCTTTCAGTCAGTGGCCCAAATCCTGTTAGCAGTGAAAAGGAAAGGTGTGACAGGCAGGATACCTGCCGGTGGCAGTGCGTGTGGTTTGGGGTGTTTCAGTTGATTGTTTTTTTTTTTTACTTTAACTGTTTTACTAACTTGGCTTAGATAAACTTACAAATTGGTGAATTCCTTTTGTAGTTAGTGGTTTGTCACGTCTGTTTTATTTTTTGTTTTTTCATTGCTGGGTGGTTTATGTAAGTAAAGCCTAGGTAAGTGCCTCTTCCAAGTGGAAATATAATGTACATTACCCTAAATGAAATGCTATACTGTATGGTTTTCTCTCTAGCTAATTGCTGACATTGTTGCTTTGTTCTCTATCATGATCTGCAGCATGGTGAGTGCAGTCTACTACAGTTTTATATGCAGTATGCTAAGCTAATTAAGCTTCAGATCATATTTGCATGCCACACCAATGTGATTCATACACTCCACAGCAGCACATGCAGTAACTGTCCCTTGGGGGGCAGTCTGTGCATGGCTGGCCAGCCATGTGGTGTTTTAGATAAGAGGACACGTGTAGAATGGAGGGCCGGATATCTGCTTAAATACTTCAGGTTGCTTGTCAGAGAATCGATGCCCTGATCCATAACTGTGGCTTTCATTGCCCAATATTTCATTTGTAAAGCTTGTCAGAGTTATGTGTTGTCTTGATTCCCAACACATAGGACGGGAATACCATAACTGAGATGTAATTAGGAATCATTTTTCTCAGAATAGTAAGGCACAGTGATACTATGACTGCTTTTGGGTGGTGGGGCACCCAGGTCAGTACTTATTGCTTCCTATCGTCAAGCCTAATTACAGTTAAATTATGTATTGGATAATCTATCAGGCATAATGTAAACCATGAGGGGTTTGTATTCAGGAATGAGGAGTCATGGGCAATATTTGTGATTTTGGACCCTGGGGGGAAGCTGAACATGTCTGCCCTGCCCCCTGACAAACACACTCTTTATTCATGCCAAATTCACATTGAACAAAAATGATTACAAATTCAGCTGTGAGCTGGGGATTATGCAGATCAGGTCACATGATGCACAATGTAATTTTTGAGTGATATAGTCAATTACATGAACATGGTTAGTGCTGTGTTGGACGCTAATTAGTGCAGTTGACTTTAATAAATTTCTACAGTGTTATCCTGTTACCAGGAAGATTTCTAATAACCATTGGGCAAGCTTAAAATCGTGTGATAATTGGCTGTATGAATAACCTCATGTGACAACACATTTTTAAAATATTATGTGAAATGCATTTGTTAATGAATAGTGAAGGATCCAGATATTTGATATCTCCATGTGTCCAGTTATTGTGATGGGTGTCATCAGAACGCTGTAAACTGTCTCAAAACTTCCCTGTGATTTGGCTTAATTTCAGGATTCAGAAATTCCCCTAAAGTGGTGTCACTGCAGGAAATCATTTAGTGAAAGTTGTTTGTGCACAGGTGACAGGGTCTGTGAGGTGAGTGTTGGGCTACACTGCTGTTAAAATCTGACGCTGGAGATTGGGGTTCTCCACGGTAATTATTACCAAGGGTGAGAGTCCCTCACGATGGTGCTTGTTGTGGGGTCCCATGACAATGAATTTTGCCGCCCGGGAAAGGGGGCACAGTACATTTTGCCAGCTCACAAAGCCATTGGTTGACCGAGAAAATGCTCAGTATGCCAGATGGCCAGTGCAGCCCTGGTGTTGAGCCCTTACGTGTTGCGTGAACCAGCTTCGTTTCTGTGGATACACGCCCCGTGTGACACGATGACGCAAACAACGCACTTGGCTGGGTGTTTCGCTCCCTGACAAACACGGTCCTGGCCCCGCCCATTACACGTCAACCCCCCCCCCCCCGCCAGTTCTCAGGTGACCCCGGAGGAGCTTGGGCTCAGGTATGCTGCTCCGGTGGGCGAGCCGTGGCAGCCGTGTTTGCGTGATGTAATCAGACACCGCGGTAGGAATGGTGAGGTAATGGGGGTGGGGCGGGCATGAGGGAGGACAATGTAAATAAAGGGCTTTTTTTTTTTTTTTGTTGTTTTTTTTTTTTTTTGCTGCTACTAACGACAGTTTTCTGGCTGCCATTTGCAGGGCCTGGTGTGAAGGAGCTTTAGCAAAGACGAGTTGAAAGCTTTTACCGACGGCAAGCAGGTAGGATTATCTACACCTCTGGTTGAGCCATTTATCCTTGAAAAGCAATTAAGATCTGGTTTTTCATTTGGCTTGAAACAAATCTTTTATGAAGTCAAATTTTTATTTCTTTTACCTCGACTGCTTTGGCTGGCGGGGGGGTGGGGGGGAGGGGGTATGCAGTTGTGAAGGTTTGTAGATAATTTATCATGCTTGGTGCTGAAAGCAAGTTCATAATGACAGCTTAGGTGTTTCATGGACTGAGTTATAAATCATAAATGATGCCTTTTTAAATGGGCAGAAACTCTAGGAGACTAAGGATTAGTATTTAGCGAATGTGTTTGGGGGGAAAAAAAAAAAAAGCAGCAGTAACTGGACAAAGTCAAAAGTGTTTTAATTTGCCAAAATGTTTTGGACTGCAGTGAAGTGCTTTGGATTTAAATGTAAGAATGTTTTTTAAAAATCTTTTTTTAAGTTTTAGAGTTTGTTTTAAACAAAAGAAATTCAATTATTTGGCTCAAGCTGTCTGAACATTTCTTAGTATGACTCTGGGAGCCAGTCTGCCCATTCATCTACTTACTGAAAGAGGCGTCACGCTTGTGATCCGTGCTGTGCAGCGACCGTTTGTCGACACCAGAGGTAAGCAGGCCTCGCGCTGGTACCCTGCTCGGTGCAGCTGCTTGTTTGCATGTTCTTGTTTGCCATGACGTGGTACGCCCGCTTCCTTCCTGCAGCGCTCTTGGCCTCAAGTTCGAGATAAGGGAGTGTGCTAAAGAGGAAACGGGAGGGTCGCCCTGTGTTTGGGGGAGCTGTGAGAGACAGGGTAGAGAGCTGGTCCTCGTCTTCCTACCCCGTGAGCGAACCGCAGCACCTACAAAGGGGAAGCGAGGCCTGGAGTCCACACGAAAGTCCCCTGAACTTTGGAGGCCTCCGGTAATTTTCACGCACTGGTGCTTCTCTTCCAAGTATAACTGCTAAACAGCAAAGACTGGTTTGACGGTGATGTTTTTTGTTGATTTAGAGTCATTTCTGCCAAAATAATGATCAAGTATTTTTTTTCCCGCTCCAGGTTAAGGTGTAGCTACTCTGCTAGTAATTAAACATTTTGACCCAAACCGGGTCTGGTGACGAGTGCCATCAGCTTCTCTGGAATATGCGTGGTGGCTCCTAAAGATAAAGTGCATCTGCTATCTGGATTGTTCTGAAGAATCTGGGACCTCGGGCACGTTTCTGAAAGGCTGCTTTATACATCCGGGCCCTCCAGTCATATCTGGCACAGATCTGAAGCTCTTTGGGATGAGACTTTAACACTCCGGAGCCCCAAAAACATGACGGCGGCCGTTGGGAACAGCGAACTTGCCTTTGAGTTTGCCAGTGGTTGTATAGACAGTGTGCAGCAGGTAAGACACTGCGTCCTGCGTCCGTGTTGGCTGCGTGTGGTGTACGTATGCGTTTATCAGTTTACTGCCTCAATGTCCAATATGAATCTAAATCATTGCTGCTTTTATTACAGATGTATGCAGAATACATTAGTATATAGATCTACTGTGTATATTCTATATACAGTGTGTGTAGGTATATATTGTTATGTAATCTGAAGTTCTGAACCTACATGCTAAAATACTGCATGCGGAGAGAGAGACATTTCTCACATCTACTTGTTTGTGTCATGAAGGGGGGGTTGGTGACTAACTGCCGTGTAATTCGCCTGTACTTTCCTGTGATTTCCCACGCATCTCATCTTGGCCGTGAGCAGTTTTAGCACTCAGCCTTCGCCAGGGGTGTGGCAGGTAGAAGCCCAGGGGTTCCTGACCCAGAATACACCGAATCAAAAAAATGCACGACGGCTCAGAGGTTCTGATCTGTCTGCGGCTGCCTCGGTGAGGCGAGGCCTCGAGTGATGGGGGGTGGCGGTGGGTGCGGAAGTGACTCGGAAGCGTGCCAGAAGCCCATGGTACAGGCCATGGGGTGCCATGTCATGGTCGCCGAATTGCTCAGATGGCCACTGAGCTCATGTCTGACTGCTCATGTCCGATGTCACACATCGGAAGCCGATATGTGCACAGGCGCACGGCGTATGCAGCGACCGCAGCCGTTGTGGTTTTTGTCCCTTCCACTGCCCTCCAGGCAGGCAGTACATGCCTTATGGTGATGTCTGCGCATAGAGGTATAGCGTTTCGCAGCCCCCACAAGTCGTGAGGAAGGAGGTGTGTCGGAGGGCTTTTTGAGGGGGAAGCAAACGTGTTCATGTGCAGCCCTTCCATACCTCTGAATATATCACTGTGGCTGTGTGTTCAAAATGAACAACTGGATATTTTGGTGAAGAAGTATAGGTGAAGTTCCGTTTGCCAGTTCCTCTTTCATGGCACAGTCCCACATCAGTAGCTTAGAGGCTACATGATGCCGCATTGACCTGGTACTCCATCTGATCCTCAATGTCTGTCTTGTGTCCTGTGCAGCTGAGTGACCCCTCGGTGTTCCCGGCTGTTATCGTAGAGGAGGTCCCCAACTCCCACCTGCTTAGCTACTCGGACTTAACCTGCGAACAGCCAGCATCGGGAGGCCTCGATCCAGCTGTGGGGGCAGAGGATCCCGGGATTCATGGAGGGGGTGTGACTTTCACAGGTGATTCATAAACTATAATACGGAATAAATCCCTGACTCCTTATGAGCGGAAGGTATAAATATACAACAGATTTACACACCAACAAACTGCCCATGTGTGTGTGTGTGTGTGTGTGTGTGTGTGTGTGTGTGTGTGTGTGTGTGTGTGTGTGTGTTCTTTATGACAGACTGGCCTTCTTAAAGGTGTACCCCTGTCTTGTGCTCTGTGATACTTGGTACAGGTTCCACCCTGCCCAACTCTTTATTGGTTAAGCAGGATGGATAGCTTTTAATCCACTGTTTTTATAAAATATTCTAGCTTTCAGGCTTGAAGGAGTTACACCAAGGCCTCTATAAAGCAAATTCTAGTATCTTTGTGTGATCATGGATGTTTTTTGTTCTTTAATTATTCTTTTGGGAGGTCATTTGGTTGCATATTAAGGGAGATTAGCACTTCTTAACATACAACTGTTACATCGGTACTATTTATATTTATAGTTGTAAAGCCGTGTGTGAGCTCTGCTGACTTTGTGTTGTAATCACCTTTTAGCTGATTGGCCCAAACCCACAAACTGATCTTTCTCACTGATTTTTTTTCACACGCTGGAACGCTGATGCCAAGGCAGCCTGGACTGCTGTCGTTTAGCACTAACTGTAGCTACTAAAAGTTCTCTCATCTGAGCCCAGGCTTCTGCCTCTGAGTTTCCTATGGTCTGGGTTCGGGTGCCTGAGTTATCCATCTTGTTATTGATGCTGTTTGAACTTCTGCTGCTCTCAGTAGCATCTTTCACTCTGAAACACAGCCCATCTACCTTAATGCCGCCTACCCAGCAGTGTCGTAATGCTTGTTATTTTTAGCTAAAAATGTTTTGCCTTATTCTCTTATGGAAGCAGAATGACCTAGCAGTTCTTTCCGGATTTCAGTGGAAAACAGTGATGAGACCATGGAACCTATAGAAGGAGCAGAGACCCTGCTGAGAATGGACTCCAGGGGGCTTTTCGATGAGGAGCACATGGGTGAGGTGTATGCTATGAACCTGACCTAGCCGATGTCCACCCATCTGATGGAGATATGTTACTTTTGTATCGCTTTGCCCACCTGCTGTCAGTTTTAGTTGATACTGTGATATGTTGGACAGAAGACTGGAAGGAAGTGCCTATATAAATGTTAACTGCAAAGTCCTGAATTGAAAATTAACATTTTATTGGTGGTATTAATGTAGCCTGATACATTTAGAATCTGCTAAATAAAAGCAAATGTAACCGGGCTTCCAGTCTGAACCAGAATCCTCTTGCCTCCGAGACTTGTCTAGCTAGCGCTCAGGCTCCTGGCTTCTTGCTAACCTGTCTCATCCATCTAACCTGTCTCATCCATCTGACCCTCTGCAGCTCCCCCATTCGCACAGTGCAGCACTGGGGTCGCGGCCGCTGTGAAGTCGCCCCGCAGTGCGGGTGGCAAGGTTCGGCAAGGCGCCGTGGCCAGAGCGGCCACCCAGCAGGCCGGGAAGAAGAAAGGTACGTCGGGCATCTTACTGCAAGAATGAGGATGTAGGACAAAGTGCGACTACAAACAAAATGTCAAGTTAAACCAGACACATGAATCGTGAATGTTTGTATATTATCTGTGGGTAATTATAAGATTAAAATGGAATTAAATATTTTACACTGCAGCCCCGCATTGAATGATCACTGTGTACTTTGGATAAAAGCAATGCAAATTTTGTATTGTTGAGAAAGCAGGGTCAGATAAACCCTGGAGAAATTAGTAGTTAAGGGTCTTGCTCAAGAGCCCAATGATGAAATCACTCTGCTGAGCCTGGGATTTGAACCAGCACCTTCTAAACACAACCACAGCACCCTAGCCCACTGGGCTTCAGTATGAAGTCATTTTGTACATGTTAGTGTTTCCTTTATTCCCGCCTTCATTCTTAGTCCCCTCTCCTATAGGGAGGCGACCCCGACAGCCCCGACCGGAGTCACCGACACCAGAGCTCCAAATAAAGAAGCGCAACAAAGATGGCAGAGGTGCAGTATGAGTGTTTTGCGATACGTCAAGCTGTTTAGGCCACATTCTGTCCCACAACCCTTGGAATTGAATTCGGGAAAATGAGGGAGGAAAAATTTGAAAAGGAATGGGAAAAAAATATCAATGGACTGTGTAGAATGAGAGTAATAGAGAGTGGTCACTTTGTGTCTGATTTGGTATTGTTGGTCTGGTGGACAAAAAGCACAACTGGAGTGAGATGATCGTACTGTGAGATGATAAAGTTTAACATGCTGCTGTTATAATTCCGGAATAGTATCAGTTTGCGGTGGAAGATTCACAGGAGAATATATTGGGAAACAGCCAAACCTCATGATGTATTTTTATATTAATCCATTTGTTTATGATGAAAAATTAGACCTCACATCCATTAGAAGATGATGATGCTAATGCGTGAAAATGTCCTGTGAGAAATTTGAAAACCTGGTAATTATCACTCTGTTTTCGGCTCACCAAACAACATCCTGTGCTACCTGCAGGAAATACTCTCTATCTCTGGGAGTTTCTGATGGCCCTGCTGCAGGACCACTCCACATGCCCACGGTACATTAAATGGACCCACAGGGAGAAGGGCATCTTCAAGCTTGTGGACTCCAAGGCGGTGTCACGTCTTTGGGGGAGACACAAAAATAAACCTGACATGAATTATGAAAGTATGGGCAGAGCTTTACGGTAAGTCTCTCCAATAGAGTGGTAGCAACTGCCTGTAGTGTGCATTCAGTGTGCAGTGCAACTGCCTGTAATGTGCATTCAGTGTGCAGTACAGTACATTTCCCATTTAACAGGTGCTTTTGTCCAACGTGACAGGACACACTAGTGATCTAATCTTGGGCTCAGATAGTAGGGTTAGCCAGTTCCCCACACCTTTGAAGCATTTGGGGTTAAGGGCCTTTTGTTAAGCCTCATTGGTAATATGATTACTATATTGGTCCGAATATTAGACGACCCCACCCCCAGTTTTTTCATCAAATGTTTTTGGGGGGAAAAAATTGGAATACCAAATCTTCTTTAAAAGAAGAGTAATTTTGTCTGACAAGCACAGATAAGAAGATAACTCTGTCACTGTTACAAAGCAACCACAAGCAATTGCATTACAAGAAGTGTATTGAATAGCAAGTACTGCAATAAACAAATGTATTTTTTTTGGGGGGTGGTCAGTATTACACTGTAATGTTTTTGGGGCAGTAGGATACTTGCAGGAAACATCCATGTACCTGGAGTTATGGGCCAATTGCCTCCTGCCATTGCTAGAACAGAGCTAGTTTAAAACCATGTTATAAATGATATGAGTCTGTGTCTTTAGCTTACAAATATTACCCCTCTCTCCTGAAGACCCCTTGGCAGCTCATGTTGTGCCCTGTTGACCTTTGAAGTACAAACAGAATAAATTATTTGTACTGTACATCGGATACATTTTGGTTCTTTTAACTGCTACATTCTTTCTTGTTTATGCCTTTTGAAAGCATCATCCGCAAGTGTTCATATTGGAGATTAGCTTAATATTCTTTTGCATTCGTTGAGTGTTTCCCATTCCGCATCCCTTGGAGCAGAATACCACTGTATGGCATTTAGCCTGATATAGCTCACATTTTAATTACTTCATACCTGTCATTCTTTCTTCTAATTCCCCTTCTGGTCGTTAAACACGTAAGTGTCCTGTGTAATAAGCCCCAGGAGCTTGGAAGTTACCTCCTAGCTAAAGTCTCAGTTGAAAAGGAGTTTGGCTTGCTGCTGAATTGTACACATAAGTACACAATGAGACTAGAATAGTGATATATTAATTTTTTTTGTGGCAGATATTACTACCAGCGTGGGATCTTGGCCAAGGTGGAGGGCCAGAGGCTGGTCTATCAGTTTACAGAGATGCCGAAGAATCTGGTGTGGATTGATGATGAGGAGCAGTCTGATAGCAGCCGGGTGGTGGATGTGAAAACATTTCCTGAGAGCCCCATCCAGACATCACCAGCTCCTAAATCATCCAGTAAGAGTGACACACAGAAAACCAGAGTCAAGGGACCCAGAGCAAAGCTAAAGTGTGTGCAGGGGCTGAACCTCCAGCAAGCAGGAGATGGACAGGCAGGCCGACCCCTGGGGCTGATTCAGCAGCACCACCTGCCTATCGTGTCTGCCGAGATGATGAGGACGCTGCAGAACATCCAGTCAGTGCAGCCAGGACAAAACGGCTCTGTGTTTCGGACTGTGCAGCTGCTGGAGAGCTTGCAGTACGCCCAAGAGAGAGATACTGATAGTGGCAACCACCAGGGGGAGACAGTGCAACCTGTGAAGTATGTCTAACTGGAATGGAGAGCTCTGCTTCGTTACATTTTTATAACCATTTTTATGCATTATGTTTTTGTGTAGATTACGTTGGGAAAGATGAATTTTGCATTTATATTCTGGGCTAAAACGACAGGCTTAAATTTCTTTTTTGTTTTCTCCTCAGCTTCTTAGCCAGTCAAGCACAATTGCCAGTGGTTTTGTCGACAGAAACCCAGCCAATCCAGACACTGACACTGCAAACCGTTCCAAGAATAGTCCTGGCCAATCAGGATGAGTCTGGGGCCTTGGCCACATCTCCTAGCTTTTTTCTACAGACGTATCCCTCCATGCAGCCAGTTGCAGTCATAATGGAGAACATCACCTCAGACGACCACTCGAAGAGCCAGGAAGAGAGTGTGCTGTCCACATCCCTACCGCTGGCAGGAGGGGTTTCTCTGACCACGCTCATCGGAGGCCAACAGCTGGCCTCCCAAACCTCGGGTACCGCCATAACCTCAGTCATCTCTGCCCTAGAAGACAGACCAACTGAAAAGCTGGAGATGGAGGACACGGAGTCAGAAAGGCAGATGGGAATGAGGTCAGAGACCCCTGGGCTAGTCGTCCTCAGTGATGCCTGGGTTGGTTTGGAGGGCAGCAAACGGGACCCAGCATGATGAACAGGTCAGAAATTTTTTGGAGCACTTATACCTGAAAATCCTAAAGTTAATGTAGTGCTGTATATATACCTGGGAGGTCATCAAGCACCCTTGCGGCCCCTAATCTTTAAATGTAAGACAAGTTGGTAAAGTTTATCAAATTTCAAAGTTTGGCTTAAATCTAGACAAGATATTGTAAGGCCGGTCAAAACTCAATGGAGCGCTCCGACTTCCCTCCCCCGGCATGGTAAAATTGGCTGCCCTGCCTTTCCTGTCACTGTACCTCTGTATGCTTCTCAAAAATATAGTGAAACTACATTGTAATAGTTTTTTTTTTTTTTTGATTGTTAATCTACGCACGAGTGGTAATTTTATGGAACAATTAGAAAAAAAAGTCTCAATGAGAATGCACATATGTAGTATATAAAGTGTGTGAGTGTCTATAATATTAAAATTATAAAATAGCTTCTCTTTTGGTTTCCTTGTTCCCGCAGATTTCCTTGAGCAATGGCTGCCATTGGGTAAATTGCCCACATTATGTTCACTGCAATTAACTGGCACCTCACCCAGGGTGCCCCCCAACCTGGCACCCGCATTCCTCTGCAACCCTGACCAGGACAGCAATCCAAGTGGTAGACTGGCATGGTCAGCAGAACCGTGCACCGAGACTGTGAATTTGACAGAGGATTTGCAGGAACATGGTGGTTTCAGAATGATACGAGCCCCTTATCTTTCCAGCAGGGCAGCATGTTCTTCTGTTTCCTGGACATTAGAAAGCTCTCAAAATAACTGTACACATGTAACTAGCTACCTGAGCTGCTGGTGGTCCTGTGTCTTTGGATTTCCTTCAGGCATTCCCATAGCCCAACAACAGCAGTTGCCTGTAATGTCCAATTTACTCTTTGCTTGACTATATGCTGAAAATGGATGGAACATTCTGGCGTTTGGTCGGGAGAAAGACTGCCTGCTTTTAATGGTACCAGTTCATAAGTTACCCTGACTGTGTTTGGTTACACCAATGCACGTCAATCCGAATCTTTTATGTATTTTCATTTTTAAAATATGCATTAAGTATTAAATTCCGCTTTTATGCATACAACTGATACAAGCATTACATACTGCTGAACTTCCTAAGTGTTTTAATGGAAAATATTTTCTCATTGTGTTCTTTAAATTTGTACTACTGTACTTTTTGATAAAATTAAATTGAAGATCAGATGTTAGTAAAAGCCTTCTGCATATATTTTGAAACACTGTAGATAATGTGAAATATATTACTGCCTATTGTATTTTATAAATATGAAATGTTTTACAATTTTTATAGCAGTCATTGAGGAAATATTAGTTTTGTGAAAAACATTCTGAAGTGTATAAAACAAACTCTTTGTCAGTTTAGTTTTCAAGCAAATAAAAATAAATGTGAAAAACCTTCTCTGTTTCTCAATTTCACAAAACATTACTGAACTGGTTGAAGTCCCAAAGGAACTTTCATTGTGAGATATGACATTTTTAAAATGGTCATTTGTGCAATGAATTAAAACACAACTGACAACACTGCTGTGTGTGGTGACAGAGAAGATGGCCTGGAGCCTGCTTGGTGATTTATAGGTATTTTAATATGATTTATGAAGAGTAAAGTGGTGACAAAATAGTTTTGGGAAATAGTGATGCATCTTTGAGTATTAGGATGATTAATAACATTCAGTAAATGTTGATTATTCTCATAAATGCAGTAATAGCATTGTTGCCTGTTCCTGTATACATGTGGTGCATGATTTCCATTTTTCCCTATGTTGTATGGGTTTTGCTAGGTACTTCAGTGACCTCTCACAAGCCAAATAAATGTACAGTAATTAGGCAAACTTGCCCAATTGTAAAATTCTATATGCATGGACCCCAGCCTTTTGCCCTACGCTGCTTGGGGTAGACTTCAGGTCCCCCATGACCCTTCACTAATAAGCAGTGCAGTATACTAGATGCACAGTGCCAATAAAACATGTCACATCTAGAATATTCGTTGACGTCTTTTGTATTTCGCGGTACCTCTCCGAGCCACAAGGTGGTGCTGCAGTTTTGCTTGCCGAGTTTGTCGGCGCTAAGGAAGTCTGCATTTTCTTCCACGGTCTACTTGACAGTCATGACGTCTCCGCGACTGTCATCCAGAACTTTCTAAACGACAAGTGGCGAGTGGCTCTAATGGCAAGCGGACGGTTAGTGGGTAACTCGCTGATAATCTAACAAAACCCTCACTTTGGCGTATTTGCATTATCCGGCCTCTCTGTAAAGCTTTTCCACAATGTTTTTTCTCCGTTTTCAGGAACTTTCCGGAAAGCGTCATAGACGAAGATCCCAAGAAGGCTCTTGAGGTACTGTGACTCATACTGGTTAATTAACTACAAAAATATGCTTATATGAGGACGAGTTTAAAAGCAGATTCTGTTTAACTTGCTAGGCAACTGTGTGAATATCCCCAACCTTTGGGTAAATAGCTCTCTGGTTTAGTGGCGTAAGTAGTCTGCTATGTAGCTCGCGTACTATCTTCCTAGCTGTCAAGATTTCGTAACGACCTGGCTCTTTGGGTTTCTAAAATTTAATTTAATGTCTGAATTATACGTGCTCTGTATGTTTGAAACGTCAGGACCTCGCGTAGCTGCAACCTGCGAATATCCCGCCTTATGGCGGCATGCTGACGTTCGTGAACACCGACCGTTTCGGTTTACTCTGCCATGCAGGATCTGAACAAGGCTTTGGAGGAGACGAGCAACAACGCGGAATGGCTCTGCCAGCGGGCCTATGCCTACATCTTACTGAAAAACTACAGCGGTAAGCAGACTGTCTTGAGGCTGTGATGTTTACTGCTGCACTGCTCTCATGGGGCGCCTGAATGAAGTTAGTCATTTAGCCATTGATGGCAGATAGGGCGCAGTTTCTGTATGGAAATAACCATGCAGGTCTAAAACCGGCATCGGTCCTGTGTTGTGCATCGCCACACATTTCAACGCTGATTTATTTACTCACGTAGAGGCCGTGGAGGATGTCAAGAAAGCCGTGGAGCTGAAGCCCGATTTCGCTCTTGCTTTCATGAGGAGAGGGTGTGTACATAACTGTTTGATATAAACTTGTGCGCTGTTTTTCCACTGTGATTGGGTTATTTGCAGACGGTGCTGGCTATTTTTGCTTAACAAATGGTCAGGCTTGGTATCATGTTGCTTGTTTCAGATATAATAAGGTGTCAGGAGAGATTTATGGTGAATTCCACGCAAGTTGTTAATACTGCAAATGCGGAAGTGCTTATTGAAACAAAATGAGAAATAAAATAAATAGATGAGGCTTAATTTGCCTTTCGCCCAAGTACAGATACATTGGAATGCTTCTTTTCACGAATCCCATCTAGCTGTCCTTTGAGACATACACACTCATATATAAAGGTGAGATTGAAGCCTGGGGCCCGAGCACAGGGTCAGTCATTTATCTGGTGCCCCTGAAGCATTTTGAGAAGGTTAAGGGCTTTATTCAAGCACCCAATGGAGATGTGTGGAGGCTGGGTCTCAGCCCAGCGACCTGCGATCACAGGCACAGAAGCCTAACCTGCCCCTGGCTAAATTGTAGGTAGATAAAAATTAATGTGTTATATCATGTAAAGCATTTTTCTGCAGAAGATGCCTGCCTCCGCACGTCCAGAATGTTTGTGTTTCATAGTTACAGGATACTTGGTATTGGCTTCAAATGCTTTGCAAAATGAAAGCAAGTAAATATGCTACCCTAAACAGTAAATATACATGTTATGTATAATGTGTCATTAGTGTTATGTAATCGCAATTTTCTTTGTTTTTCTGCTGTAGAATTGCAGAATACTATTTGAATAACTTCGAATTGTCACACCAGGCCTTTGTAGCAGGACAGCAGTTGGACGGTAAGTTGGCAAGCTTCTTTTTTAATATTGTAGACTGTAAGGTGTTGTCTGGTTTTATATGTTCTTTCCCCCCACACAGATTCAGATAAATCTTTTGAAATATGGATCAAGCTGTGTGAGGAGAGTATGACCTGTAAGTAGGAATATGCCTGAGTTCATTGGCTTTGGCTCTGGCTCCGTCTTTTACTGAAATGCTTGTTCATCACTTTAAATCATGAATTCAGCCAAGTCCTTAGAGAAACTATATTACCCACTGCCTTTATAATGCAATTTTAATGAGCAGGCTGAGAAATAACAGTGGCATGTGTCTAGCTGTTAGTGTCAGTAATGTGTTTAGCTGCTGTAGGAACTGCTTAATGCAATATTATCGGCAGGTGCAATGACAGTAAGGAGAATGAACGTGAATCTTCTCACCATCTTCTGGCCCTTGGGGCTTGGGAGAGTGCTATATAAACCTGTCAGCACCCCCTCTTGCTAAATGCCCCTTTCCGTTTTCATTTAAAAGACCAGTGAACGGTTAGTCTTGTGGGGAAAAGATATTGGCTTTGCTTTGTTGAAATGGCTGTGAAGTACTTTCATCGATTACGCAGTAGCTTTGTCACTTTGTTCAACTATTTGACCTTTTAAGTTTATACCTTTCTCTCTTCTGGATGTTGTTTATAGAATGTTCTTTGTAATTTTGAAATACAGTCATAATTAGATGTTTTTTTTTTTTTTTTTTTTTTAAAATATTATTATATTGGAATACAGCTGCTATATTCTCTTCATTACAGTGGGAAAACACAATGGAACAACAAACATGGTGAGGTTCATACTTATTTTACTAAGTGTCATTGGTTGAGAGACCAGGCTTCTTTTTTCCCCCAGACATTTGAGTCTATGGAAATGCAAGTTTTGCCCAAAAAAGTTGCTCCAGGCAATGATAAATGAGGAAAATGAACTGTTTCTGTGTCGTATGGTTCACCACATGGGGGAGCTGTTTCATCCGTAAAGGTTCCATGTCCCTTACAAGTAATTTGTCTGCTCAGCTGTGCCATGTATCTTACATACCTAAACTTAAATCCTTGATTGAAATCATCTGAATGTTTCCCCCCTGTCTGATTCTAGCAGCAAGCATCAGCGCCTAACGTGAAGTAAGTATCTAAGCCTTGCCTTCTCACTGCATTGCACAGTTTTAAACATTTCTACCCTGATTTCTTTAGATGTTACATTGCTACCACACTTACTCCTTTCTCTTTTTATGATATTAACTTCCTTTAAGAAATTATAATGCCACAGTGATTGGAACATGGTGGGTGTTTTATTTCCACCCAGCACTAGTGCCAGTGCTTGATAAGCTGGGGCTTCATTATAAAACGATATGAAAGGTATTAATTAACCGTAATAAACCTTTCACCCCTGTTGCTTGTGTTGTATATATTAATGCAGTAACTGCAGCTCATTTGTAATTGACCATTTTCTAGCTGATTATAACAAAGCCTTCTGAATGTGCCTGTATTTTATAAAGTTGGAGATTTACATCTTGTGTAATGTTGTACAAGGTCTTTGCCTTTTTATTTTGATACGAAGAAACTTTTAGATGGACACTTACTTTTGTGTATTGGTCGTGCATCCTCCTTGTATGAGGGTGTACTTTTAGTAAATGACTTGTCTCTTCCAGGGAATAACATCAGAGCTTTTTTTTGTCCTAGGCATGACTGGTACCAGACAGAATCGCAGGTCATTGTCACAATCATGGTGAAAAATGCCAGAAAGGAGGACGTCAGGGTCAGCTTCTCAGAAAAAGCGGTAGGTTCCTGTTCTCTCTGATCTGCCAGCCTGCTGAGCCTGGAGATCACAGCACGTGATGCGAGGCTGACTTTCCCCAGGCCATACAGTTCATCACACTGCAGGAGGCAGTGAAGAGATTCCTCACTGCAAACCATATTTCATATGTGTTGTTAGCAATATTTATTATTTTATATTTATTATATTTATATAATATTATTGTGTTATAGTACTGTATACCTTGAAAGCTAAAAGAATAAAATGTTTGAAGGGACTAAGTGGGAATCATTAAAAGCTTCCAAATCCAAAGTAAGAAACTGTTTTGATCTGTTCTGTAAATTAATTAAAATTTCGAGCTCTGTATAATAATTTGGTGCAAATTAGATGGAGATGAGATAAAATATTAATTTGCTTATGTGGGGGATCTGCCTGTGGGGCATTTTAGTCTTCAGTCTGCCTAAAAAATGCCGTCCATATGGTGGTTATGTACAGCATCGCTGGGCTGATGCAGGTGTGATAGGCAACTGTGCAGGGAGTAGAGTGTCGAGCCCCCCCCCCCCGCCCACCCATCCCCACGAGCAACAGTACACTGGCATTGACCTTAGGGGGCAAAGCACCTGCTGGCTGGGCCCTCATTGCCACCTGTACACTAGCCTGGATTAAAAAAAAAGTTTTTCTCTGAGAACAGCGTTTCTGTCTCCAGTGTGACCTTGAGAGGCCCTTTCACGTTGCGGGGCACAGATATGATCTGACGACCGTGCTTACCTGTGTATTCGGCTGGTTGCTTTAGAGGAATCATTTTAATTACCTTCCAGCCTTCTTGCTATGAAGTCCACTTTGCACCCTCAGTCATTTTTCTTTCAGATGCCCTTAAGCCATCAGTTGGACTCGTCCTATAACTGAGTTTATTTTGTCACACTTCAGATGTCCCGTTAACCACTCTGTTCTCCCGCAGCTGAGCGCTGAGGTGAAGCTGCCGTCTGGGGAGGATTTCAGCCTGAAGTTCATCCTTCTGCATCACGTGGATCCCCAACAGAGCAGCTTCAAAGTCCTCTCTACAAAGGTCTGTGGGAACCCTCCTATTTCTCATCTGTCGGAAGCCATGAAGCTGTGAGGCTGCGTGTGAGAACTTACATGGCTGCTGTTAATGAGTTATTATGGTTGTTGGTTAGTAATGCGGGGCATGAATTTCAGTTCCCGCATGTCATGTGCTGTGGCAGCGGAGGTTGTGAGTATAGTCTGACGTAGAGAGAAGTCTGTCTAGGGCTGCGCGATTTGGGGAAAATATCGAATCGCGATTTTTCTGACAGAAATTGCGATTACGATTTGATTTGCGATTTTTTTTTTTTTTTTTTTTATGTCAAGCTTCAGTTCAATATTCTGTGTGTAGTAATTTTAAAACATATGACGCAGCATGAGATACCATCAGTATTAACTGTTCTATATTCTAATGCAAAGATGAGAATTTAAAGATGTGATGTGTCAAGTTAAAGTAATAATGAAAACAATTGCAGCAAAAAGAAGAATAGCGATCTTGCAGGTAACGCTTATTACCCTACTAATAACACTAGAACCGCCTTTTCCCACGTCAATGAACAAGCAAGAACTACTAGGGTGTATGCCGCCCTTTTGTTTGCGCTTGTGTTGTTAGCTGCTGTTATTAACACTAATAACACTCAAAAAACCATAATGTTCATAACAGAGTGGCTGTTCTCTCCTGAAACCGTAAAGCTGGAAATTTTTAAGCGTAGTATGCATTTTATAAAATGTTGAATAAACAGAAGTCATTTATTGGTGATTTCATGTTGGTCGAAGTTTCTGCTTTTTAACAACTGTATACGGTTATTTTCTATACAAATCAATTCAGGTGAA
>JAODLC010000001.1:37949304-37974099 GCA_026781145.1 Hippopotamyrus pictus
AATACACTTCACAATCAAACATTTTAACATTTATGTAAAAGATATTGTGATAAAACAAACACAGTAACATTTGCATTCAAATAATTAAATACATTGTTATCAACTTGATACAGATCGTTTACGGCCTCAAAGACCCAAGTGTCATCATGACTGCAGGCCTCTTTTAAGTAGTAAGCATGCCATGAAAATCAATAATATTAAGTTTACATATCTTTATAAAAATATATTCTGTGTGTATAAAATATTGCATAATATACATAGTATTTAGACAAAGTCAAACAAGTGACGTTACAATCAACTTACACTGACATTTAAAATGTAAATACACAAATATCATATTTTCCCTTACAAAGCCAATGATTAAATAACTAGAAGCCAAGTGGACTCTCACTTCCACAGTTTTGATTAATGTCACCATTTCTAAAGCTTTATTTTCTAATTGTGGGGAACTGGAGGCACATAGGCCGGGATGGTGACTTCACTGGATTCTTCAGCGCTACCGGGTCTTGATGGAGAGCTGAGCACATAGTCAAACTCGGTGTGCAGGACCTTTTCGTACACGCTCTGCAAGCCAATTGTCTTGGGGATATGCGCATGGAAGTAGGTGTCTCTACGGAGCGTGTTTCTTGGCAGTGAGGCCGTCTTTGCAAACGTGGAGAGATGCTGCCCCTGGGGCATACTGGGATTGTTCCTGATCGCCGATGGACTCCAGCATCTGTCCGAATGACCGAGTATTTTGCACTCGGTTGTACACGCCCACAAACCTGACAAGAGAAATGTTTTGCTGTTAACACATGGCATGTGACATTATAGGCCTATGTACAGCAAAAAAACAACTTAAACACTACGCTAATTTTTCTGTACCATATCTAGCACCTGAGATGAATATTTGTTGTGTAAATAAATTTAGAATTGTAGCCTATATAAGTAAAAAATATTCAAAACTCACCATGTTGGAAGTCTTTTTTGATGCCATCTCCACTCATGTCAGAGTCGCTATCATTGAAGTCGCTATCCCCTTTGCCGCTATCCTTGCCACTAAACTGAGGATCCCTCGCTGAGATGGTGGTGTAAGAGTTACCTTTCCATATTGTGATTGGTCTGACAGCTTCTTTGCCATAGCCAGGCAATGTAGAATAGCCCTGGAGAAACAAGAGACAATACAGCTTAACATCAGTTTACATTATAGACAACAATGGAAAACATTAAACAATGACATTGGATACAAATATATAAGCAAAATATAATTAATTATCACTAACCTCCAATTTAGCTCCTCGGATTATGTTTTCAGACTCATAGACACACGTAGCTTCACTGCCGTCTTCTGAGCTTGAGCAGATCTCGCTGTCTGTTTTGGGGAGATTGCTGAAGGATTGCTTGGAATATGGTGTAACACTAAACATATCGCCACTGTGGCTGGACATCAGGGTATGGCTGCTCTTCCCATTCTCCATGTGTCCCATGTCCAATTTGTCCTCGAATCCGCTGCTGTTCTTATCCTGCTTGTGTCGATTACATGTGGTTGCAATCAAGACAATTGCCAGCAAAAGCAACGAGCAGCTTCCTGCTAGAACTGCAATGATTACCGTCGACGCGTCCCACTGGATTGAGTCTTCGTTTTTCTGCTTTACCATGGTCCGGTCGCTGGGGGGCGCCCCTGCGACAACAGTGAAGAAGATAGTCGCCGTGCAAGTCAGTGAAGGTCTACCATTATCATTGACGGTGACTAAGACCTTCAAGCTTTCGCTCACATCAAAGTTCAATTCACGATTCAGATGGATATCCCCCGTGGCTTTGTTGATGGAAAACATCACATTGTCCCCTTTGATAATTTTGTAGAAGAGGTCCCCATTTGCGCCCTCGTCGGCGTCAATTGCTTTTATCTGGGTGATGATATAACCGGAAGGCGCATCTTTTGGTAGAAGGACCTCAGCAGATCCATTATGGAGAGCGGGCTGTGTGATGGCAGGAGCGTTGTCATTCTGATCGACTATTTTAAGGCTGATGACAGCGCTGCCGTGAAGCTGTGGAGACCCCCCGTCGCTAGCTTGGACTCGAAACTCCAACTGTTTCGTTACTTCGTAATTAAAACTTCTCAATGCATAAATTGAACCCGTAGCAGGATCGAGTGATACAAATGTTGATACATGGGAGCCCATGATATGAGTATCCGAAAGCCTATATATTACTTTTCCATTATTCCCTATATCAGGATCCCTTGCCACAACAGTGGTGATATATGCACCCGGAGCGTTATTTTCCACGACAGAAACTTCATACACTGGTTTGCTGAATAGAGGGGCGTTGTCGTTCTCGTCGCTAAGCCTAATTGTATATTGCGTTATTGTTTTAAATGGAGGAGATCCCAAATCTTCGGCCACAACGGTTAAGTTGTATTCTGCTATCTTTTCTCTGTCCAGTGGTGCCGTGGTGACGATCATGTAGCTATCCTCGTAAGCCTGCTGAAGTTTAAAGTGGTCGTGCCCGTACAAAGTGCATCTGACTTCCCCGTTTGCGCCGGAGTCGCTGTCCGAGGTGCTGATGAGAGCGACAAAGCTGTCTTTGGCTGCAGCCTCAGTAATGTATGCGATCCCCGCTGTAATAGAAGTCATAGGAGTAATGCTAATTTCAGGGGCATTATCATTAACATCTTGAACATGAATAATTACTTTGCACATTGAAGGGATTGGGTTGGGACCCAAGTCATGCGCCTGGACGTCTAATTCATACGTTTTCTTTGCTTCGAAGTCTATCTGGCTTTCAAGAGTTAGGCGTCCGGTTTTTCGGTCCACTTTGAAAAGTTGTCGGATTTCTGCAGGCACCTGATTACCGAGCCCGTATACAACTTCTCCGTTTAAACCCTCGTCTGGATCGATTGCGTTTAAATCCAGCAGGAGAAACCCAACGGGTGCGTCCTCAAATAAATCAACTGAGAAAATATTCTGATCGAAGATGGGGCTGTTGTCATTGTAGTCTTTAACCTTTATGTGAATCTTAGTCGTGCCAGATCTGGATGGATTTCCTCCGTCAGTAGCAACAAGCTCAAGAACATACGATGACTGAGTCTCCCTGTCTAGCGGTTTCATTAGCACCAACTCCGCATATTTAACCCCATCGGCTCTGTTCAGCACATCAATGGTGAAATGACTGTTTACTGAAATTTGGTAGCTTTGGATGTAGTTTGAGCCCACATCCGCGTCTACTGCAACATCCAGAGGAATTCGGGAGCCCACTGCTGTATTTTCAAAAATTTCCACAGTGGATTCCTTGTTAGGGAATTCTGGAGGGTTGTCATTGATATCTTTTATTTCCACCTCAACGTGAACCAATTTGAATTGCTCTTTGGAAAAACTGATAACGTCGAACGCGATGAGACACTGAAGAGTGTGCTTGCACATTTTCTCTCTATCGATTCGTTCCCCGATAGTAAGCTGTCCGTCGCTTTCTCTGAGTCTGATGAAAGAAGAGTTGAACTGCTTCATCATCTTGAAATTTGTCTTGCTATTAAGAGGACTTAATGACATATCCTTGGCAAGGCTGCCGATCACGGTACCAGGGCTGTCTTCTTCATACGTTTGGTATTTCATCGTTTTTCCTTCAGAAGCAACGGGTAAGAGAGTCAAAATGTGGAGAAACATTAATCCGAATAACCAACTGTGGCAAAAAAATACAATGTTCTCAGTCCTTATCGAAGCCATAGTGTCCGAATATATAGGTTTACTAATCTAAATAACTTAGCTGTTAAATAAAACAAAGCATTTGGCAGTGTTAAATGGTCTCAGCGCACCACCCAAGCACTACGATGCAGCGACTACGAAGTCTCCCTCCGAACTCCAGAAACTGCAACGCTGGAGCGGTTTATAGGGCGCCACATGCAAATGAGACGAAGTGTGACCAATCCCCCTTTGAAATTAAAAATGGTACTTTTAAAAGAATTCTAAGCCTATTTGGAAATTCCTTGAGTGAACGAAGAATTTAGCAGAGAAATGGAATTAAAATAGGCTTTGTACACATTTTACAATTACTTAAAATTTTCCCTGCTTTTTAAATTTGGCAACGCAAACATAATCTGAGCCATGAAAGTGAGACGTCGTAGCTCATGCCATTGAATAACAGGGACTGTGATACTAAGCCGTTAAAAAATGGAAAAAAAATGTATGTATTTTTGAAATAATAGCAAGTTGTGACATATGGTTGAAATGCTGGGGCGATGTTTTTTTTTTTTTTTTTTTTTTTTTTAACAAATCTTCAGTTTTTGTTAATACCGATTGTGCTTCGTTTTTGTGTGTGAACTCAAGTTCTTGGCGATGAAACCGCAAAGCTGATTCTGCTTGGAATTACTTTTATTGAAATTGTACATGAATGTTTTACTCACACGATCTCGTGTGATCAGGCTGCAGTATACTATTGAAATGCCTGTTGTTGTGGGGTTTTAACATGCATGTCACTGCTTGTGCGTCTTTTTTTCTAACATTGCCCGCTAAGCAGGTAAAAAAAAATCCCGTTTAAATAGGATTTATATTAAGCACCAGAGATTTGGACGGATTTCTATAGAGTGATTATATCAAAGGCTATGAGCCCCTCGTTAGCAAGAGAGATATAATAGCATAGTGGGGTATCCCATTGGAGGTTTCAACGTCTGTATTATTCTGGCATTGCAGCCTATTGGGAGAGGAATTTCTAACAGTTTCCACCGAGGGGTGCGCCTAAGTTGGACATAATGAGCAAGCGCCACATGTATCTTTTGTGCCGCCTCATTCAACCCCAATCACTGCCATAATTCTTTCACTAAACGATGATGGGTGTTGAATTGTACAGGACTTCGGGCTCGTATTAAAATACATTTAGAGACCAACCAAGCTCGTCACGGCTATTTAGGGGATTTTGTCTTTTTGTTTCCTGGAGACCCCTCTTGCTCGCCGGCAGAAGGACAAAATATTAGTTGCCAATAACCACAGGCAATAGAACCATCTGCCAATTTCAAGATGGGATAAAGCTATAGCTAATGGAGCCACTTAAATAAACGCACATTGGAAAAATGTTGCGAAGTGCACCATTCACTGATATGATCCTCAGAATGAATGCAGCATTTGACCTAAATTTCACGTCATATTTGTTGAGAATGCTTCCGACGGAGATTTATATTCTACTATGCAAAACACCTGCCCTCATGTTTTTAGTAGAATTAACGCTTATTTGGTTCCGGCTAAGATTTGGGGAAAGCAAATCACAGTGCCCGCGAATGCGCCTCCAAACTCGAAATGTGGTGAGGGTTTACATTTGCTTTGCAGTTTAAACTCCTGCCTGAACACACTGTAATCGGAAAGAAATTATGCGGTGTTGAATCACTAGCTGCTGCATGGATTATTTTGCGTGTGGGAGATTCCGTTCCTCTAAAATCTCTTTAAAATGCCAGGCAGACTTACCCGACTGAGCTGTCTTTTGTTAAATGCCATTATAAGTTCGGCATACATCTATTCTTTGGTGTGATCGGTGTGCTAGCCTTGTCGCCTGCACGCGAATTCTACAATGGCAGAATTAGACCGAGTCAAGAAAATCCATCTTTTATTCCCAAAGTATATTTGCATTTTTCCCCTTTAAAATGGAGATAGCCGGCCATTGTGGCTACATTTGTTCTCATGATTGCCAGTCGGTTGTCGCCTAAGTTGCTCATATGCGTCGGTCTCCGGAGTAGGCTTAGACCTTTTGGTATGATAAAGAGGTGATTTGGCTCTTTGTTACGTAGATAAGCAATGTGCAAAGAGGACTAAACCATCGATCCTTGAATTGATTTGCCATTAAGATTACATTTGCATTGTTTTCTGAATCTGTCGCGACCCCAGTAACCTTTGCATACTTAACTCGCGTGCCATCACACCATCAACTAATTACTCCTTAAAACAGTTAATACTCAATTAGCAGAACTTGCACTGATTAGGTTACTTGGCAGGGTTGAAGCAAACAGCTATTAAATTAACACGTATTTGTGAGCCTCCGAAAAAACATTTACAATGTAGCATTCAAATCAATGTTACTTTTTTTGTGAAAACTAAGCGTTTTCGAAATTTATATTTACTTGCACAGATGAATCTGGGCAAAACTGTATTGTTCCCGATTTCTTAGAGAAATAAATTTACAGATGAAATACAATTCCCTCTTTCGCAGTGACATATAAACACACTTACCACATAGCATACTTTTTATCTATGTGAGTTTGATCTGTTACTAATTCACTTAGGCAAAGATTTTTGTTGCTAGATGTCTGCTAGGATTTACAGACTTCGTATAACCGTGTGAATATCTGCAAAAGATTCTGGAGAATGCTCAGCCATCTGGTACACAGAAAAGAAACAGGGCGTGGAAATAAAACCAACGAGAGGGAATCACATTGGAAAGTAGTTAACAACTCATGAATACAACTTAAGACCAGCGTGAAGGAGGAAATAACTTAACGTATTTAAGAAAAGTCTCCCAAACCACACCCTCCTCTCTTCCACTTCATTTACTGCATTATCCAACATGGCAGCATTTAGTGCTTTGTTCCTGCAATCTGTGATGCCCACCCCTCCAGATTTCTAATGATTTTCCAATGATGAGCTAAATCTCTTTATTGTCTAGGATTTTTTGCCTTCACAGGACTATTTAATACCTTCACCCATTGCCCAATTCGTGGCTCATCACACATTTTCATGCATAATTGCCTAACTATATGACTTTGCATGGATGCATGACATCTAATGTCTCAAGTGCAATACACAATGATGAAAGGCAGACATTAATATTCTGTATATAGTGGCAAATATATGGGACTGACGGAGCAAAGTACTTGTGATCAGGTGATCATTTTGGGGTCAGAAAGAATAGGCCTACCCAGTTTTGAGCTTTTTAATAGTCTGAAGTACGTATCCAAGACAGTTTCAGAATATTTGTCCACAAGTACAACAAATGGATTATAGAAAGACAGTATTCACTCTAATTGTTATGCAATCGGTCTTTTTAAATTCCCCCTCCCTTTAATTATGTATGTGTAAATTCACCCCTCCAATCAACTAATATCCCATCCCATCATAAACATTGCCATTAATGCTTCAACATTATCAATAAAAATGTTAATTAGGTATTGTTAATATTTATATAAACCAACAGCATTGGGTCCATAACAAATTGGCTAACCATGTTGCAGCCATGAACTGACTGACTCCCACCTGAGGGGGCACATTATAAATTTCAGGGTGCTATGCACCCTTAGGCATAACTGGGGCCTGTAACCGAACCATATATCGGATTATAGTTTACTCTAATTACACAGCTTTAATAATTTATTATGATATTTTAGCCTGGAGTCTCTTCATAGTTTCCAAGGCAAGTGGTATTTCTATATGTGCCTAATAAAATCCTCAGATGTGAGTGAAGCAGGATGATTACACGGGATGTCACTGTCCTTATAAATCATTAAAAGTAACTCATACACTCTCAGAAAAATGGGGGGGATTTTGTACCTTTGCTTGTCACTGGGGATATACCCTCAAGGGTCTGCCAATTGTACCCTTAGCTGTAGTTAAATATACCTTTTAAGGCACAGAAATGGACTCTGAGGAACATTTCTGTACCATTGATGGTACATTAATGCTGGTTGTACCTTTGTGATGTTCCTCAGAGTCCATTTCTGTACCTTTAAAAGGTACAACTACAAGGGTACAGCAGCAGTGACAAGCAAAGGTACAAATTTTTACCATTTTTTTCTGAGATTATAGTGACCAGTGAATGAAAAACAACTTCGTTTGAGAATTTATGATTTAGTACAGTTCTACCCTTTGTTGTATTGATATGTCTCTTTCTGTGAAATTCAGTTTTAATTGAATGACTCTGTGGTACAGAGAGCTGTGGCAAAACTTACTGACGGGCTATTGACTGCAATTATGTCTATATTTCGTTTCGATCTTTTGCATCATAGACTAGAGTTTGTGCTCAGCCTTCAATAGTCAATTAATTGAGCATGTTGCCGTACTCAGGTTTGGGGAGTGGGAATGGGCCGCCAGTAGGTTACATTATTTATGACCGAGTGGGCTTACCGATCCCCCAGAAATTAAGAGAAGAAAGTGGGCAACATAGATATACTCTGAAGGCCCATTCAAGCTACAATGTAAAAGTGAGCTTGGAGGAAGCGGGAATTTATAGCAGATGGTGTCAGATCTCTAGGTTACTTTGTCATTTAACCTCCTGCAGCTGTATGAGTTGAAGGAAAAGCAGCCTTTGTAGTCGGCATAAAATTGTTAATATTCCGTAACCGAGCTGTCAATAGGGAGAGACAATTAAGAGTCTTTATTGCCACCACATGCTGCCTCAACTAGGTCTGGAACCTCATAAATTATGTTAGTAAATGATAGGAGAAGAAAGGTCGAACCGATAGTGGTAAAGCGTCTGAAAGAGTATCTGCGATTGAACTTTTTTGTAGCGCATAAAAGCTATTTAAAATTGGAAACCGATAAACAATATGTACTATTTAAGATATTTAGGATTTCATTAGTTTAGTCCTGCATCAAAACTGTTATATAGCACTTAAGTCAGTTAGTATATAGGCAACTGTGAAACTCTTTGCTCTAAACAAGTGTCTTTAGGGTTATTTTTTTTTACCTAATTATGGTTACTGAATCCATTAATAACCAACATATGGAGTCATATCGTGAAAATAAATGTCTAATGGTAACCTTATAATTTTTTGTTGACTTGTTTGTTTTACTAACTGCTAAATATACTAAATGTGCTATATCTGGGTGAAAATCTGAACAGTTAATAAATCAGCACTAATATGACAAAGACATCCTTTCTTTCAAATAATGGAACTCGGTGGGGAGCTGCACTCGCTAAACTTATCACAAAGGGAGTGCACAGCATGATACTCATTATATACACAACATCCATAGACAAAGACCGCAATGTGTTAAAACAGCAAAGGAAACAAAGTCATTAGCCATTAGACAGTTTTTTTAGGGACACTACGTACAATTTGGTTCAATGAGGACGTCTAAGCTATTATTTCACGAAAGGGATGCAACTGGAATTACACTGGTAAATTATTTGAACGTTCAGGACTGTAACCTTTAATATAAATGCGTCACACCGAGAACCGGATGTGTCTTGTATTAGTACGATCCTGGATGTAAGGTCTTCCAAGATAATTTCATGGTCACCAGCTGGTATTAAAGACCATCAGACGCCTAAAGATCCAAAGAACCTGCCTGTTTTGGATTCACAAACGACTAAGCAAGATAATACATTACTTTTTTGTATAGCCATATAATAATCTAAGCTACTTCAAAATTAGAATAATATTGACTCTCATTCAATATAGGCTACTAGCCTACTCTGTAATAGAAACCCATTGACATACAGTAGGATATACAGTTGCCCCACACAGTTACAATTGCAATGGACTACATGTTTAAACACTGAAGTAAGACATGCTGGTTATTTTATTTAAATAATCAACAAAGATGATTCACAGCTAAAGAAATCCCTATTTAATTTCCAACAGACTTTCATAAAACATTGCCAAAAAACTGAAGTGATGACCTCAAAGAAATGTAACAGATGGGACCAATAGTACGACCTTTCCCTATGCTCCCGCATTTAGGGTTAAAGATGTGATAATTGTTCACTTTCTTCTGCTTAAAGCAATATCCCTTCCAGGGCACACGAGTGAGTTACGAGTGGATTTTACAATGAGACGGGGGATTATGCAAATCAGCCATGAAAAAACATAGTAGTGGTAAGGCTTTCAGAATAAATGTGTCACCTATGTATCACGACCCAAAAGTGCAATCTGGACATCGAACGTAAGAGCTTTGTAATGTTTCAGGTTTTGGCATACAGAAGCACATTTGTATAGAAATATTATATGTTGGGCAATATATTTGACCGGGTGAATTCAAGTGAGCGGGAAATTATTCTCCAAAAGCCTGTCAGATTTTAATTAACCAGGAAAGTCTGCTTTTAGATAAAGTGAGAAAAATCCTATGTCTCTATCTTAAAATGTGTTATTGGATTTCTCTCTGAATTAAAAATCCATGGAATACATAATTTAGCCTAATTCCCAAGAGGATCCCAGTATAGTGTGACACTAGAACTTCTCTTTGATATAATTTCTGCCGAGTTCAATTGCTATAGTCTAACTTTTAGCTTCAAGTACTTTAGAGGTACATATTTCAGCATACAATTACCTTTTCTCCTCTTTCTGAGTTTTGATTTCTGTGTATTATACAGTATATTATCATGTGTGTATAATGGGTTAGGCAGGTATTTAACATAAATTCTTTTAAATAATATCGCCCAGGGCAAAAGCCAACACAAAAAGTACTGAGGTAATTTTTTTTTAGGCAACAATTACCAGAAGCAAAACTAGTGTGTTGCTAGAAGCCATTTAAAGAAGCTGATTATTAAAGATTTACAGCAGTGATGCTCTCTAATCTCTCACACAGAATTCGTGTTTAGCAATCAAAAGCAAGTTGCTAAGCATCTTCTTCAGTTACTAAACAGGCATGTCAATTTTAGCATAAATGTGTGAAGATACAGTACTTGGTAGATATAAAATGTCTCCTCTTGGCTTATGTCTTTACACGGAGGGAATTGCGTAACAAAACTCTATTCTTAACCATGTATACAACTTGTACTTAACTCATGAATAGAACGGTAGTTTTAATCACTGTGTGTGCTGAAACACTTAAGTGTGCTGTGAAGAAGGCATTACGCCGAAACGCATTTGTGTTGTGTGAAGACGTCTAATAAAGTCGTACTGAAGCAAAATGTAACCTCTTTTTGTTATATTTGATTGATTCTGTCATTGCGGTCCAACACTCTGACAATTGTGCTATATTACCAGGAGTGAAGCCTGTTTTTCTGCACTATATGGAACAATAGTTTTCCCATGCAGGGATTTCATCATTTAATCAGAGTTACTTTTTAGTAACTGATGCGCCAATTACTGAAGACAACATTGATATAAGAAGCAGCAGAAAGTGTGGTGTCACATTCAGTTGATATTTCTAAAGGTGCATCACATAGTTCCTCTGCACTAAATACCTTGCATTACCTCTGGCATCCCATGCAGCATATAGTATATGCCAGCTTTGTGCTCTGTACTCTCTGAGATAGGTTCCAGACCTGCCCAGTGACCCTATTTGCCATTAGCGCTTAGAAGATGGATGAGTGGATTTTGCATTCCTAGTGTAACTGGTGACTAGGCTTATGCCAATTGCTTCAGGTTATAAAACCTACCTGATGCTGATCTGTCAGGGTTAAACTATGGCCTTGCGACAGTAGTTCTGATGCTTCAAATCAGGATGTGTAAGGTCAGGCCCTAGTGAATCATAGCTTAAGTCATCAGCCGGTGGGGACACCGGCCTGTAGTCATTAGAACAGCTCATGATACATGAATAAAGAATGATTAATTTTATAGCTTTACTCTCTGCTTCAGCTAGACATATGTCGTATCCTATGTCAGAATAACTGACTGAACATTTACTAAAACATGTAAGAATAAATACATTGTGACAGAATTCCTTTTTTTTATTTTATGTTATTGTCTCTCAATTTTATACCCAACATGTCAGATGGTATGTTGTGATGTGACGACTGAATCTCCAGGTTATTGCTGTGTTTCTTGTTTTCACTCTGCTGTTTTGGTTCCCTTACATTAGTTTGATTTTTTTTTTTTAAACTTTGCAGGAATGTAGAAAAGCATGTCAACTGATAACACGAATGGGGGCGCTGTTCAGATCAGGTGAGGGTTTAGCTCCTATTCATAAAAATCATCACTTTGAGATAGAGCTCCACGGGCTGCTGCTGTGTGTGCTTCCCTCAGCCCCCAAGGCAATTCTTACATTTATAAAGTGTGCCACTTTTATTTTGGCATGCTACATTTGTTACAAATCTTGCCAAATATGCTACCTCTGGTTCAATCGAATTAAAACATAAAATAATAATAATAAAATGACAAAACATTAACAAAACCATTTATTTCCACCCACATTCACAATATTCCAGTTAATAGAATTAGACATAAAAGAATGATGTCTCATAATTCCAATTTTAGACCCTTGCAGAATCTACACAAAGGTCCACTGGAACTCTCCATTTCCATTTGTATTTGAAGTGACATGCCAGTTTACTCCTGGTATATACAGTAGCAAACAGAAAGGGAAATTATACTTACAAAAGCTTTATTGTCATGGAAGACAATCAAGCTATTATAGCTGTAATTTTAATCATACCTCAATGCTAAATAATTGGCCATAAAATGTAGAGCGATTTGTTAATCATGTAAGAACTAGTATCCCCGCACGTAGATAAAAAGGAGACACCGGTAAACTTGGTTCCACTGTGCAGCACAAATTGCAACCGTATTTCATAGCTATGAGTGCCATAGTAAATCATATATTCCTACCGGAATCGCTCATGTATGAATTTGCATGAGCAAATGCAATCCTTTTGTATTCATTTTCAACATTGAATGCTGAAGTGTAAAACACAAAATCTAACTTGAAACAATATATCTGCTGAAATCCAGTGAGATTCCTTCTGCATTGAAAAGCAGATAGGACATTTGTAACAGATGTTATCCAATATATTGAATTCTCTATACCAGTAAAATTAGTAGGAGGAAAGAAAAGGAATAGAGTCATACAAGTCACAAGTCAGCCATCAGAAACAAAATCAAAATGCATAGTCATTGATATACTTTGGGTCATTCACCCAATATTTTCTTGCATGGTGCAGCATGGGGTAGGCAGGAAAAGAGGGTGGCAATCCACTCGTGGCTCCAAGGGGTTTATTGGGGAAACCAAAGTACACTGGGGGAAAAGCACAAAAACAAAAGGATCACAAGGGGTCAACAAAACAGGAAAAATACTGAATTAGCTAAAAGCATGAAACAAAACCCAACAAAGGAATTAAGCAGAAACACAGGGAATTGAACTCAGCAGTAGAACAGAGGAATGAATAGACACACAGTAACACTCACAACAATAACCAACTAACAAACTGACTGAGAGCAGGCACTTAAGTACACACAAGGCATCAGGACAAACAAAGGACAGGTGTAATCAATTCATAAGGATCGCGATTGACTAGAAACAGGTGGGATGGATTTCAATGAACTAGTCACAGAAGAAGGGAACTCCAACAAACACTGAGCACTATGAAACACTGAAAGCTGAATAACTAAGAACCAAAAAACTCGCAAACAAGACTCAGGCAGGATAAACCAAAACAGGAACATAAGGATAAACCATAAAAGGAAAAATCAAAAGCTAAGGATAAAACAAAACCTAAGAATAAACCAACAGTGAAACAAGTCAAAAGCCAGTTTCATACCCATGACTAGAGGGACGTCAGTGTTTAAGGCACTCACTCAACTCATAAGCTATGCAGTGGTCAAGGAGAGTAAAAGGAAACTACAAGGCTAAAGGGCTAAGAGATGGAGGGGAAATGCAGGATGACCAGCGACACCTGCAGGCCAAATGGGAAAAGACACAGTGGGAGGGTCAGATGGTACAGACCCTGATAGTTTCTAGTTAAACCCTGGGTTGCGTGAAGAGTGAAATACTGCATTTGGATGGGGGGTCATTACATGATAAGGGCTTCTTAAAGGTAAGTGAAAAGGTTGCATTAGTCAACCATCATACTTGTTACCAAGATTTTCACTGAAACATTTAAAGAACAGAGCGCTACAAAGAATTCCCAGTGGGTGCTATTAGAGAAAATATTGTCCCAATGTTGGTTATACTGAATTTGGTTATAAAGCTTTTGATAGATTTACAAAATTGTACTTTTATGTTGTCTGGCACTGATCAGTACCTATAAAGATGCTTCCCACCCCAAACATGGGCTGTTTACCCTCCTTCCATCAGGGAGGCTCAACAGGAGACTTAGGTCCCACAGCAGCAGACTCGGGTTTCATGAAACCATCACCATTCTGAACTATCAACAATTACCACTCAGAAACTGACTTTTCTAAATATCAATACTTTTTGGCTGCACCTTATGTATATTTTACTTGCTTACATATATCTATCTTGTATATAAAATGTTTCATTTCATTTATATGCTGCCTTAAGGGACTGTAATGTACCATTTGTACCCACCATCTGTTGCACCTAACTCTGCTATTTGAACTTTCTGGTTAGATGCTAATCTGCATTTCGATGTACCTGTATGATGATAATAAAGTTGAATCTAATCTAATCTATTCTGATCTAATCTAATCTAATCTAATCTAATCTAATCTAATCTAATCTAATCCATCAACTGATAAAAAAGTTTGTTTACTGAGTCTTATGGATTTATTAATTTACCACTGAAACAATGATATTTAAACACATTGTTAATATGTGAAGGAATGAAAAGTCCAAAAATATGAATCACAATTATCTGTTTCACACTGTGATCACGAGGAATTCATATAAAACAAAGCATTTTCCGAAGTTGTGAACATTCATATACTACGCTATAAGTGATTTAAAAATACAGTTCTCGAGTTGCACAGAGAAGACAATCAGTACAAGTTCATGTTTTTTCAAAGCTGAGCCCCCTCTCGCTTCTGAAGTGAGAGCAGGGAGGTAAATCAACATTTTCGTTCGCCTATTATTCCGCAGTAGTCAGGGCACGTGAAGGGTGGCGAGAAGCGGGACAAAGAAGAGACAATTTACGGGAGGCCAGACAGAGGAACGCTCGTGAGCGACACTTCAGCCTCAGAAAAAGAAAAGGGGAAAAAAACTGCAAAAAATCAGAGCGCAAAAGTTCCCCTCTACGTTTGCATGGGATGAATGGGCTTTTCAAGGGAAAGAAAGTGCAAAGATGAAACACAAAGGGGGCTCATCCATCAGGCCTGAATAGTGAGAGAAAATCCTCAGGCTCTTTGGGGTGAGGGGGGTGCATGTGTGTGTGTGTGTGTGTGTGTGTTGGGGGGGGGTCTGTGGGTGTCTGATTAGACCCTGGGCCACTTATGCTCAGAGTTTGCCGCGCAAACATCAATCCCGCTCTCTTTTCTGCCTCTGAAGCCTTTGAAATACCGAAGACAATTCCTTCACTGTAAGCTCTATTTTAGAAATTCTCTCAGAAATGCCCCTACATCTGTGCTACTGAACACTTACACGCTGCTCACTTTTTTCCAGGTTTGAACACAATCTTTTCATTTCATAAGGAAAACTTCTACAAAAAACGGTTTCCTGTTTTTTTTTTCAGTAAGTTGTCATCCAAAACTACAATGAAGGAGAAAGTCTCCAGATCAGAGGAAATGTGAGTGAACAAAAGAAAGACTGGGGAATCTAAAAAACTAAAATAAGCTCATGCATATGACATAAAACAGAGGCGCTTAAAACACAGACGCATCATGAGCCTGGGGTGTTAGGGGCTAAAGCCCAAACGATCCCCCAATGATTTGTTTAGCTCAGATGTTCTACCGACCATGGTCTCATGTCCGAGAACCCTCGGACAGATTTGGTCTCTGGGCTATGCCCCGTATGACTTAAAATTTTAGCAATGCTCTGGCATCATCTAAACCTGGATTACAAAATGTCCTCATAGTTGTGCATTAGGGGAAAAAGAAAATGAGTAACACTACACATCCATCCATACAGTGCATGGTGAGCCTGAAGCCTACCTCAGGAACGACAAGGCATGAACAGGAGGCCAGCTGCAGACAGCACACAGAACTTCACAGAGAATCACACACTACACTGCTATCCAGTTGAAAAACAGCCACTCCAGTGTCAGTAACCCAACTGGGACAAAAACAATAGAAGTTAATGCAGTTTTCCCTTTTTTTCTTAAAGACATAAATGCATAAAGACTATGTCAAATCACAAAAACAGGTGGACTTTTTTTCAGGCATCTGTTCCAGAAGCCTGAGGTCTCCTGACTTTCACCATTAATAGGACAAGATTTTAAAGATTAACTAGGCAACACAGTTGTGAAAAAAACATGGCCGCCATGTAGGCACTTGTCAGAGCTGTTAACACACTGGCTGGGAAGCTGCTAATGTGCTTTTGAGGCCACTTCACCTGTGCACTGCTGTCATCCTGATTTGGATGCACTCGACAGAGGGACGTGAGTGAAAAGGGCTTCCTAGCAGTTCAGGGTACCACGGGGATGCGTCCGAAAAACAGAGCTGTTCTGAAAATGGCAGTGACATTACGCCAGTTTCAGATATGTGCGGAAGATCGGCCTGACACTCTTCTTTTGTTTATACCAGGAAAGAAATCAGTCATGGACCCTGTCTGCACACAGCTTTAGGTCGGCTTGTAACAGCATAGGGATTTTGCAAATGAGGAAAAAATGGATCGGATTATTGACATATGTCCTGTTTACTTGGCTCATTTTTAGCTTTGATTCTCAAACCTGGCAGAAATTCTATATCCAAAGAATTAAGCCAAATAACTTTAAAGTCTGTATAGACATGCATATATAGTCTTTTTCTTCCCATATCAAAAAGCCATTTTAAAATTTGCTTTAAAAATTGCATAATCTTTGAAGTCTAGGTCATCAGTCAGTGTTTCGTGTTGGGGGGCTGCAGAGGTCATGTCTATGTTGCGCCAACATTGATAGCTGGTTTCTGTTTGCCCTTTCCCCAGTAATAATGTGCAAACCCCAATGCTTGTGATTGCTGCCACGCTTACATGGCAGCCTATTCTTATTCTTTAATAAATTTTTTTTTCTCACACCAAACTGCTTTTTCTTTGTTACTCTTTGCTCCACTGCTCTGAGTAGCCCCGTTCCAGCCACGGACCTCCAAACTTGGAAATCCTAAATGGAGTAAAATGGCCATTTCTTCTCTCATGCCGGTGACACACTGCTTCGTCCGCCTTCAAGACGGATGTGCTTAGGCTCAGCCTCCATGTTTCCAGATGATCAGGGCCGCATGGAAACAATAAGCAAAACGATGACCATTCAGCTCAGTGGGGTGGTCGTAGCCCATTTCAGTTACAAATTGCACTCTCTACATTGACGTGGTCCTGGGTGTAAAAACATTAAGCTGAATGTGTGTTGTTTTTGTCCAGTGACCTGGAGGCTGCTGGGAGATGGGGGTGGTGGCAGTGTGTAAGAGGGGATGAGGTTCGGGGGCACCCTGCCAGACAGGACACAGGATGGTGGTCTCGAAAAGAACTCGAATTCTCAAGGAGCGAAACAAAGTGTTGTGATGGGGTGGGGGCGGGGGAGTGGCATTTGAGACCCCCAAATCATCATTGTATAGCCATTAGAAAGCTGGCAAGTAAAAACGCACAGATTGCTCTGAGAAGACACAAAAAGCGCCTTTTTCACAGGCACAATGACAGTAATGAAGTGGAAGGGAAGGGCAGGGCCGTCGACCACGCTTCCTGAGCTGCACCTCCAAACTCCGCCCTCCCCAGCCCACCTCCTGACATTTATTTGCCGCAGTTTTATCTGTGTTTTTTATTTTTATTCATGTGTTGTTAACCATTGTCTGAACTCAGCAACATTTTATATGTCTGACCCTCACCCCGGCCATATGCTGAACAAGGTTATTATTGGTAAGAGAAGCAGAAACGACTGCTAGCAGTGAACAAAAAGTGTTTTAGTTAACTGAAATAAAAAATAAAAGACAGAGAACGAAAACGAAACCGACAGTATAATGACCACTACAACAAAAGCAAAACAGAATCAGACGGAAAAAAATGTGGATTTTCATTGCAGGAATCATGGACTTTTAAAGGGGGATCCTACTGATTTAAAGATGCATCTAAAAAGGTCAAGAAGCTGCACTAACTTCTGATTTAATCTTATAAAGTAATCATTGATTTTTTTCCATTAGTTTCCCTCCTGTTTATCTCAAGTTATAGTTAATGTGATGAAGCAGTGAAGAAAGTCCAGCTACCCCAGATTATTGTCCTGCCATTTTTATATAATGCATAGCAGTTTGAAGGAGAATTTCCCAATAACATATCTTTAGGGTTCATTCTTGTCCTCTCCTTGGGCATCCGCAGGTCAGTAGAAAGCATGAAAATAAAATCAAATTAATTTAGCAAAAAATGAAATCATTAAATGCCATTATATATCAGAAATAAGATTCCCATGAATTTTGTATTTTCTTATTATAGAAAATTGCACATACAACATGTATTAATACATTATATTATAAAAGAACGAGCAAGACTGGTGTACTTGAGGAGGTTTATATACAGATTTACTTCACAATTTACAATCAAAGCTGCAGAAATGATCCAGTGCAGAGAAGCGGAGATGTGGAGGGAAAGGCAGGCGGGTCACACTAACCCTGGTGCCTTTATATGCAGCCAGTGCCCCTCCCTATTTGACAGTATATTTTCTATGTATGTTCTCACATGATTGAGAATTAGGGCCACTACTTAAAAAAAAATTATGGGAAGTTACTTGACTACTGAAGACGTGCACCTCTTATACATATAAACAACTGTCTTGCAGACTTCAAATATCACTCATTATCAAAAAATATAAACAAACTGCCTCTCACTGGAAACTGGTTACTTCACTGGGCTTAATGGTCTGCTTATGATTCCCTTTAGCCTTCTTTACATCTATTGTCTAGGTTGAATGCTTCTCACATACTCATTCCCATTTATACATTTGGCCGTAGGAGTTACTGTTGTACTTCTCATATCTGCAACTTGATGGTATTTTTGAAATTGCTGCATTAAGCTGCTAACCATGAGTAGTGTTGTGCTCTATTTAATCTGATATTAATTTGTACCGTGTTGAGCAACCGAGAGCAAGAACAGCAGCCACGGTCCATTGCAGCTGGCCTCTGCCTGTCCACAGCAGGCATTCACAGTTCAGAGCACTTCTTCTGCGCGTGGCGAGGCCCTTTCCGCTGGGAATGGCTAAATCGTGTTGGCGGGAATGGAAAGGAGCAGGGAAGGACTTCGGAAGGATTTGGTTAGCTGTTCTCAGGCAGCTGGATGCTTCTGCGAAGAAGATGCCAGAATTCAGGATTGTTGGAGCTTAGTGAAAAATGTAGTGTGGATCGGATGCTATAATTAGCCACTTAAACAAAAACAGTCATAAAAAATATAAAGAAAAATGTGTTACACGTAGAAACACCTCTGTGGTAGTGATAACCAGGACACAATTAATATTAAATCTTTATGTCTATCATCAGCAATGGAAAAAATGGGGTAGTACCATTTGGGCTGAGCTCTGAAGAACTGATTTTAAATTTTCAGGCAATTGAAAGGGATTAAACTTCAGTCACTTGAACATGCAATAAGCTCCCAAGAGTAGTTTGTGGTTGGGGGAGGGGTCACAGAGAGGGTAAACGAGGGAGCCTCTGGCTGGAAACAACAACGTGTTGAAGTGCAGGAGAGATGAAAGCTGACAGATTGGGACACTCGCACTCTTATCACTCAGAACTCGGTAAAAAACACCAACATGAACGTCCAGCAATAGTAGAGATGGTGTAAGGTCTGCACATTTGCCACGCCCATCTTATTCTTAATTTTTATTCGTCTTGTTTTCCACTGCGTTATTGACACTGTCCAAAGTATCATGCAAGTGAGCATCAGAGAGCAGGGCCAGACAGTGTCCCTGGGGCAACTGGGGTTAAAGATCTTGCTTGAGGGCCAAATGTTATATCACTATGCCCACCACAGGATTTGAACAAGCAACGTTATGATCAAGGGTGCTGAGTCCTAATGCACTAGCCCACATGCTAATAGGCATCTCCCAGCTACAGTGAGATACAGCTTGTGGGGTCAGTCCACCCCCATACACTGTAGCTCCAGAGTTTTAGCATCACTAGGACTTCTCACAGAAATTTCTATGTATATGCCCTAAACTCTCCTACATAAAAATTTCAAATCAAACTGAAACAGAGCCCTGGGTGACCTTGATTAGGTGTATCTTATGTGCAGAACATTTTCACAGACCTTAAATAAAAAAACAAATTGCACAACTGCATCTTAATTTTACTTGACCGGCTTTAGAGCGCAATGCTTGTAATATAGCCACTGCAAGGATGTTTTCAGGCAAAGGGAAGCACTTAAAATGGAAATAACAAGGCGTCGACTTTACACCAGAGGATGTCTGTCATTTCTGAAAACCTGAACCGACAGGAATGTTTTTTAATGAGAATGCCTGCACAAGGATTGAATGGTAACCATCTCACAAATGAAAGAGCATGTTTGAATTGGCAGCATGGGGGAACGGGTAATGGATCAATAGGCTTTTTCGCCTCTCCCATGTCAGCGCTATCGACCATGTGATTTTCACTAGGAGTGTCTCCTTCACAACAGCAGTGTAAAAACCCGGAGAGAAATCAAATGGGCTGCAGTTACCTAAAACTACCTAAAAGATTTGAAAGGGGCAGCCTGAAATATGAAACTAATTTTCCTTTTGTGGACTGAAGTCTACTCGCCCATCAGCCTAGCATGTTGCTCAATATATTCACGCAAAATGGCTTGTGCAGAAGCCAGTGGCAGCGGGTACATAAAAATAATTCAGTTTATAAGTGATACTGTTGATTGGAGTGGAAATGCACAAGCCCAGCTTCCTCATTGCAGGAAAACGGATTGGTCCTATACTGATAATACTTTCTATCTACTTGTGCCAGATGACAGACACTTAAAGAGGTACCATAAGGGAGAGTTTCTATTTTACATGCAGACTCAAGTATTCATGGTGTTTGTCATGAAGGTCGGCCATGAAGGCCTTCAATGCACTGAACTGTTAGATAGATTCATCTGTTTCACAAGCTTTTCTTCGCACCTGTGATTAAATTATGGATTTGTTGGTAGCGCTCATTTGTTTTAGCTGTCATTCCCATCTACCACCATCTCTATGTAGGGCATGCTAGGAGTAGGACATTGTGTTGGGTACATACTGAACCCTCAGGTGCAGTTTCCATTGTGTCTTAAGGAGGAGAATCATGGCCAAAAGCTTGAAAATGTGTATACACTGAGGTGATTTGGGTATATACACTGAGATGATTTGGGTATATACACTGAGGTGATTTGGGTATATACACTGAGATGATTTGGGTATAATAAATAACCAAATATACCTGCATAGGTATAAATAAATGAAGGTGACCAGCTGTTACATGTCAGTGATTTTCTGTATGATTAGATGAAGGCAGCTGTTGAACAAATGGCTAATCAGTGTTTATGCTAATATTAATACAATAATTAATTAATGTGAGCTTATCGCTAACTTACGTTCCCAAAAAATCAAATGCACGTGTATGCTTTTGATCTTTAATGAAATGCATTGCTAAGCTTATTTAATATTTTGCATACTACTAATGATATGCGTTAAGGTTGTGTATTTTTTAAAGCCAAACGTTTGAGCGGCGTGCCCCTAATTAGCCCCTTGGAGAGCCTCGGGGTGGATCGTCATTGCCTGAGATGAGGAAAAGGAGCAGAGTCTGGCTCTTCCGAGTATGCAGACCAACAACAGGGACTTTGCCTTATCCTGCTGCATCCATTTGCATGACACGTCGGCAGGCTGCAAGAAACGATTTTGGGGTGGCGGGTTGGTTGGCTGGCTGGTGGGGTGGGTGGGTGGCACAGGCTGGCACGGGAGCATGGCGCAGTGCCGCCGCTGCTCAGCTTAAACGACAGAGCCCCTTCTGCCCCCTCATATTTACCCTCCTCACGCCGGGATGGGATTTTCCGTCTCAGTTGATCCTCAGCACTTAAGCACCTCTAAGCAGAATCCCGCATTGTCTGCCCTGTTAACAAATTTTCCCCAGATGACTGTTCAATTATTAAATAGGTGGCAGACAATAAAGCCTTTGTTAATTCCGAAAACAGACTATAACACCTTGGAAAAATGGATTTAGCCTCTGCTGTGAAGAATGTTATCTGATTAATCGGCTGTACACCTTATCCGTTTACCAAATGGATCATAAATGCAAAGAGCAATCCCTAATTAATGTGATTAATTTTTTATCTTCTGAAGAGCGTTTACTCTTCAATTAGATTGGGGAACATTATCTTATCACAATGTATTTGATTGTCTTCCCCCAAGGAAATTATATGCCCTTCATCAAACATCAATTTGACAGTCCAAGTGAAGTCGCCCTGTCTTGAACACGGTTGAAAATAACCTTAATGCAACCAGTTAAATCAAATTCATCTTCTTTAACAGCTACTTGGATCAGAATGTAAAATTACTTCAAAAATCAATTAGGCTTGACAGCCCTTCATGCCAAAAAGTTGAAGTGGGCAAGATTACAAGAAAAATGAAGTGAGTATTTCTTAAACTGAGACAATTAATTACTGAAGTATCTCAGAAGGCCCTTGCCGAGGAACCCAAGAGAACGAAAAAACTCTTAAGATGTCCACAAAGACTCCCTTTCATCTCTTGTTCCCTGGGTGCACTGAGATGTGATTCAATTCTAGGGTTTATTGCCTTTAAAGTCCCCCCTTTGAAATAACGGCACTTCATTACGGAATTGGGGTCTGACTAACCTCCTCTTGATGGTACAATCACGGTGTATTTTGAGGCTATGAAGCTGACAATGGAGCCGCTTCTTGCCAGCCACACTGTGGACACAGCTGGATTGATCTCTATCAGACTCCGGAGCTTGTGGCAACACACACCCACAGTGGGGTAGCTAACGCCTTGGGGATGCTAATTCTTGCTTATCTCTGGACTCTGACAGTCTACCATAGTTTCCTTTCACTCCAATTGCCCCCAATTTTATTAATACAATAGTATCAATTTTATCAATGGTGTCATTATTTTAAACACCCGGTTCTAGGCCTATATCACTGACATGCACATCATGTTAATCTAGTATCTCTCAGTAATGGAATGAATGAGGAATAATGAGAACTAAAAATAGAGAATACCTGTCATTAGTTAAACAGTCACAAACAGATGCATTTTTAAAAAGCAATCTGATAATATATTCAAATCTTCTCATTCAATGTTCTAATTTGCATTTACTGACATTCACACAGTCGTAATCTGTTTTTACCCTTTGCTGTTAAAATTTGCTCTAATTATATTTGGCCCCTAAATCCTTACATCTTTTGAATGATTGCTTGGTTACAACAGGCTTACAGAGTTAAAATTGAGCAAGAGAGAAATACCAATCTATCCATTTTCATCTTGCGCAAAGTCATTTAATCTAGTTAGAAAGTGACCCTTGAAGCAATTAAATTAGTACTAAATGAATTGTCATCCATAATGAGCAGAGAAGCGGAGGCCGGTAATGGCATTTTTTTTTTCAAAATAAGCCGATTTTAAAAGAGAGATTTAAAATGGAGCACATCGACGACACGAATGAAACATTACACAGACGTTAACGACGTTTTCTGGTTCTAGCCTGTCTGCTGCCACTGCTTGAACTGGCAGCATCGCTGTTGCCATCTTGTGGAGACATGGAAAAGACCCTTAGTGGGGAAACTAAACAGCAAATCACCCGTGCGGTGTAAATTCTGATGTACATTCACCTTTATGTTTTGTTTTTATCTCTTAGAAAATAGATACATGTGATGAAAAAAATCTTTGACATTGCAAGTGTCATTATTTTGTGATTACTTTTGAAAATAAAGTGTTAAATGCAGCATTTTTGTATTTAACAGATGTCTGCTGAGTAATTTATGTCTTTTTATATAATCAAGTTATCCAGAGAGAAAACGAGGTGAGCCACAAGCTTTTAAGTGTCGTTTACGGTTATGTGAAGCATGCTGATCATCCAAATGTAGGAGCCTGATTACTGGACGTTTGGCTTCTTTATGTCAGACCAAACCTGTTCAGCTTGCATCCAAACGGCATGATACTTAGGGAACCAGACTCCCCTTAACCCTTGTCAAATTTTTCACCTTCTGGGGGTGTCCTGGGAGGTCGTTCACCTTCACATTTTAGCCAGCTGGAGCCTTATAAAGCCTCACCACGTGTGTGGGGGGCTATTATGCTGGCCAAAGCAGCCAGAGTTCAAACTGCTCCCTCAGTCCAAAGGCTGCTAACGTTAACAATTCAAGACATAACAAGAACATGTGCCAGAAGAAACATTTTCATTCGAAATCAGGGGCATGCTGTAACATTCCCTCTGCATTAATTATTTGCGGAGGAGACCTGTGCCTTAAAAATAAATAAAAAACAACTTTACATTTTTTTTTCTATTAATTTATTTGGTTCAGTAGTTTGTTCAGAATGGAGAGCTGTGATTTCAAAAAGGACGAAGCTACATTTTAATGACACCAAATGACATCAATAGGAAAGCAGTACTGGATTTATCCTGCAGGTGTCGCTCCCTTGATTTAGGCAGGAGCGTAATTCTTTTGCTGGAAGTAATGTCATGTGATTCTTGCAGTCCCTTACATGATGCAATCATGTATTATTCAACACAAAAATTTCATTTAAATGAGATGTTCCAAACTGAATGTTTATAAGGTTTAATCATGCTCACAACAGCTTGTGCAAACTGTCATATCCACAAGTCCAGTTCTGTGAAAATCACAAGAACACTAGAAATGGTTTATTGATTATAAACACAATAACCAACACATTATCCAACAGGTATAGCCAAGCCTTTATCACCGTGTAAGAGAAGCTGGCATTTTTTCCACAAAAAGTACTTTGTGCTTTCAGTTGTAAATACTCTGGTCAATACCTGCATCATCAGGCATATAACATGACTCACATATATGAAACGTGCTGTTATCATGAAAGGTGCTGTCATGATGAACATTTATGAGGAATGTTCTGGTGTGCGGTTTAGTCCCAGCTAGCCCACCATTAAAGATTCACAGAGAAGCAAACATGAGTCAACCTACTCCTAGAGGACTAAGC